>CAMZMU010000056.1:7043170-7428850 GCA_947311845.1 Poa pratensis | reverse complement strand
GCCTCGCGAGGCTCTCCAGGCCGTAGGCTTGGTCCTTAGCGAAAATTCGCCATCAAGTGTCGAGGGCCGTAGAGGACAGGCCCAGCACACCCTGGATTTCACTGGGCCGACAGTAGCCCCGGGCCCATGATGGGCACGATGTAGTCCAATGGACGCAGGCGAATCGTCATGGGCCCAAAGTGTCCGGCCGGCCTGAGACACGTGCGGGCAGTTACGCCGCGACGACACGTTCTCCTCGGAGATGATGGGCGTAGTGGGGGGTCCCACCACGTCTCGGTAACTGCTCTGAGGGGAATAAAGCCTGCAGCGCCGGTTCAGGCAGCAGTTACTGCATCATTTGCGCGCCCGTCTCCTTGCTCTTGACGCCTGCGCTCCTGTCTCCGGCGCTCCTCCTTCACCGAGCTCCGCCGCCCTTCTCTCTTCGACCATGGGTCCCAAGAAGGGCAAGGCGGCAATGGCGAATGTACCGGCCGAGGCGCAGCAGGAGGACGAGCTCGCGCCGGCGCTGGTGGGGACTCGCATCCACACTGCGGAGGCGCTGGACAAGATCCGGCTGATGGCCGCAGGCAAGAACAACGAGCACGGCGCCACCGTTCTCAAGGCGGCGCGATTCGGCAAGCTCGCGGCGGGGCTGTATCCCATCTTCTTCCCGACCATTTTCGCTGGTTTGGTGCCGCCATTTTTCCTTTCCTGGAGGAGGTTCTGGCCTTCTATCAGATCCAACTCCTGCATCTGCACCCCAACTCCATCTTGATCCTCGCCATCTTCGCATATCTTTGCGAGGCGTATTTGGGGGTGATGCCTTCCGTGGCCTTCTTCCGGAGCTTCTATGCGCTCCGCTCCACGGCGCCTGGCGAGCGGTCTGGTTGTGTGTCCTTCCGCATCGCGGATGGGATGGGAGGTATCTACATCCCCATGTCCTGGGACGGCGACAAACCCGTCACACGGGTGACGAAGAAGGTGGACGATTTCCGCCAGCGGTGGTTCCTCGTGGACGCCAAGACGCAGAATTCCTTCTTCGACGTCCCTGAGCGCCGCCCTGAAGCAACCTTCAGAGCCCGAGATTGATGATGTCGCACGCATGAAGCTCGTCCGCGACGCTGGCCTCACGGGGCAGATGGTTGCTGAAGACTTCGTGAGGCGCCGTATCGCCCCTCTCCAGAAGCACACAAAGCCGATGTGGATGTATTCAGGCCCGGCGGACGCAATGCGGCTGCACTGCAGCTCCCACCTTCCTGAAGTCGTAGCTTCCATAATGGGCATCCTCTTCACCGCCCCGGAGGTTCCTGTGCCGCGCAGTGAGCTCGCGAAGCCACTCCATCAGATTACCCGAAGAAGCGCCTCGCGATCCTGGAGCTGATGCCGGAGTTCACCCCTCAGGGCCTGGCTGGGGAGGAGAAGAAGGAGGACGCGGCGCCCGTGGTGGAAGAGGACTGGGCCTCGGAGTCACCCGCCGCATCTGACGGATCTGGGCGTCACCTGTGGAGGGGCGAATCCCTCGGCAGGGGAGGCGAGCTCTTCGAAACCTGCTCCTCCAGAGGGAGATGTTCTGGAATTTCGTCCAGCGGGGACGAGGATTTCCTTGTGGCCCCTTCGCGCCAGGTCGCGGAGGGGGAGGAAGACAGTGATGAGGAGGCCGTAGCGGGACGCTGCGATCCCCGCTCCAAGGCTTTTCACGACAGGGCCGCCAAGAGCCCAGTGGGCACCCCTCTCAAGAGGAAAGCTGAGACTGCTCCTGAGGGGCCCGGCTCTGGAGCTGCTTCGTCGAGGTCGTGGCGGTCATCCACTACGATGTGGGTCGACTCACGCGCCAAGTCATCTGGGTAAGCGTTGGCCCCTGTTTTGCATCTTTCGAGAGTTTTCTTGCTCTCCTATTGATGGCCTTCTGTTTGTTTGTTAGGGATCTTGTGACGGCAAAACGCCGGAGGCTCCGCAAGGCTGCGGAGGTCCGGGGCCTGGCCTCGGCAACCGTCGAGGAGCCTGTGGAGCCCTCAGCTGAAGAGGTTGCTAAGCCCGTAGTGACCGAGGCCTCGGAGCCGGTGGCGGAGGAGGCCACGAAGCCTGTGGCGGAGGAAGACGTAGGGCATGTGGTGGTTACGCCTCTGGCCGGAGCAGCTACTTCGTCTTCTACCGCGGAGGCGCGCCCCGAGGAGGAGGCGGTGGTGCGGACACCGACACCACCACGTCCCGTCACTCCACCAGAGCGGCAAGAGGAGGTCGCCGCGGAGAAACGGGGAGCGGCTCGCCGGCGAAGGGAGGCGCTGACGTTGAGATGGGGGAGAGGATTACTCCGCCGCCCCAAGGCACCGACGCCGCGATGGAGGAAAATGTCCCTCCGCCGCCCCCGCCTAACGCAGATGCTGAGGGGGCGGCGGCTTCTTCTGGGTCGCAGCGGGCTCGGCGGCGGCGGACCCCACGGTGGCTGGGCAATCTTCCCCTGCCCCTGAAGCTCGAGAGGAGGCGCCGGTTGAAACGACGGTGCTGGAGCCCATGGCCCCAATGACGGAGAGGGCTCGCACAGCCCCCAGGCCAGGTTGACGCGGGCCCAAGCTTGGAGGTTCCCACCCTCGAAACTAGTGCGCACGAGGGAGCCTCCATGTCTCGTGGGAGTTCCGGGCTCTGGTCCTGGGTGGCACGAGCTGGAGCGGCGCTCGCCGCAGCTCTACCTTCCGCCTGGCGAGGGGTGCACTGGATGGGCTGGAGGCCCAACTCGCTCTCGAGGAGGCCGAGCTCGCCAGAGAGTACGACGAACTTGAGAGGGCGTGGACCCGCTTCTTCGAGGTCGTGGAGCAACGCCGCCACGACAACGAGGCCATGCAGGCGCAGCGAGAGGAGGCGCTGCGCTTCGCCAAGGAGGTCCGCGAGAGCGCGGTTCGCGAGGCTCAAGAGACCCTGGAGCCACTCCAGGCAGAGCGCCAGGCCGCTGCAGAAGATCGCGAGGCGGCCGCGGTGGAGCGCCAAGCCGCTGCCTCAGAGCGCGCGACCCTCGAGACCACGCTAGCCGCTCAGCGCCAAGAGCTTGCCGACCGCGAGGGGAAATTTGCTGCGGAGTCGGAGGCTACGCGGAAGTCTTTGGACCAACACCGCGTGTCCTTGGATGCCCGTGAGCAAGTACTGGCGGCGCGCGAAGCGGAGGTGCTCAAACGCGAGAGCAGCAACTGCAGGCTGACAAGGAGCTGTCCACGCAGCGCGCGGATCTGAGGCGCGGGAGGGCAAACTGGCCGAGGCCATAGGCAAGCATGACGAGGAGGTGGCCAGGCACAAAAAGCTTGTAGAGAAGTCCAACGAAAGCTGCCGCGAGGAAGGAAGAGGCTGAGAAGGATGCCGCCGCCAAGCAAGAAGAATATCGCTCCGCCGTCGCCGAAGAATATGCCGGGAAGTTCAGGAAGCAGAGGACCGCTTCAAGAAGAAACGCGCGGATGACAATGCCCGCATTGTTCAACTGGAGCACCAGAACGCCAACCTGAACTCCCAGGTGAGGCGCGCCAGGGACGGTCGTCGCCGCGCGGAAGAGGCTCGCGAACGTGCAGATCAAGACCTCGCCTCCCTGATGGCTGATATGAGGGAGCTGGCGCGCAGGCGGGCCCTGCTGTGGAGCGTGCTGCAGAGGATGAGCACAGCGTGCAGGCGGCGCGGGTCCTGACGCAGCAGCGGGAGCGCGTGTTCAAGTCCTTGGTGACCCGGGGGAACACTCTCGCGGGGCAGCTAGGAGTGGATGCTCCTGTTGTTCCCGTCAATGGGAACGCTGACGCCGCCACATACCTCGCCTACTTCGATCAGCTCTTCTCTGTGCTCGAGGGCCCTGTGGCGGAACTTGGCGACGTTGTGTGATGAGGAGTGCCGCAAGCTCTTGACCGTGGCGATCGATCGCGTCTTCGCCAACCTCCAGCGCCTTCACCCCGGCTTCGACTTCGAGTCAGTGACCGAGCCCATCGAGGGAGATCCGGCCTGGGAGCTCTCCAACTTGGTTCGAGAAGAAGTCAACGATTACGTCGACCGCTTCAAGAGGGTTGAGGCGGAGCAGGCCGCTGAGGAGGATGAAGGCGCCGAAGAAGAGAAGGCTGAAGAGGACGGCGATGGTGAACCCTCTGCCTAGGCCACTCCTGCAACAAGATGCGCTTGGCGCAATTATCTTTGTTTTAAGACTTGTTTTAATTCACGCTGGCTTGTAAGATACTTTGATCGTATGCAAACATGTGTGTGTGTGCCCCTCGAAGGGTCCTTTATCCCTGTTCCATGTCTTTCTTCGCTCTACGTCGTCAGGACCCATCTCTTTGCGCTATGACACCGCCGCTACGGTATGCCGGAGCGTGACTCGGCAAGGCCGGGGGGTGTTTAAGGCTTGGAGAGGTAAGGGCTCTCGAGTCGCGGTGCTCGAGGGCTCCCCTTTGACGCACAAGCAGTCCATGGAGTGTGAGAGAGAAAAAACCGCTCGAGGGGCGACAGGTGCCCGTGAGAGGGAGAAAAACTTCTGAGGGCGCGAGCGCTAGACTTAGCTTGGCGAGACTTTGGCCTCGTAGAGGGCGTTGGCTTCCCTGATGGTGCGCTCCCTCTAGGGGTCGGAGCGTGACTTCTCGACCTTGGGGAGGACTCTTGTTCCCTGTATTGGTTAGAGAGGCAACCCAAAGCAGGCACATGGTAGTAAACACCATGCGCGCTTATAGGCTTCCTCATGGTATCTCGCGAGGAGAGTAAGTACCAAGGTCCTTTGGTGAGGTGGCGTGTTTTGGGAGCAAGCCCATGGGCCAGAGCTCTTTGGGGAGGTAACAGGCGTGAGAGCGTGCTCACGTGCTAGAGCTCGGATCCTTTGGATTTTGCGGTGCTGTTGGGGTGCTCTTGAGGCACAGTCACCGTACTCAGCCCCCGCTCGCGAGGTGCGCATGGGGAAGAATATGAGCGCGAAATGAACTAAGATGATGAAAAGTAAAACTCACCACCAAAATATTACATAGCGGCGCCTCAGCGCAATGTTTCATGAGAAACGAATTGGTTCATTACACTTGGTGTGACCAAGATAAAGTTTTCCATGTCGAGGCATGGGGACCACATTCAGTGGCTGAGACTCTTCACGGCCTGCGGCGGCACGTAATCAGGAGAGCTCAGAGGGGCTGGCCCTCGGGAGGAGAAGCTTTTGTGAAGCTTGGAGGTGAAGTTGTGTGCTTCCCTCTAGAGACAAAAAATGTCTGGCGTGACTATGATCACGGGTAGAACTTGCGTAGATGCGCGATGTTCCATGGATTCTTGACCGGAATGCCGTCCTCCGTTTCGAGGCGTACCGCGCCAGGCCTGGCGATGTGTGAGACCCTGTAGGGGCCTTCCCACATTGGCGAGAGCTTGTGGAGACCTTCCCTGGAGAGGATTCTCCTGAGGACGAGGTCGCCTGTCTCGAGAGTGCGCGGACGTATGTGGCGGCTGTGGTAGCGTCGCAGGTCTTGCTGGTACTTGGCTGCCCTGAGGGCGGCACGGCGGCGCAACCCGTCAAGGAGTAGCAGGTCGTCGCTGTGGAGGTCTGCTTGATCGTCCTCGTTGAAGGCAAGGACCCGTGCGGATCCATGCTTGATCTCTGTGGGGAGGACTGCTTCAGCTCCATACACGAGGCAAATGGCGTCTCACCAGTGGGCTTCGTGGGGTTCGTGCGGATGGACCAGAGCACGGACGGGAGTTCGTCTATCCAGCCCTTGCCGTAGCCCTTCAGGCGATTGAAGCTTCTTGTCTTGAGGCCCTTGAGGACCTCAGCATTTGCTCGCTCGGCTTGGCCGTTGCTCTGTGGGTGAGCCACCGAGGCGAAGCAGAGCTTGGTGCCGAGGCTCTCGCAGTAGGCCCTGAAGATGCCGCTGGTGAATTGTGAGCCATTGTCGGTGATGATGCGATTAGGCACACCAAAGCGGCAGACCAGGCCTCTGATGAATTTTACTGCGCCCTGGCCGGTATGCTGCGCACTGCTTCAACCTCTGCCCACTTGGTGAACTTGTCGACTGCCACGAAGAGGAAGCGGTAGCCCCCTTGTGATCTCGGGAAGGGTCCCAGAATGTCAAGGCCCCAGACCGCGAAAGGCCACGAGAGCGGGATGGTTTGGAGTCCCAGTGCAGGCTGATGACTTGCTTGGCGTGGAACTGGCACGCATCGCAAGACTGGACGATGGTGGTGGCATCTTGAAGCACTTGGGGCCAGTAGAAACCGCTCCTGAAGACCTTGCCTGCCAGGGTGCGTGCAGAGGAATGGTGGCCACACTCTCCACTGTGAATGTCTCTGATCAGCATGCGGCCTTCCTCGGGGGGGACGCACTTGAGTGCAATTCCATTTGGGCGCTTGCGGTACAGGTCTCCCTCGAGGATGTAGTATGACTTGGCTTGTCGAGCCACTCGTTCTGCCTCCGCGTCTTCTTCAGGAAGGACTCCCTTCAGCAGGTAGTCTTTGAGTTCGTCAACCCAGCCTGTCTCTTGGTGCACCATAGCCAGCAGCAGACGCTCCCCTGAGGATGGACCGCAGTTGGGTGCCCCACCTATAGGAGGTGGTGGGAGTACTTCGTCTGTGCTTGCGGCTGCTGCTTCTTGTGGCTGCTTTATGGACGCCTTGGAGAGTCTCTCTTCAAAGACGCCGGCCGGCTGGGCCTGCCTTCGTGATGCTCGCTTGGCGATGTCATCTGCCTCTTGGTTCTCCTTTCGCGGGATGTGCATGAGCTCCATGCCCCTGAAGTGCTTCTCGAGCTTGCGGACCTCTTCAAGGTAGGCGGCCATGTGGTCGTCTTTAGGCGTGTAGCTCTTGTTGGAGAAGTTAACCAGGAGCTGGGAATCACCCTTTATGAGTAAGTGCTTGACGCCAAGGGCGATTGCGGCTCTGAGCCCGGCGAGGAGGCCCTCGTACTCGGCGATGTTGTTGGAGATCTTGTCTATTGTGAAGCACAGCTGGATGGCGTAGTAGAGCTTGTCACCTTTTGGTGAGGTTAAGACAACGCCAGCCCCACCATTGCGGCAGGCGAAAGCTCCATCGAAGTGCATGGTCCAGTGGCTTGGCATTGTATCTCCCGATGACGCGGTTTCTTCTTCGCGAGGCTCTTCAGGAGTTGGGTCTGTCCACTCGGCGACGAAATCCGCCAGCGCTCTCCCTTTTATGACTCTTGTGGTGTCGAAGCGCAAGTTGAATGGCTGCAGCTCAATGTTCCATCCTGCGACGCGGTCAGTAGCGTTGGGGTTGCGCAGGATCTGCTCCAGGGGGAAGGACGTGACCACCGTGATGGGGTGACCCTGGAAGTAGTGGCGCAGCTTCCTGGAGGCGATGAGTAGCGCGAGGAGGAGCTTCTGCTGCACTGGGTACCGCTCGCGAGCATCTCGCAGTACAGTACTGACGAAGTAGACTGGATGCTCGACGAGGGTCGTTGATGGTGCGGCAGCGTCGGCTCCCTCGAGAGGCTCCTCAGGACCTTTGGCGAGGTTTGCCTGTGGAGGAGCCTCGGCAGGGGTGCTCGTGGAGGGCTCGACTTGAGGCTGTGGGCCTGGCACTGGGTCTGGAGAGACTGTTCCTCGTCGGGAGGTTCTGGACTTGGTGTGGCAGTGCTTTTCTTGGGGAGAACTGGCTCTTCTCTTTCCACCACCAGGACGGCGCTAGCAGTTTGTGGAGTGGCTGCTAGGTACAGCTTCAGATGCTCGCCTGCCCTGGGGGCTACCATGACTGGTGAGCTAGCCAAGTATTTCTTCAAGTCCTCAAATGCTTGTCAGCCTCTGGAGTCCACTTGAAGGTGCCGGATTTCTTCATGATCTTGAAAAATGGCAAGGCTCTCTCGCCGAACTTGGAGATGAAGCGGCCTAAGCTGGCCATGCATCCTGCTAGGCGCTGCATGTCCTTGAGGCGGCGAGGTGGCTGCATGTCTTCTATAGCCTTGATCTTGTCAGGGTTTGCTTCTATGCCGCGGTGGGACACGAGGAACCCGAGGAGCTTGCCTGAAGGCACCCCGAAGACGCACTTGGCGGGGTTTAACTTGATGTTCACCTTGCGCAGGCTGGCGAAGGTTTCCTCGAGATCCTTCAAGAGAGTGTCTCCCTCGCGAGACTTGACCACGATGTCGTCGACATAAGCTTCTGCATTTCTTCCCATCTGAGCCCCCAAGGCGATCCTCATGAGCCTCTGGAAGGTGGCGCCGGCTTTTTCAGGCCAAAGGGCATGCAAGTGTAGCAATACACACCACAAGGGGTGAGAAATGCTGTTTTCTCCTCGTCTTCCTTGGCCATTTTGATCTGGTGGTAGCCTGAGAAGGCATCCAGGAAACAGAGGAGATCACAGCCGGCGGTGGAGTCCACAATCTGGTCTATCCTTGGCATGGGGTATGGATCCTTGGGGCAGCCTTGTTCACGTCTGTGTAGTCGATGCAGAGCCGGCCTCCTCCATTGGGTTTTGGGACAACCACACCGTTGGAGAGCCAAGTGGGGTGGGCAACTTCTCGAATGATGTCTGCTGCTTTCAGCTTCTCTACTTCTTTGATGATGAACGCTTGCTTCTCGGGGGCTTGTTTCCGCGCTTTTTGCTTTACAGGGCGTGCGTCTGGACACACGGCTAAGTGGTGCTCGATCACCTCCCTTGGTACACCGGACATTTCTGACGGAGTCCATGCGAACATGTCAGAATTTGCCCGAAGGAAGGCGACGAGCGCGCTTTCCTATTTGGGAGGCAAGCCAGCGCCTATGGTGACGCTAGCCCCCGAGCCTCAGCCCCCGAGCCGCTGGTGCTCAGCGACACCTTCTTTGTAGATGCTTGCTCTTGAGTGAACAGTTGTTTCTTCTTCTTGGGCCTCTCGAGAGGCTCCATGTCCTCGTCAGCGGGGAATGCCATGGCAGCGGCCTTGTAGGCGATCTCGACAGCGCGCGTGGCGTCCTGTACGTGACCACGTATGGTGATGGTGCCACCGCTGCCAGGGATCTTGACCATGTTGTAGGCGTGGTGCGTGACGGCCATGAACTTCGCGAGGGCGGGGTAGCCGAGGATGGCGTTGTAGGGCAGGCCAATGTGCGCGACGTCGAAGTCAATTAGCTCGGTGCGGTAGTTCTCCTGCGTGCCAAAAGTGACCGCGAGCCTCACTTGCCCCAGAGGCGAGATTGAGCCGCTGGTGACCCCGGTGAAGGGCCTGGAGGGCATGAGCCACTCGTAGGGCACTTGAAGCGTCTCGAAGGTCTCGACAGAGATGACGTTTAGGCCTGCACCCCCATCAATGAGCGTCTTGCCGACGGCGATGTTGTTGATGGTGGGGGTGCACACCAACGGGAGGGTGCCCACAGTCTTTGTAGACTTGGGGTGATCTTTGGCGTCGAAGGCGATGGTGTACTGGGACCACTTGAGGGGGCGGGACGTCTCGACCCCGGGAAGCGCTGCGTTGAGCTCGCGAGCGAACTGCTTGAACTGGTTGTTCGACTTGGGCGCCTGGGATCCGCCGAGGATGCATGCCATGGCACCCTTGGGGGCCTGGTAGCCTCCAGGCTCTTCGTCGGGCAGATTGTTGTTTTTCTCGGCGGCATTCGCCTGAGTTCCCTGAGGCCTCTGGAAGTTGCCCTTGCGTCCACCTTTGCGGTAACCACGGCCTCTGCCGCGGCCACCGCTGCCTCTTCTTGCTCACGCTTCTTGCTCAGTTGCTTGAGGTCATAGCAGTTCTCGTCGCATGGCCGCGCCTGTTGTGGTAGATGCAGAACGGGCGGTTGTCCACCTTTTCTTGCCAGCCTCTGGAGAGTCCTCGCGAACATGCTTGGCGTCGGGTTCAGCTGCCAGGACTGCGGTAGGCTTGCGCTTGTCTCGTCACGCCTCTTCTGGGTCTTGGATCCCTCGACAGGGTCGTCTGTCGAGCCCACCTTGACGAAGAGGAGCCCTTCTTCTGCCTTGGCGCATTTGTCTGCGATGTCGAAGAGCTTCACCACGGAGGAGAGGGTATCATGGATGCCGAGCTTCTCGAGCATCCTGTGGTTGGTGACGCCCTCTCTGAAGGCCGCAATGACGTGCGAGTCCGGGATGTTCGGGATCTTGTTGCGGACTTGGCTGAAGCGCTGGATGTACCTGCGGAGGGTCTCGCCAGGCTTCTGGCGCACAGCTCGCAGGTCGTTGTAGGTGAGGGCGCGCTCGTACGTGCCCTTGAAGTTCGCAACGAACTGCTGGCAGAGCTCCTCCCACGAGTCAATGGAGTCCTCGGGAAGGTTCAGGAGCCACGACAAGGCGGAATCCTTGAGAGCGTGGGAGAACCAGTTGGCCATGACCTTGTCGTCTCCCCCCGCAGCTTGGATGGAGGTGGTGTAGAGCTGCAAGAACTCGATGGGGTTGTTCGTGCCGTCGTAGCCCTTGGGTAGGTCAGGCCTGAACTTCTGTGGCCAGACGACGCGCCGCAGGTTGCGGGTGAAGGCCGCGCAACCTGTGGCGTACGAGGCGATGCCCCCTGAAGAGCACGGCGGTTCTGTCGCCCTGCCTGGCCGATTTCCTCACGATGCGCTTCTGGAGGTCCTTCTGGCGCTCCATTTCCACCCGCGCGTCTGGGGGTGTCCGCTGCACGATTTGACAATCGCGCGGCGAGACGCGTGGGATGCGGCCTTGTGCGCCGCGGCGGAGGCGGACCTGGCGGAGGCGGCGGCGGAGGCGGCGGCGGAGGTGCGCCATGCGCGGTGGTTCCAGCGCGTCCGGAGTTGTGGTGCACCAGAGAGCGCGACGCCGCAGGAGCAGCGCGCGGTGCGCCGCGATGTCGACGAGGTGCTGAGGCGGCCGAGCCAGTTGTCGTGCGCCTCAGCTGTGGGCGGTAGCGGAAGAGTTCCGCGGCCATGAGCAGCGCGGTGTTTGGGCTGGGCGCTGGACGCCCAAGAGTGGAGGCGCTGTGGCGCTGGGACGGATGCGAGGACTCAGCGTCCTCGCCGTGCCCGTGGTCGACGTCGTCGTCGAAGCGGTCGTCGTGGTGGCCGTCGTCGTCCTCGGGGTGCTCCACCGCGGTTCAGCGGTGTTGCGCCCCGTGGCACGGCTGGCGCGGGGACGGCCGCGAGGGTTGGTGGTGTTGGCAGCGGGCTCGGTGGTTGCCCTGCCTGATGCCCGCCGGGTGGCGCGAGCTGCGCGAGTGTCCGCCATGGTGCAGAGGTCGATGAAGGTTGAAGACGCGCCTCAGCCCCCTACCTGGCGCGCCAATTGTCGGAGAATGACTCCCACGAAACAGGGATAGTCAAGCTCACGAAGAGAGTTCGTGTAAGGGGCTGAACACGTTGGTCAAACAACCCTCAACCTGCACGGCGACGGTGCTCGTCGAGCAAGTGGAGGGACATCACGACAGAGATGAACACCAGCCCGTACCCAGGTTCACGGCCCTCGTGTGGAGGTAATACCGCTACTCCTGCTTGTCTGTATTGCACTGCTTGTAGAGGTTACAGTACAATGAGCTTGCCGAGGGCTCTCTTTTGGCAATGGTGTACAAGGAAGGGAAGCAATGGTCTTCTTCTTCCTTGCGCGTAAGTGGCTATGCTGGAATGAGAATGCGATCCTTGCTACGGTGCACCTTGTCCTCCTTTTATAGGCGCCCCGTGCTCCCTCCTTGCACTCGCACTGTGGTAGGGCTGTCACGTGGCGCAGAAGGTGGAGCGCGGTGCATCGCAGCCCGGTTGTCCATGGACGCGGTCCATGAGCGTAAAGCTGACTCCTGTAGCAGAGTACCCACCGTCCATGCAGGACGGCCAGCTGGGGCCGCAGAGGAACGTGGGGGTGCCCACGGTGACGTTGGCCTTGGAGCGTAGCGCCGGCCGGTCCCCTTATCACCAAAGAGGAAATCCTTGTAGTCCGGAGCGGGTGGCACAGCTTTATTGACCCCTTTAATCACCAAAATGGCAACTGCGGCGTCGTCGTCACCGCGCGCAGGGGCGCGCGTCACTCTGCGGCCGCTGCAGAGCCCATGTGCGCTCTGCAGAGGTTGCTTTGCAGCGAAGCGATCTCCACGAGGGCTTGGACGCCCTGTAGAGAATTCGGCGTTGACCTCTCCCCAGGGGAGATTTCCTTGAAGAGGGGGCAGCAGTGGATATGGCCTCCGCAGGCCTCTGCTGCCTCAAATGCCCTCGCGAGGCAATGCCTCGCGAGGCTCTCCAAGCCGTAGGCTTGGTCCTTAGCGAAAATTCGCCATCAAGTGTCGAGGGCCGTAGAGGACAGGCCCAGCACACCCTGGATTTTACTGGGCCGACAAGCTCTTCCACCCAAAAAAGAATTTCACTCAACACTAGTAAAAGAGAGAATGCGAAAATAAAAAAGGCATAATCTGTCTAAAACAGAACAGTCCGCAAAGATGAATTTTTTCGAGGCACTTACGACGCTCAGATCGAGAAACTCTGAACTAATGAAAGTTTCAGACATTCATAAAGATTACGCACAAAAAAATTCAGATTTAATTAACAATCTGGTGATTTTAGGAATTTCGTACAGTGAACAGCAAAAATCTGTTTCTGCGCAGCAATCAAAATTAAGCATCATCTTATCATTAGAGGCTACTCTTGGCACAACAATGCGAGAAAATAAAGATACAAAGGAGTTGCTACAGAAGTAGACAAACACCTTGACTCAATAAAAGAAAAATTGCAGAAAAATAAAATGGGTTGCCTCCCATTAGCGCTTTCTTTAACGCCTTTTAGCTAGGCACAAAACATGCATCAAGTATTTACCAAGTGAAGAAGCATCAACATTGTAATTTGTTCGAACAATAGAATCATAAGGTGGCTTAATCTTCTTCCTAGGAAAGTGTTCCATACCTTTCTTGAGAGGAAATTGATATTTTATATTCCCTGCTTTATATCAATAATAGCACCTACAGTCCTAAGAAAAGGTCTTCCCAGCACAATAGGGCATGATGGATTGCACTCAATATCCAAGACAATAAAATCAACGGGGACATAGTTGTTGTTAACCATAATAAGAACATCATAAATTCTTCCCAAGGTTTTTTAATAGTAGAATCAACAAGGTGAACATCCAAGTAACAATTTTCCGAAGGTGCTAAATCAAGCATATCATATAATCTTTTAGGCATAACAGAAATACTAGCACCAAGGTCACACAAAGCATTGCAATCAAAGTCATTCAATTTCAATTTAATGATGGGTTCCCAACTATCTTCTAACTTCCTAGGGATAGAAGCTTCATGTTTTAATTTCTCTTCCCTAACTTGTATGAGAGCATTAGTAATATGTTTAGTAAAAGCCATGTTTATAGCACTAGCATTAGGACTTCTAGCTAGCTTTTGCAAGAACTTAATTACTTCAGAAATATTGCAACCATCAAAATCAAAGTCATTGTCATCAAAAGTAATGGAATTATTCTCTTCCTTATTGCTAGAAATTTCAGCATCTTTATCAAGGACAGTTTCAGAGTTATCTGGCAATTTAGGACATTTTGCAATAGAAGTGGAAACATTACCAACACCAACTATCTTGCCATTAATGGTAGGAGGTTTGTTAACACTTGAGTTGAAGCCTTTTCAGCAGTAGTAATAGTATAAACTCTAGCAATGTTGTTCTTTCTAGCAATTTCATCCTCTCTTTCCCATCTAACATGCAATTCAGCTAACATCCTCACATTGTTATCAATTTTAACTTGTATAGCATTGAGAGTTTTGCTCTCTTTAACATCATGAGGCATGTTCTTTAGTTTCAATAAGTCAACATCAAGAGCAAGACTATCAACTTTAGAGGAAAGCACATCAATTTTCCCAAATTTCTCCTCAACAGTTTTATTGAAAGCAGTTTGAAATCCTTAAGCATAACTTCAAGATCGGAGGGTACACTCTTATTATTGTTGTAGGAGTTACATAGGAATTTCCATAACCATTGCCACTATTAGAAGGATAGGGCCTATAATTGCTATTACCAAAATTATTCCTATAAGCATTGTTGTCGAAATTATTATTTTTAATGAAGTTCACGTCAACATGCTCTTCTTGAGCAACCAAAGAAGCTAAAGGAACATTATTTGGATCAACATGTGTTTGACCATTTGCAAGCATAGACATAATAGTATCAATTTTGGCACTCAAGGAGGAGGTTTCCTCAACAGAATTTACCTTCTTACCTGTTGGAGCTCTCTCGGTGTGCCACTCAGAATAATTAATCATCATATCATCAAGAAGCTTTGTTGCAGCACCCAAAGTGATGGACATAAAGGTACCTCCAGCGGCCCGAATCCAATAAATTCCTCGAAGAAAAATTTAATCCTGCATAGAAGGTTTGGATGATCATCCAAGTAGTCAGTCCATGAGTGGGACAATTTTTAACCAATGATTTCATTCTCTCCATGCTTGAGCAACATGTTCATTATCAAATTGCTTAAAATTCATTACGCTACTTCTCAAAGAAATAATCTTAGCAGGAGGATAATATTTTCCAATAAAAGCATCTTTGCATTTAGTCCATGAATCAATACTATTTCTAGGCAAGATAGCAACCATTCTTTAGCGTCCTCTCAAGGAGAAAGGAAAAAGTTTCAGTTTAATAATATCACCATCTACTTCCTTGAGCTTTTGCATTTCACAAAGTTCAACAAAGTTATTAAGGTGAACAGCAGCATCATCAGTACTAACACCAGAAAATTGCTCTTTCATAACAAGATTTAAAAGTGCAGGTTTAATTTCATAACATTCTGCTGAAGCAGCAGGTGGAGCAATAGGTGTGCATATGAAATCATTGTTGTTCGTTCTAGTGAAATCACACAACTTAGTGTTCTCAGGAGTACTCATTTTAACAGAAATAAAAACAGTACAGAAAATAACTTGAAAGTAAACTAGATGCAAGTAACTAATTTTTTTGTGTTTTTGATAATTGAAAACAAACAAGATAAAATAAAATAAACTAAGCAAGACAAAAACAAAGTAAAGAGATTGGAAGCGTGAAACTCCCTTGCAGAAGACTGCTGTCTCCCGGCAACGGCGCCAGAAAAATAGCTTGATGACGTGACACACACGTTCGTTGGGAGACCCCAAGAGGAAGGTATGATGTAGTCAGCAGCAAGTTTTCCCTCAGAAAGAAACCAAGGTTATCGAACCAGTAGGAGCAGCAACTCTTCAGAAGGTTGTCAAGAGCGCCAGAAAAATAGCTGTCGCAGGGAGTCTGGACTGTTGACGTGGAATCTGCACACAACACAATCAAACTACTTTGCCCCAACGAAACAGTGAGGTTGTCAATCTCACTGGCTTGCTGAAAACAAAGGATTAAACGTATGGTGTGGAAAATGAGTATTAAATTGCAGAGAATGAAAAAGGAACAGTTTGTAGTTTGTGGTTGTTTAATCAGTGTAAAAGAATGGACCGGGGTCCACAGTTCACTAGTGGTGTCTCTCCATAGAAGATAACTAACATGTTGGGTGAACAAATTACAGCTGGGCAATTGACGAATAGTGAGCACATGACAATGCATATACATGACATGTTGACTACTATGATATTTAATTGGGCATGACGACATAATACATAGATCGTTATCCAACAGCATCTATGACTAATAATCCACCGCCGGGTTGTCATCCGAGTCCCCCGTTGGTATTAAGTTGCAAGCAACGGATAATTGCATTAAGTAAAGTGCGTAATGTAAACAAACACATATGTCCGTGGACATAGCATCGTTAGGTTATCCCTAGTGGCAACAACACATCCACAACCTTAGAACTTTCTGTCACTGTCCCAGGTTAAACGGAGACATGAACCCACTATCTAGCATAAATACTCTCTCTTGGAGTTACAAGCATCTACTTGGCCAAAGCATCTACGAGTAACGGAAAGCATGCAAGATCTTAAATAACATAAATAGATAGATTGATAAACAACTTGCTCATAGTATCAATATTCATCGGATCCCAGCAAACACAACATGTAGCATTACAATAATATGATCTTGATCATGTAGGGCAGCTCACAAGATCTAAACATGATGGCACAAAGTGGAGAGACAACCATCTAGCTACTGCTATGGACCCATAGTCCAAGGATGAACTACTCACGCATCACTCCGGAGGCAGGCATGGCGATGTAGAAGCCTCGGTGACGATTCCCCTCTCCGGCAGGGTGCCGGGAAGAGGTTCTGAACCCTCCCGAGCTAGGGTTGACGACGGCGGGGTCTCTGGATCTTTTCGTGGATATTTACTCAGGTACTTAGGGTTTTCGTGTCGGGGGGAATAAGTAGGCGAAAGGGCGGCGGCTGCGGACCCCGAGGGGCCCACACCACCCCAGGGCGCGGCAGAAGGGGGGCCCGCGCCCTGGGTGCGTGTGGCCTCCTGGTGGCCCTCCTCTGCAGCTCCTTCGCTCCGTCAGGCGTGTTCTGGAAAAATAGGCACCCCCGTGTAGTTTCGTCCAATTCCGAGAATATTTCCAGATTAGCTTTTCTGGAATACAAAAACAGCAGAAAACAGGAACTGGCACTTCGGCATCTTGTTAATAGGTTAGTCCCAAAAAATGTATAAAAGTGATATAAAGTAGATGCAAAACATGTAGCAATTGGTATAAAACAAGCATGGAACATAAAAATTATAGATACGTTTGAGACGTATCATGGAGCTTCAAGGTTTCGGTCTCAAGTTCGAGCACACGGACAACATCAAGAGTCAGGCGCTGGCGGATTTCACGGCCGAGTGGACCGAGACGGCGTTCGACGACCCGGAAGAGGAAACCTGCCTCCCCGGGAAGGAAGATCCTAGCGCCTGGACCATGCACTTCGACGGCTCCTACACCAAGGGGAAAGGAGGTGCTGGGGTTGTCCTAACCTCACCAACCGGGACCGGCTGAAGTACGTCGTCCAGATGCACTACCAAGGGAACATCTCCAACAACACGGCGGAGTACGAGGGCCTGCTCGCAGGACTTCGTGCTGCCGTCGGCCTCGGCATCAACAAGATCGTCGTCAAGGGTGACTCTCAGTTAGTCATCAAACAAGTGAACAAGGAGTACGCGTGCCCTCAGATGGCACCATACGTTGAAGAGGTCTGGAAGCTGCAGCGGCGCTTCGACAACTTCCGGGCTGTGTACGTCCCACGGGGAGAAAACACGGCCGCGGATGAGCTATCGCAGGTGGCGTCCAAGCAAGAACCAGTGCCTCCCGGGATCTACATCGAGGTCCTCAGGCGACCTTCGATCCCACCCGAGAGGCTCGCGACAAGATCTGCGCCGGGGGCTGGCGACCCTTCTACCTCGACAACACGGGTAGCCAGCCCAGAAGCTCAAGACCCGGCAGCCCCTCCAGCGGAGGAAGCTATGCTTTCTTTCCGTCGGATGGTGCTACCGGTGGAAGGAACCCACCCACCCTGGGCCCGGGACATCGTCAAGTACATCATGGAGCACGCCCTCCCGGAGGACGATCACGACGCCGAGCGGGTGGCTCGTCAAGCCAAGCTCTACGTCATGATCGACGGCGAGCTCTACCGGCGACGGGACAACGGAGTCAAGCTCCGCTGCATCCCTCAAGAACAAGGCCAAGTACTGCTACGGGACATCCACGAGGGCACATGTTCAAGTCATGTGGCATCAAGATCACTGGCGGGTAAAGTTTTTCGTCACGGGTTCTACTGGCCAACAGTCCTCAGTGATGCGGAGCAGCTAGTCAAGACCTGTGAAGCCTGCCAGTACTATGCGAAGAACATACATCAGCCGGCGCAAGCTCTGCAGCCAATTCCAATCTCCTGGCCGTTCGCGGTCTGGGGGCTGGACATCGTGGGGAAGATACCGAAGTCTGTCGGGGGCCATGAATACCTTTTCGTGGCCATCGACAAGTTCACAAAGTGGGTGGAAGTGATGCCAGTACCAAGACAGACAGCTCAAGCAGCCATCAAGTTCATTGAAGGGATCGTGTACCGCTTCGGAGTACCCAACAGAATCATAACGGACAATGGCTCTCAGTTCACAAGCCGATCCTTCCTCAACTTCTGTGAAGAGCTGGGAATCAAGGTGTGTTTTGCCTCGGTGTCCTACCCAAGGTGCAATGGGCAAGTGGAGCGAGCCAATGCGGAGGTCCTAAAGGGTTTGAAGACCAAGGCCTTTGACAAGTTAGAAGACAAGGGCAAGAACTGGATTGAGCATCTACCAAGTGTCTTGTGGTCCCTCAGAACCACACCAAGCAGAGCCACTCAAGAAACACCATTCTTCCTTGTCTATGGAGCAGAAGCCGTCTTGCCAACAGAGCTCAGGCATGGATCCCCCGGGTACTTGCCTATGATGAAGACGCACAAGCTGAGAGGAGGATTGATGACATCAACTTCCTGGAAGAGGTGCGGTGCCGAGCTTCCTTACGATCTGCTCGATACCAGCAAGGGCTCCGCCGCTATCATGATCGCCATATCCGTTCACGGGTACTGGAACCCGGAGACCTGGTTCTCCGCAAGAAGCAGAAGCTTGATAACATGAACAAGCTGTCCTCCAAGTGGGAAGGACCTTATCGGGTGACGCATACCCTGAGACCCGGAGCTGTTTATCTGGAGGACGAGAAAGGCAGGCCGGAGGGCAACGCCTGGAACATCGAGAATCTCCGGAAATTCTACCCCTGAATACGAACATGAATCGCAGATAGTTCGAGTCAACTAAGCACGCCCAAGGGGCTAGTGTTCTGTATAAGGGTGTAAGAATCGTCGCCAAGGAATAAAAGATAAGTTTTTCAATTCCGTGAGCCTCTCTTGTTGTCGTGAAGTGTGTTATCCGTAACAACCCCCAAGCAGGGGGCTGACATGGTGCCGGTGGCTGACAGGTCGAGCGCGAGTAGCCTATCAGTAGGCGCTGCCACCTGATCGTGCCGTACTGCCGCGGTAAGAAGTGGAACGGGCAGTGCTGTGTTTTAAAGAACCTAAACACAGAAATGCACATTCAACTTTGCTTGCGGGTTGCTCCGGATGAAACACTTTCACGACATGTAAGGGAGGGTCCATTCTTTTCCTACTGAAAGTGTGTTGTGTGTAGCGCCTCTCCCGGGACAGGAATGGATGCTGAAGAGCGGCTCAGGAGCTGGTACCCGGGAAGGACAGAGTAGATCAAGGGCACGGCAAAAACCAGCTAAGTCTTTGCATGTGCATCTGCATTCTAGGCATAATATCTCGCTCGGAGTCAATATACCACCAACCTGCGCATGCTTGACAGTTGATGAGAACCTTTGCGGGGGTAATGCGTCCTCCCCGGCGAACGGTCAGATTTCCCTTCTGGCCTAGTACCCGTGGCTGTGGAGTGGACTCCCGGAAGGCATAGTGCTCTTAGGGGTGCTGCTACCGGTGCAGGCGGTTAGAGTACTTGTCACCTAAGAGATCTCCTCAGAAAACTTGACGGCGCGTTAGTGCAAGGGAGGTTTGGGAAATGACCCCGGGAGTTGAGCCCTAGGATTGCATTCATCTGAACTTACATTCTGAATTACATTCAGTCGAAGCTTTTCCTGGATACATATCTAGCCTATGCTACTAAGGCCAGCTCAGGGCTCCTGGCTGTGCAGCTCTGTCTTCTGTTTTATTGCCTGCCGGGTGAACTCCGGACTCCCGGGGACGCCTGGGATGAAGGAGGGCATTCGCGCAGGATCTTCAGGGGTCCCACGGGCCGGGGAACTTCCGGGCAAACCCCGGCACATGCTGGCTGCAGAGGAGGTGCACGTGGTCCACGAACTTATCCATGATGTCTTCCTCATCCTGTACGAAGGGAAGAAATCGAGTCAAGGCGCAGGATCTTCCCAAGGGTCGTATTGCCAGAACCAAGGCAGCCTTACCTTGAAGACATCGTCAAGGTCGCAGAGGAGGCGGATCAATCTCTGATTGCCTGCGGCCTCCTTCCACAGCTCCATCTTGATGGTGTCCTTCCGGGTCGCCAGCGCCACCGATGCCTCCATGGCAGCAGAACCGGCGATGTTCCCCACCGCGGGGAAAACCAAGGAGACCGAGGGCGAGGAACGACCTCGTCCTTTCTAGTGGCTCGGGCTCCAGCTTCGCTGGGTGCCTCCGCCGCTCCTCGAAAGACGGACTCCGCCGTCGACACATCGGACAAGGCCCTCTCTGCTTCGC
This sequence comes from Poa pratensis, assembly GCA_947311845.1. Taxonomy (NCBI): domain Eukaryota; kingdom Viridiplantae; phylum Streptophyta; class Magnoliopsida; order Poales; family Poaceae; genus Poa; species Poa pratensis. The sequence continues at coordinate 7,408,865 of CAMZMU010000056.1, read as the reverse complement.
CGGACATTGTTCTGCGGGACGGGGAGGCAAAGGAAGAAGAGGAGCGGAGCAAGGCGAGAAGATGTGGCAAGGGGTGGAGTCTGGATGGTCTTTTATAGGCCTCCCACGCTCCACCTACCCCTTGACGCTACGGCTGCTGCAGTAATGGGAGCGCGTTTTGCAAAAAACTCGTTCTCATTCACACGAAGACAAGGAGGAAAACAAGATCTTCTTCATTTACAAGGACTACAAGGGGACGATCTTTTTTACAACAAAAAGGTTGGCTCCCGTCGAGCAAGGAGCACCGCCGTACAATGGAAGACGCTACTTCCAGAAATACGTCGTCAAGGCCGCCAAGGAGGAGGTCAACGAGATCTCCATGGCGCCCGTCCGAAGCTCCTCGCCTTCAGGAAGACGAGCTCCCTCGACCTTGATGAGTCATCCTCGTCGTAGGAGCTCGAGCTGCCGCTGCTGCTCTCCATGCAGCACTCCACGCGTCCGCCATCGACACCGAAGATCTTCACGGAGAGCGTAGCATCTCCGTCGTACCGGAACACCAAGCACTGCCCCCTGGACAGGCGGCGGGCACGGGAGAACGACTTCCACCCCGGACCCAGAAGCATGGCGCCTTCAGTGGTGCGCTCCGCCATGGCCCAGGAGGGGCCATTGGGGCAGCCTTCCACTTGCAGCCAGAAGCCGGAGGGTCCGATGTCCTCCGTCGCCATCGCGAAGGAATCCGGCAGGAGAAGCCGGCTGCGAGGCCTGCGGTTCAGATCCACGACGAACTCGAACGGCGCGAAGCTGGTATGAACCATGCTCCTAGGAGGGGGCAGCGGTGCCGCGGCCTCCACGGCCGCCGCGACCGCGAATCCCACGACCTCGCGGAACAGCTCGACCACGAGTGGAGGGGCCACTCCGCAGCAGCTGAAGAAGTACGAGGGCGCCCAACTCCTCCTCGCTCTCGCCATTGGCGCTGGCAGCTTGTGGGGAGGCCTGGAGTTGGACTAAGGAAGAAGATGAACGAAAAGCCAGGGGTGCGCCTCGCTTTTATAGCCACGGCGGTGCCTCTGTCAAGCGTCTCCTCGGTTCTTCCGTTATTGGGAATCGAGGGGGCCCCGCAGTTATTCCCCCGAGCGGAGTAACTCCAAGACCTTCAAGGCCATCATGAAGCAGAGCAAGGAAGACCAGGTGCCCGGGACCCACTTTGACCTATCTTTAGGCCATGGCCCCGGCAGCTGGAGCAAGAGCCGCCGGGACCATGCCCGGGGGCTACTGTCGCAACAGTGGAACATGGGGTTCCCCTAGTACTGCCAAAGTGGGTCCACCCCATGTGGGCCCAAGATGAAGATGGACAAGACCAAGACTCAAGTCAAGCTGGCGGGTTCACCGTCAAGACACGCATGGCCTACATCGACTAAGGGCTCCGGTCCTGGGGACCTTCCGGGTCCCCGAACCAAGCAAGAAGGCCAGGAAGGACCCGAGAGCCCGAGTTCCCGGCAGGAGGCCAGGCTCCCTCTCGGGTACTTCCCCACGTCCTGTGGATAAGCACTCCACCTCACCACGGAAGACTTGGGAAGCAAGGCGAAGGCAGCGCGGGCGGGAAGCACGTCCCGTGGTGGTGTCAGCTCCTGTCCACCCCAAGGCGGACGCTCCCACCTAACCCAAGGAGACGCTAGGCTGAGGAGAGGCCACGTCTCCCCTAAACTAGATGAGGAGGGTCCTTCACCCCGAAGGTCCCTCACGCCCCTCACGTGACCCTGTGGCAACCCCTTAGCCTATAAAAGGAGGACCAAGGCACGGAGGAGGGGGAGGTCGAAGCAAGGACGAACACAAGCTAGAACCAGAGCAAGACTAGACTAGGGCTGCGAAGGTAGAGAGGAAGGTGATCTCCTCCGGGTCAGGATCTGTCCTTCTTCTACCTCCAGCCAAAACCCTTCCGGGTACCCTGTCCGGGAGGTTCCATTGTAAGCCACACTATGAAGAACCATCAATCCAGACATGCAGGAGTAGGGCTTTTAGCCTCCGGGCGGCCTGAACCTGGGTAGCTCCTTGTGTCCCTTTGGTTGCATGCTTTGATCGTGGAGAGGAGAGCTTGATCTAGACTCCGCCCAAGAAGACGATTCTCAGCCTCCTTCGCGCCCGTGCCGAACCTAAAAGGGGGTATCCTATACTCCCGGTGTCCGTGCAACGAGACACGACAAGAACTACTGTAAAGCTTGTTGATATTTGATTTGTATCATTGGTAGTTCCAAAGTCTAGATATTTTCTAGTGAAAGGTTTTGGTTAACAAAGAAGACAATGTGGAGTCTTGTAATTTTTCAAGCATGTTTTTTTATATGAGTTCTTGCTATACCGGTTGACAGTCTGTGTTTGCTTAAATAACCTTGCTAGTCTAAACTCTGTACTAAGCGGGAATGCTGCTTGTGCATCCAAAACCCTTTAGCCAAAATCCATGTCATCTGTGTCCACCATAACTACCTAGCTATTATGTGGTATTTTCCTGCCATTTCAAGTAAAATTTTCATGTGCTACCTTTAAAATATTCAAAACAGTTACAAATCCTTTTTGTGTCACTGTTTACAAGCTCATGAGGATGTGGTAGATGGTTTTTATTTCACTTGTTGATCAGACTTTACACCTGGACTAGTGGCATATACATCCGCTTATCCAATAATTTTGCAAAAAGAGCTGGCAACGGGGTGCCCAGTCCCAATTAATTACAACTTTAACCATTAATTCTCTTCACATCTTTTTGCCCCTGAGAAATCAGTCAAGCAATGTTCATAAGTGTGTAAACAAATGAGAACGAGGGATGATCTACCCGCTGGTAGAGATAACGTCCTTCATGGGAGCCGCTCTTGTAAGGTTTGGTTAACTTGTGACATAAAGTATTGTCAATTTACTGATTCGTTGACCACTAACACACACCTCTCAAAATATTTTTTTATACTCTCTATATGCTTTCAAAAACTTAAAAACCTCTAGCACATGATTTAATCCCTGCTTCCCTCTACGAAGGGCCTTTCTTTTACTTTATTGTTGAGTCAGTTTTCCTACTTCTTTCTATCTCCACAAGCAAACGCTAGTGTCAACTTTGGTACAACAGTTGTTATATAATGATATGTTTGACTTATTGCATTACTTTGCCTTGACAATATCCATGAGATAAATATGTTAAAGTTGAAGCCAGTGCTGAAACTAAATCTTCCTTTGTGTTAGTCAAACACTTTCATTTAGAATCTATTGCTTTGTGAGCTAACTTTTATGCAAACTCTTATAGCTCCATTGTCTCCAAAGTATTATTCATGAAAGTTTGCACTTGTATGATTCATTTTGTTTACTCCTTGTTTACTTGTTAGCAAACTATAGACCATTGACTTGGATCACTTCATTCAGTTCATGTGCTTTGCATTACTATTTGATCAAGATTACGTTGGTAGCATGTCACTTCAAAAATTATGTTGTTTTTATCGTTTACCTACTCGAGGACGAGCAGGAACTAAGCTTGGGGATGCTTGATACGTCTCAAACGTATCTATAATTTTGATGTTCCATGCTGTTATTATACCAATTGCTACATGTTTTATTTACACTTCATAGCATTTTTATGCATTTTCTGGGACTAACCTATTAACAAGATGCCGAAGTGCCAGTTCCTGTTTTCTGTTGCTTTTCTCTTTCAGAAAAGCTAGTCGCAAAATATTCTCGGAATTGGACGAAAATCAACGTGTGCAAATATCTCATCGGAAGACTCCAGAAGCCAGAAGGGGAGACGGAGTGGGGCCACGAGGCAGCCACGCCACCCTAGGGCATGGCAGGGGGTGGGCCACGCCCTGCCCTGGCGTGGCCACCTCGGTTGCCTCCCGATGCCGCCCTTTCGCCTATATATTCCCGATGTCCCGAAAACCCTAAAAACACGATCATATTCCACGAAAAGTTCCGTCGCCGCCGCCGTCGTCAACCCTAGATCGGGAGGGTTCTGAAGCTCTTCCCGGCACCCAGCCGGAGGGGAGATCCTCACCGGAGGCCTCTACGCCGCCATGCCTGTCTCCGGAGTGATGCGTGAGTAGTTCATCCTTGGACTACGGGTCCATAGCAGTGGCTAGATGGTTGTCTCTCCACCTTGTACCTCCATGTTTAGACCTTGTGAGCTGCCTAACATGATCAAGATAATCTTATTGTAATGCTACATGTTGTATTTGCTGGGATCCGATGAATATTGATACTATGAGCAAGTTGTTTATCAATCTATCTATTTATGTTGTTTATGATCTTGCATGCTCTCCGTTGCGAGTAGATGCTTTGGCCAAGTAGATGCTTGTATCTCCAAGAGGGAGTATTTATGCTAGATAGTGGGTTCATGCCTCCAGTAATCTGGGCTCGAGATGACAGAAACTTCTAAGGTTGTGGATGTGTTGTTGCCACTAGGGATAAACAATGATGCATTGTCTACGTGTCATTTGCATTGTTTACATTACACACTTTACTTCATGCAATAATCTGTTGTTTGAAATCTTTACCCAACATGTTAGTTATCTTTTATGGAGAGACACCACTAGTGAACTGTGGACCCCGGTCCATTTCCTCATACTGATAAAACCACCAACTGCAATCATTTGTTCTCTGTTACTTTCTGCACTCATTACTGTTTTCCACACAATACGTTTAATCCTTTGTTTTCAGCAAGCCGGATAGATTGACAACCTCTCTGTTTCGTTGGGGCAAAGTAGTTTGCTTGTGTTGTGTGCAGGTTCCACGTCAGTTGCGCCGCTGACAACCTTCTGAAGAACCTCCGTGTCCTCCTGGTTCGATAAGCTTGGTCATATTTCAAGGGAAAACTGCTGCTGCACTACATCATACCTTCCTCTTGGGGTCTCCCAACGAACGTGTGTTGTCACGGTCAACAAGCAGATCTTCTGGTGCTGTTGCTGGGAAGTAATAAAACACTCTACCGTTAACACGCCATCATTGACGACGTAGTGATGTTGCCTAGAGTAGATAGTGAATTTGTTGCGAAAGTTGCTAATATTTATTGCTAAATTATGTACCGCTTCCCTGTTTGTGAAGTTGACTCAATCCGCTGCTTGTGACGGCCCACGCGATTCCGGATAGTTATTCGGCTGTGCCTGAGGAATATTTCAATCTAATTCTATCCCGAGGGTTTGCCATCCACATTAGGGGATATCATTATTTCTTGACAGGAGCGTCGGAATCGTCAGGATTTTAGTTGGCCGTCTGGAATGTCTCCATTTGGAGTAGTGATGGGCTGCCACGAAGCAAGGAGGTAGACTACATTGGTGCAAGATCTTGCCCGAGATCAACATTGTTAGCGGGAGCTTCCAAGCAGGCACACATGCGATGATAGGCATAGGGCGCATGTGTCATTGTGAGGCCACCCTCATCGAGTGAGGGAGTTCCAAAGAACAAGGAATGATGCATTCAAGCCACATGTGTCATTTTGATGTGCTGCTAGCTATGAGAGTTCCAAAGAACAAGGAATGATGTATTCAAACCACGTAAGTATTGAGCTCGCCAAGAAGAAAAGATACTAATAAACCTACTTTTCCCTTCTTCTTTTGATCTGTGTACGCTTAGATAGGAAATTAAGCATGAAGCTATTCATGAGATGCACCCCAAAAAACTTAATGTGGTAGTATTCAAATTGACTTTGAAAAAACCTATGATAAGGTTAAGTGGACGTTTCTCCAACAGACTCTGAGAATGAAAGGTTTCTCGAATGAGTGGTGTGCTTTAATTCACAATTTTGTTTCGGGGGTAGTGTGGCTGTCAAAGTCAGTGATGACGTCTGCCGTTACTTCCAAACAAAAAAAAATTAAGGCAAGGTAATCCCGTATCGCCTATACTATTTAATATAGTGGCTGATATGTTGACGATCATGATTGAACGGACAAAGGAAGATGGCCAAATTGAAAGGGTAGTCCCACATCTTGTCAATGGGGGGTTATCTATTCTTCAATATGCGAACGATACAATTCTCTTTATGGAACATGACCTAGATAAAGCAGCGAATCTGAAATTAATATTATAGCATTCGAGCAATTATCGGGGTTGAAGATCAATTTCCACAAGAGTGAATTGTTTTGCCTCGGCGATGCCCAGGACGCAGCTGCTCAACATGCCGAAATATTTGGTTGTGAGCAAGTTCAGTTTTCTATTATGTATTTGGGCATTCCAATACATTATAGGAAGCTGACTAATGCGGAATGGAAACACGTCGAGGAACGTCTTCAAGCGAGGATGTCTAGTTGGAAAGAAAAATTACTATCGCTTGGCGGGAGGTTGATTCTCATTAATTCGATACTAACTAATATGGTACTGTACATGATATCCTTCTTCCAGCTACCAAAAGGGGTCTTACATAGATTGGATTACTTCCGATCAAGATTCTTTTTGCAAGGAGATAGTGAGAAAAAGAAATATCGACTGGCTAAATGGAATGTTGTTTGCTGACCAAAAGAACAGGGAGGGCTTGGTATTCATGACCTAGAGGTTAAGAATTCAGCTCTCCTCGGTAAGTGGCTTTTAAGCTACGAACCGAAGATGGGGTTTGGCAGACGCTCCTTAAAAGAAAATACATTAGCACGAAAGCGGTATCACAGGTATATTGGAAGCCTGGTGATTCTCACATATGGGCCGGTCTGATGGCGGCAAAGAAGCATTTCTTCCGCTTCGGAGTATTTAAAATTAAGGATGGATCGGATATTAGATTTTAGGAGTTCAAATGGTTAGGTAATACCACCCTCCGGGATCAGTACCCGGCCCTATACAATATTGTTCGCCACAAAGGGGATACCATAGCCACGGTTATGCAGTCTTCACCACCCTATGTGAGGTTCAGGCGAGATCTAATTGGGCCGAAACTAACGTCTTGGAATGCCTTGCTAGCACGGTTGACTTCAATTCAACTTACACAAGGCCCTGATGAGTTTCGCTGGAATTTATGTGGGAATGGAAAATTCTCGGTGGATTCCATGTATAGGGCATTAGTCCATTCCGATGTACGAGTCAATAGTAATAATAAATATGGCAAATGAATATTCCGCTTAAACTGAAAGTGTTACTTGGTATCTTCGTAGGGGTGTCATTTTAACAAAGGATAATCTTGTTAAGCGAAACTGGCATGGAAGTACTGAGTGTGTGTTTTGTCCACAACAGGAGACAATTAGACACTTATTTTTCGAATGTAGTTTTGCGCGTTCTATTTGGTCATCTATCCAGATAGCTTCTAACCTATATCCGTCCAAGTCTGTTGCAAATGTATTTGACAACTGGCTACATGGGATTGATAAAAAGTTTAGAACTGTCATTAGGGTGGGAGCGATAGCTGTTATATGGTCGCTTTGACTGTGTAGAAATGGCAAGGTTTTCAATGATAAAGATTTTTGTTGTTTGCAGGTACTCTACCGGTGCACAAGTATTCTCCGTTCGTGGTCCACATTACAACGGGCGGGCATCGAGGCCTCTTTACGGAGGCATGTACAAGACTGGAAGAGGTGGCGAGAAATATTTTTATCCGACATGGATGGTCGCTTGATCGTCGGATTGGTCCTCCCTAGGCATTGGCGTTCGTCATACGCATTGACGTTTTACTTACTCATGATTGTAATTCGTCTAGTGCTATTCTTTTTGTTCTGTTGGATTGCGGCTGTGTGCATGCATATGCAGAGGCCGGGTGTAATGCTTAAAACTCTTTAAATAATAAAGCCCTTTATCAAAAAAAAAAAGATAGGAAATTAAGCTAATTCTCAGCTGGAGTCAGCCACGTTAATTTTACTCCCCATGTATCGGTTAATGGTATGCTGAAAAACGTACTGGGACGCTGCATGCATGTGTTGGGCCCGATCCGTCTCATTGTAGCCATTTTTCTTTTCTTGGCGGGCCAACAAAAGGCACGAATGAAATGAAACAGAAATTTTGTAAAAAAAAAACTAGTGAGAGGGAGAAAATAGATAATTACGATTTATAGTTGTAGATTGGGTTTGCAATTGAGATTTTTTATTAGTTGTGGGTAGGGTTGCATCTAGGGTTGCGGAAAGGGGTTGTCACTGAGATTTTTAATGCATGTGGGGTTGCAACTGAGATTTTTTTCAGTTACTACTAAGATTTTTCAGCTGTAAGTGAAGTTACAACTGGGAATTTTGTAATTGTAAGTCGGGTTGTGTTTCAGTTCTTTTTCAATTGCAAGTGAGATTGCAACTGAGATCTTCCAGTTACAAGAAACAAGTAAGATTAGATTTTGGAGCTGCTACTGATATTTTTTCGGGTTTAGAATTATAAAAATATGGACAAAAATGAGTTAAAAAAGCTTTATAAAAATACACAGCACACAAAACAAGCAATGGGAAAAAGGCCCTCCACCTCGTGGGCAACATCCCACGGTTTTTTTGAACACGGGTTGGGGTCCAAGGACCCGGTGCTGCAACATTATAAACCAGGGGGGCAGGTACAAAATTCGCTTAGGCCTTTTTCATCTATTGCCCAGGAGGACCTAAAATTCGAATAAAGGCCCATCGCTTTTACATTATAGACCCTAGAACTAAAAGAAGAACTGCAATCAGGTCCTAGGTCTTCTCTGCCACCAGACGCCGGCGATCTCCAGGCGCGCAGAGCGCCGAGATCGGAGCACAGTGAGGCACTCGGTGTCTCCCTGCCGGCGAACGATCGTAGACACCGGCAACCTCGTCGCAGCCGGGGACGAACCACTTGACCGCTTCGAGACGCCGAGCTCCGATGCTGGATCGAGATGGCCTCCGCCTTGGAGGTTGAAGAACGGCCACCTTTCTGGCCATAGAACGCGACGGCGAGCTTGTCCACCGCGTGAGGAGCTCTTTTCTGCAGCACGAACCACCTCGCAAAGCAGAAGCACCAGTTCCTCCCCTCGCCGCCATGGCCGGCCAGAGGAACATGGATCAACTCCCGATTCACGAAGTAGGAGATACGGCAATTGGCTTTATTGAAACGACCTTGATCTTCCTCCACCCTGCAAGTAATCCACCACAGATTCAACCTGCAAAAGGAAGAAGAACAGGCTCCGGCGCCGCTGCGAACCACCGGAGTCCAGCCGAGGAGGGAGAAAGACGCCATAGAGGCGAACGTCGCCATATAGGCAAGGAAACCAAACCTACTCTCTAAACTACTGATGTACAGATCGGGCCGGCACCCTAGAGCAGCACCATGCCAGCCAGCGCAAGCGCCGACGGCAAGGGCGGCCGGAACTGGCCGAAGCCGACGGTGGACTCTCAAAGGAAGAAGAGAAAGTGTCTGGCAATAGATGCACCCGAGATATCTATGGCAACATCCCACGGTAGCTCTGACATAAAAAAAGGCAGCACAAATAGATTCAGCCCATTTCGGCTAGTAGAGGCCACCCTTTCCCTAGAAAAAAAAACTAACAATAGACAAAAAAAAAAAAACTCAGCACGCACGAATCTTCGCACACCACATTTCACCGTTATGAATTGACACTGACTTAAGCTAATTCTGAGCTGGCTGAGAATTAGCAAATCCATATTTCTTTTTCTCAATCTACATATACGCAATGCTTATAATTTGCAATTGTTAACTCCTACACGAACAACTAGTTCCAAATTACAAGTAGAGTTTTCCTAGTTCGGAGACGATTATTTATTTTCCGGTCGCAGCTAAGAACAGAGCAATCAGAAATCCAAAAATTCAGATTTGTACAAGCACAAAAAAAAAAGATGGCATGATCATTACCCGGTTATGGCTAGTCATGGTCGCTCCACGGAAGGCGGAAATTGGTAATCTAGGGTTGTTGAGATGCCGTTGACGTTGCCATATCCGCAGAGGTAGCTGCGCCTCGGACGCCCTGATCGACTGACTTGCCCAGTTCTGACGCCGGCGTGTCCTCTGGCGAAGAAGCGGCGTTCATCTCCGTTGCGCTGATATGCACGCTGAACGGACTCGTCCCGCCGCTCCTCAAGCGCTCTCCAGCCCATCCTGGCGTCCGTTTCGCGCACTCGCAGCCGTTCCTCATGGATTCCTCGTTGTACATCTTGAAGGTGGGGGACCGGAGGTCCTTGGTGTCGTAGTGCTGCAGCCATGCACGCAGCTTCCACAGCGGCACGCTCCCGGAGTCGGCGGTGACCTCCGCTGCTCGAAGCTCGCGGCGCTCGCGATACGCGAAGGTGGCGAGGTACACGAGGAGCATGAGGCCGGAGGCCACACCTGTCAAAATGAACAGTCCGCCGAAGCTCTTAAATTTGAGGTTGGTGGATTGGCCGATGTCCGCGCTGCTTCGGCGCAGGCATGCACCTGGCTCGCCGAACCACGCCTTTTCGATCTTGAACATCTTCTCCCCTTCCGCTAGTGTCAGTATACCCCGCGATACATCCCCCGTCATTGGTGAATCTCTCGGGAACACCTGAAAATCAACAATTTAACACACATTAAGCTATAGCCTCTAGGAAATATGCCGATGATCACCATCGCATGTACGTACGTAGGCAGTGGCATTGAACTTACAAATCCGAAGCCGTCAGTCTTGTAGACGGGGCCGACCATCATGTAGTCATCGCAGTACTGAGACAAGAAGAGTTTCAGGTAGGGGATCTCGTCGAACACCGCGGAGACCCCGCCCTTCGCCGACCCTCTAGACAGCGCGTCGGCGTACTCTTCGGACGAGTTGTATTTCCTCATCCTTTGCTCGTCAAACCCCATTGCTTCGAGGGAGGATTTGATGAAGCTGCCCTCCTGGTACCCGATGTAGTGACCGCCTCTTTGGAGTTCCCTCACGTCGGTCTGCGTCGGCAGGAGCTTCTGGACGGTCAGCATTGACGCGAGGCTCGCCGTGTAGCTGGACGTCAGGATCAAGACAACGAAGACCCACATGATCACAATGAACCTCGACAGATTGCTCTCCAGCTTCTCCTCTGAAAATTAACAAGAGCTCTCTTAAGTACTCCATCATGTCCACAAAACTTAGTACTAAATTAACAAGGATTCCTACTGTGCGAGAAGCTGAGGGTTGAGAAGGCGAAGTAGAAGATGAGGCCGAACTGCTGCCAAGGCGTGCCACGAAACTCAGGGTTGATACGGTGCTCGATGACCCACACCACAAATCCAGTGAAGCAGAAGAAGGCGAGGCTGCCGAGCCAGAGGCCTGTGCTGAGTGGACGAACGAAGATCCACATGGTGGAGCCCGGGCCCTTCTTCACTGGCACGACCATCGACCACCCCGACTCTGTGAAGGGCATGGTGAAGTCCGCCACAGTCATCCTGCTCGCCCTGATCGTCACGTCGCCGACGATCATGTCAACTTCCTGCAAGTGTAACCATCACTAGCTAATTACGCATCGATTTTCCAAAACCGGTGTAGTTCTGGAATTATGGTAATTACTGACCTGATCGCGCACCATGTCCACAAGCTTGTCATAAGAGTCCGAGCTAGCATTCTGTGGCACGTACCGGTAGCTCACCGGATAGGGCAAATTCTTCATGACCTCGTCGAACAAGTCGATGCAGTAGCCTGTGATCTTTGTCTCTCCGGTTGTCGAGTTCACGGAGACATCCACGAACTGCTTGAACCCGTTCTTCACCGGGACGGCAACTCTAAGAACCCTCCCGTTTGGTGACATGGTCCAGCCTTTCGGAGTCGACTGGGGTTCGCCTGGCCAAAGGATCTGTTTTAGCACCTTGGCGCTGTCAGGGTTCAGATCTTGCGAGATCCCGGACCCTGGCGTCCAGAACCCAACCACTCTGGCTCCTTTACCGATGATGTTCACCACCTCGTACGCCTGCAGCTGCAGTTGCCCGTCTACCAGCTCGAACTTGCCGGATATCCCGTCGAACGTCGTGGCGAGCACCGCCGTGAGGAGCGTTGCTCCAGTGGCCGACACGCCGAGCCGGTCCAAGTCTGTCAGTGCGGTGCTCTGCTGAGGTGTCTGGAAAGCCGGGCCGGGGACACGGGCAGTCTCCACAGCCGAGGCGATTGCCCATGCCGTGTCGTATGACCAGAGCCTCATCAAGGTTGAGTCAACGACGTCCGCATCGCTCGGGTTCTCCAGGCGTGACCTCGCCCTTAACCGCGCCGAGAAGTTCTTGACGGCATCCGTCACTTCCACGTAAGGCTGAAGGCTGACAACGCCTTGCATCGCGTCGATGTCCTCTGGGCTGAGCCTGTCCATGAAGCCGCCGACGCCGTCCGTGGCGACCCAGACGTACTCCTCGGACATCATGCCGGCCTTCTTCGCGCGGCGGAAGAGCCGCGCGGCGAGAGGATACAGCATGTGCACGACGAACACGCGGGTCGGCATCGCCATCAACTGGTACAGCACCGCGTCGATGCGCGCGTCGTCCGCGTCGCTCGGCACGGACGCGCGGTCCATGATCTTGGTACCCACGCCCTGGACCGCGTCGGCGAGTGCCGGAAGGATGCCGGTTCCGTAGGGCGAGTCCTCGTAGAGGACGGCCGCCGCGCGCCACTTGAAGGCGCCGAGCACGGCTGCGACGGGCGCCGTCTGGAAGGAGTCGTTGGCGGCGGTGCGCACGAAGAAGGGCGTCTGCACCGCGGAAATCTCCGGGGAGGTGGCAGAGTAGGAGACGACGGGGACGTGGGCGCGGTCGCCGATGCGAGCCACGAACTCGGCCTCCGCAGAGGTCGGAGGACCGATGATGGCCTGGACCTGTGCGTTCTTGATCAGGTCCACCGCTGCATCAACGAAACGTCTGAATTTGTCAGATTCTGTTTATAAGGATTACGAAACATCTGAAGTAGTTGACGGTGAAGAGGGCGCGCGATTGAGCATACCAGCAGAAGCGGCGCGAAGAACGTCCCCTGCAGAGTCCCTGAAATGGAGCTCCACCCTCGTTGCTGAGCTCGGGGTGCGCCGTGTAGTAGTCCTCCACCGCAATCTGAATGCCGGTCCGTCGCCTGTGCCCAACCGGCGACGTCAAGTCGAGGATGACGCCGACGCGGACGAGCGAAGATGTGTTCTGTGCGGTGGACACCTGGTACGAAACCAGCGCAACCAATGCGAGAAGGAAGGAGGAGAAGAAAGAAGGAGGGTGCTTCGTCATCTCTCTCGCTCACTGAGATCGATCACTTCTACCAAGCTTTCGATCGATGTGTCTGCACTCTGCTGTGGCTGTGAGCTCTAGCGCCGTGGTTTCGGACGCATTTATAAGCTTCTTCAGTCAGGGTCGTCTCACACCAGAGAACCGTCTCTATGAGATCGATGTCGTGTGGCAGGGAAGGAACGGGTCTAGGTGTCGCCGTATCGAAGACAGACGGGAAAACCCCAAGACCAACGACATCCTTGAAGTTTTTTAATCCCTCTTGCAGTCTTCCCTATCTCTCTGTCATAGGACATCTCTTTATAGTGCTTACGTCATCGTTGGTAAAAATTGCCACATGAGAAAATTGATGTATGAAAAAAAGTAACTTAGGAATAAGAAAACTAACTTGTATGAACATAAACCGACAACGATGAAATTTACAAGGTGAAAACAGAGAGAAAATATTGATATTCTAATGCAAGCGAAAAGTGCAAAGGGAGAGCTCGGGCTCCAATCCATGGAGGCCCATTAAAAAAAAAATCAAAATCTTTTCGTTTCAAAGTTTCACAGAATTCCAAAAAAAAATACTAAATGTGGAATTTGTCGAACATAACGAGTCTCGGCGGCATGGTGCAACATGGTCTCGGTGGCGGACCCGTGACGATGGATGTGCGCAAGACAGTGGTGTTGTTTGGCGTCATGGCGACGTCGACGACAGGACTGGCAAGGTCAGTGTGTTGATCCTTCCAGAAAATGGGTCGATTGAAGATGGCGGCGGCGACTTCTGGAGTGTGCGCGTGCGCTGAGTGTGATCTGTTGTATCACTTTGTACTCTCGGGTCGTCATTGGGTGGCTTGGTGAGACCTCCGAATGTAGATTATATGTGTAGATGTGAGGTCAGGGCACACAACTCCAATTATGACCATCTGCATCGTCAAAATTGTAGGTGTAGCGACTTTTGTCACAAAGAATGTGGCTTTGAGTGGATCCATGTATTCATTTTGTCATGTTTTGCTGAATAATATAATAAAAAAATATTGTGTGTATCATTTTGACAAAACTCTTCAGGTGTATAAAGGACTAATACAAAAAAAATATACTCTAGACTATTTAAACATTGACAAATCTGACAAAAAATCAAATTTTAAAAGTGTGCGCCGTTTACCGCAATCAGTTCAACACTTTTGTCATTTTTGCTCATACTAAAATATAAATTATTTTGTATTTTTTCTACCCTAGTAGAGTTCATCATTATCTACATTTAGGATGTTTTTCTGAATTTTTCAAACCTTACAAATGCCGTTGTTTAATTTTTCGAAAAACAGGCTCCGTAGAGCCTGAACTCCAAAACTACGTTCTCCGCGTGCAACTTACTATAGTTCAGTCTTCAGTGGAGTGCACGCTAGCATCTGCAACTTCTTGTCTGAGAGTATCTACGACGCGCTTGGAGAAGATCTAGTGTTCTTTCACCTAGAATATTTTTGACATAGGAATGGATGATAATTTATCTAATCCAGTGTCTCTTTACAATGTTACTAGGCAACTTAGCGTGGCATACGCCGCGGCCGTGTGGTTAGAAGAAAAAATACCGCGGAGTAAAAAATTCAAATTTGGAAATGTCCGCGTTCAAAAGTTGTTCAGATTTGAAAATTAGTTGAAATTCAAAAAAGTTTATGTTGAAAAGTTGTTCAAATTTTAAAAATGGTCAAATTGGGAAGCTATACATATTTGAATTATTTTCACATTTATTAAATGCTCAGATTTTGTGTTCATGTTGATACATTTGTCATACTTGTAAATACCACGGTGGAAAAAAATTCAAATTTGGAAATGTCCACATTCAAATTTGTTTAGATTTGAGTGTACTGAAATTTGGAAAAAGTTTGCATTTAATTTTTTTTCAAATTCCAGAATTGTTAAAATTGGGAAGTTATTCATATTTGAATTTGGTTTACTTTTTTGAATGCTCATATTTGAAAGGCATTCAAAACTTTGAAATATTCAAATTCGAATTTTGATCGTATGCCATAAATAGTCAGCGTTTATTTTTGTGTTCATGTTGACATATTTGTCACATTTGTAAATACCGTGGTGTAAGAAATTCAAATTTGAAAATGTCCACGTTCAAAAGTTGTTCAGATTTGAATGTATCGAAGTTCAAAAAAAGTTGATATTTATAAATTGTTTGAATTTAAAAAATTGTTAAAAGTGGGAAGTTATTCATATGTGAATTATTTTTTACGTTTTTTAAATGTTCAGATTTGAAAGGCATTAATTTTTTTGAAGTATTCAAATTTGAAATTTGATCATATGCCATAAATAGTCAACGTTTATTTTTGTGTTAATGTTGATATAGTTGTCACATTTGTAAATACCGTGGTGAAAAAATTCAAATTTGAAAATGTACACATTGAAAAGTTGTTTAGATTTTAATGTATAGAAATTAAAAAGAAAAAGTTTACATTTACGAATTGTTCAAACTCAAGAATTGTTAAAAGTGGGAAGTTATTCATATGTGAATTTTTTTACGGTTTTTAAATGCTCAGATTTGAAGGCATTAAAAATATTAAAGTATTCAAATTTAAAATTTGATCATATGCCATGAATAGTCAACGTTTATTTTTGTGTTAATGGTGATATAGTTGTCACATTTGTAAATACCGCGGAGGAAAAAATTTAAATTTGAAAATGTACACATTGAAAAGTTGTTTATATTTTAGATTTGAGTTAATTTCACGTTTGTAAAATGAGCAGATTCGGAAGATATTTTGAAGTTTAAAATATTTAAATTTGAAATTTGATCATATGGCACAAACAGTCCGCATTTATTTTTGTGAGGGTATTTATAGAAATATTTTCATTTTGAGGGAATTGTTCTAAGGAGGAAGTGCATTAGGATTTTCTCCAAATATTCACCAGTTCAAAATATTCAAACATATTTGTTTTTTGACATAAATAATCAGCATTTATTTTTTGGAGCCTTTTGATGTATTTTCCATATTTTTCGGATGGGTATTTTTAGAAATACTTCTACTTTCTGGAAATTTAATAAATATAAATCCATATAATTAGAGGAAGTCAATTTGGATTTTCTCTAAATATTCACCGATTCAAAATATTCAAACATGTTTGTTTTTTTCTATAAGTAGTTATCATTTTTTTCCTGAGTATTTTGTTGTATATTGCATATTTTTCCGATGGGTATTTGTAGAAATACTTCCATTTTCTGTTTTCTTTTAAAAAAAAACTGACAGGCCGGGCCCACTGTGACGTCGTGGTGACGTCAACAGTGGCCGGACCTGCCACGGCGGCGTCGACCACGCCGGCGTCGCGTCCGAGCGACCTGGGACGCGCGCATGGGCGCGTCAGACGCGCGTGGACGCGGGGTGGCCGGAAGCGACGGCGCCGCTGCGTTTTGGTCGCCGGAGCGTCGCCGGCGGCGTCCGAACACGGCGGCGGGAGCGAGCCCACGGCGGCGCCGATTCCGGTGTGGATCGGGCGTCCCAGCACGCGGCTGTCGGCGAGGATGGAGAGGACGCGGCGGCGGAGCGTGCTGCGTGCTCCGATTTGATCGGGGAGGTGTGGAGTGGCGGTGGCGCGCGACGGCGGCGGCGGCGACCTCGGGCCGTCGCGGGAGAAGGAGGGAGGGGGAGATGTGGTGCTTTTTTTGCAGGGAGGTCCCGAGAATTTCCTCGAATTGCAAACAGGCCCCTCACAGCGAGGAAAGTTGGAGTGCGAGGTAATTTCTCGAGTTGGGAGTATTTTTTTGAAAATTTGGCGCGTCAAAAATCGTGCGAGGCGGGTGACCGGCTGGAAACCAGTTTCACCGGCTGGTGACCGGGCGACGTGTCGCGTCCTGATTGGTAGAAAATCGGACGTGAACAGTAGCGTGCGTTTGGGGCTGGCGTGGTCGTTTCGTGGCCGTCGGATCGCCCGGATCGGACGGCCGGGAAAAGCGGGCGACGTGGCCTGAGGGATGCGGGGTGAATCTTTCGGGCTTTTATATATAGATCTAATCTAATCTATCTATCTATCTATAGAGAGGAGGCCACGGACAGCAGCACTGGTACCTACTTGCCCCTGAAGAGAATGTTTGTTTTGCAGAAAGTCAAATTGAGCGGAGAGAATCTCTTGTACTATATTGTGTAAACATCTACTTTGTAAATTATGCAGAGATTTCTGGTATTGGTGTAGAACTAGAAGAAATACTGTGATGTATACAGTACACCTACCCTCTTGACAGATTTGTATGCCTTCTTGGCAGCTAGGTTGACACAGTTTCTGAAAAGATAACGATGACGACAAAGTATCGTTCTACAGTATAAATTTCATCTTATATTCTTTATTATAATTCTTATGATACACGTACATATTCATGAATTGAAAGAGCGCTAAGAAGAAGCATACATCCATTTTATAAAGGGTGGAAAAAATTGATGAAATTTCCGTGAACCTTCGAATGTCAAACTCTGTGTGATGCTTTCTGACTAAATATACTACATTTTTTTTTGCAAAGTAATTATTTTCCTATATGCTGGATCAATGTCACTGAATGTTGACGCTACCGGCATTTTTTTTTTAAAATAGACGCATTACAGTGTCAAAGTTCTTGCCGCATACTTTACGGCAAAAGTGTATCATATAGATTCCGTTGAGAACAAATATACAGGTTTACAAATGAAAAGTCAGACAAGGAGATGATAATATTGTTTTCACGGTTGCCCATGCATGCAAGATATTCCAGCTTTTCAGCCAAGTTCAGATCAATCTTAATAAAAAGACAAGTTATTCCGATATAAATAAATGGAGAAGTTTATAATAATGTCAGTGGTGTCAGCTCAAACTAGGTCCATGTCTCCATGACATTGCTTTCCTCCTCTAATTGAAAATGCCACCGGTTAATTGCCTCTTTCTCCATTCTGAGTTAATTACGTAAAACCATAAACCACGGCTTCAAACAATCCTATATAGGTTTATCACCATTTTGGTTTTTATTTTGGTAGTAGTATCTAAAAATCCAACTCTCAGAATAGTTTTTTTTGCGATAAAAGAACATTTAAATAAATTCAAAACATCGTACACGCATAAAAAGTTCACATCTAGCCTATGCATATCTAGAATGCATACAATCACCAAAAACACACACCGAAAAAGGCAAAATACAAAGTCTCCTATGAATAATATAAACCCTATGAGGATAGAGGATACCGTGTACTACACCGTCATCCATATTGGGTTAAAATATCTGGAATTTAATGACGTGTCCGAGGTGCTCCCTGGTCAGATTCTTTCGACAACAATGGATTGGTTGTCAAAGCTACTTTGGGGGCCCGAATGGGGGCATCTCAACAATGGAGCCACGTCGAACTCGGAGAAAGAGGTGATGTTTCCACTTGTTTTTGGGTGTTCGCTACGATGGTGCTGGAGGCGAGCGACGGGCGTTAGCATCATGCTTAGGGGTTTTTCGGTCTGGATTGTAACTTCCCTTCCTGAATAAGTTTTTTTTTTGTAAAAGTTAGGAGTCTCCTATCTTTCTAGTTATGTGAAGTCGATATTTACGTGGCTTGTAACTTATGATTTTGTTAGCTGCAAAAAAAGAAAAAAGAAAAGTGGACTAATTTCTCTCTCCCCGCAAAGGTGCTTTCAATTCTGTAGAGGAGGACGAGGCACCTATAAACTTGTCACGTGTACCTATCTCTATCGCCCAAATCCAATCCAACGGCTCGCGTGCCGGCCTCCTCCAATTCCTCCACTTGCCCATCAAATCCTTCTCCTCCTCGCTCCTGCTGCAGCCGGCGACGCAAGCGGCCTAGGGTTCCCGGCATGCCAACTGCCGCACGAGCGCGCCGCCGCCATCCGTTCCCACCTTACTGTACCTTCTCTTGGGTGCGTGAATTAGGGGTTGACAACTAGACCGTACACCAAATTTGATCTCGTAAGGAGCCCTTACGCAGATCATTCTAAGGCAAGCTCAATCTGCACAACACATTCTTAGATGAGAGGGTTTGCTGTGCTACTGTGAAGAAATGCTCAGATGGCGACATTGTTGAATTATTTTACCAAATTGTTGACAGTATGTTGTATCTGAAACAACTGCTAAAGGGGCAAATAGCCCCTATGCGACACATTTCCTCGCAATTGGATGGAGAGCGACGTCGTTGGTACAAATTGCTCTCGTGCGACGCTTCTGTGATCGCAAATAGCTCTTGTGCGACATGGACCTTAAACGCAAACTGTTAGGATTATGCGAGCCTAGTGGGACCCACAACTTATCCACATCAGCACAGGATGTCCTCTGAGCACGGGACCCACAACTAATCCACCTCACCGCGTGGGACCCACTACTTCCCGCCCCGAGCCATCCCCGCGACCGTTGCATCCTCCTCCCCTGCATCCTCTATTTCCTTTCTTCTTATTCTCCGGTGACGAAGCGCTGCAACGCCGACGAGCTTTTCTGAACTGAAGCTGCATTTTGCGCCATTTCTCAACTGAAGCATGAAGCGGATAACACTAAATTCAACTGAAATTGAACCGAACATATTACATAGCTAATTCAGTTCTAACATGCATAGCTAATTCCATGGCGGGCATACATAAGTTCGTGGCGATCATCGGATCAAAAGCCACACGGCACACACGCGGGCACAAACACAGCTACATAGCTAATTGGGTTTCCGTCGCTGCTCTAACCCTAACCTAACACCCAAAATTGGGCTCACACCGGAGCCCCAGGGGTACGGCGGCGACGAGGCGGCGGTGCCGCTCAGTCGGAGTCGGAGTCCGAGCCGATGTCGAAGACGGGGTTGCGGGATGCTTCTAGAGCTTGCTGGAGGCGGAGTTCATCGAGCTCCTCTTCCATCTCACGGCGCGTGTCGAGCTGCTGCTCCTTGCTGCGCTCTATCATCTCGGTGCGTGGTCCTGCTACTCCTCCTCCTCCCTCTTCGGCGGCGGCAGTGGTGCCCGTGAGATGGAGGAGCTCCCCGCGCCGGTGGTGAAAGGATCGGTATGGCCACCTAGATGGGGGGTGAATAGGTGCTACTCAATTTTTACCTCTTTTTCGAATTTAGGCTTGACACAAAGGTAAATTCTCTAGATATGCAACTACGGTGAATTTACCTATATGACAAGTTAACCCTAGACTAAGCAACGATACAAGTAAGAGCTAGCGAGTAAGGAGTAACCAAACGGGAAGCACGCGGAGACAAGGATGTATTCCCGAGTTCCTCCCTTTTAGGGGAGTACGTCTCGTTGGAGGGGTGTGAGTTTCAAACTCAAACGCCACAAATGGCATCACCCTATTCTCCGATGAACCTTGCCCAAAAGCTCGGTTCACCTTCCACTATCGGAATCCTTCAAGGCGGAATCCGGAGCCTTTACAACAAACTTGAGGCTCAACCCACAAAAAGATTGGGGGCTCCCAAGCACCACAATACGTGCTACACAAAAGCAACAAACAAGTAAGTACAACAAGATGCCTAGGTTTTCCTAGTGGAAACCCTAGGCTCAAATCCCTCAAGTGAATGAGGGGGAAATGAACGCTTTGGTGAAGATGTAGATCCGGGCCTTCTCCTTCAATCCTCCAAAGATCAACGAGTTTGGGTGGAGGGATTGAGAGATCTAGAAGTTTTGAGCTTGCAACAATGGTGGTCTTCAAGTTTTTGGGCGAGCTACTTGGCTGGAGGTAGATGGAGGGCATTAAATACCCCTCCAAAAATCTGGCCGTTGGAGCTCTCCAGCCTGAGCCAGCAGTAGTACCGCTGCACCGGGCGGTACTACCGCTGGCGCCTTCTGCGCCGCGGTCAACGGTCCTCCAGCGAGTCAAAGCAGGGCGTTGACCACCCTCGCTCCCACGCCGGCGGTACTACCACCGGTAGTACCGTGGCTAGTGCCGCGAATGCGCGCCCGAACCCCCTTTGGGTGGTACCGAGAGTGGTACTGCTGCCGCCTCGGTCAACCATCGGCGCTGACCACGCCTTCGCCTCCTGCGCCAGCGGTACTACAGTACCGCTGGCAGTGCCGTGAATGGGCTCCCGATGCCCATTTGGGCGGTACTGAGGCGCGGTACTGCCGCCTGGTCTCTGGCTGCAGGAGGCCAACGGTACTGCCGCTCCTGACAGAAACAACTTCTTCTCTTCCTTTTCTCGTTGCGAATTCAACGAAGATATTTGTAAAAACCTATTCATACTTAAACAACAAGTTAGGGGCAAATGTTGAATTGTCAACATCACTAAAACATGAGTAAGAGCAAAATATGCTCTTTTAGGTGGAGCTTCCATGCTCGTAGCGGCTGCCGGCCGCCGCCGCCATCTCCATGCGGCGGTCGTACTCCTCCACCTCGCGCCGGGCGAACGCAGGCGGCGGCGCGAGGCCGTAGTTCATCCACTTGTGCACGCCGCGCTTCCGACCACCTGCGGAAGCAACCCGCGCCTTCCGACCGGGGTCAGAGGCAGGCGCCGGCCGCTTCCGCTCCTTCCGCTCCTCGTTGGAGCGGTTTCCACCACCGGAATGGCCACCGCGAGAGCTTGAACCCCCACGCCTCATTATCGTCGTACGGCGGGGCTGGATCTGTAGGCGGTGGGGCTGGTTTGCCGTGGTTTTGGTCGCCGGCGGCGAGTGTGGCGCAGATCTGAAGCGAGTGGGGAATAGCTAGGGTGCGACACATTTCCGTGGATAAGGGGAACGGGAGGCGGTCGGAAAAAAATGAGCTGCGCCGTGGCATGAGAAAGGGAAAGGGAGGTGGGCCGTGGCATGAGATAAGGCAAGGCCCAAAGATAAGAGGCCCATCGTGAAATAAAAAAAACATTGCAGCCAATAAAAACACTCCAGCCAATCAGAGCGCAGAACGAGAGTGTCGCGGATCGTCTGGGGGTTTCCTTCTAGAAGGCCTGATCGGACGGTCAACGTAGGGCTCTAGGGTTTATCCAATGGCCAGGGTGATAACCCACAAGTATAGGGGATCGCGTGTAGCCTTTTCGATAAGTAAGAGTGTCGAACCCAACGAGGAGCTAAAGGTAGGATAAGTAATCTCTCAAGTTCTATCAACCACTGATACAACTCTACGCACACTAAACGTTTGCATTATCTTGGATATAAAACTACAGTAGCAATACGGGTATGAGAGGTAGCTTTGCGAGATAATAAATACAAGAAAGTAAATGTTAGTGCTGCAGCAATAAAATACACTAAGTAACCTTAAAATAAAAGTACCATGAGTGTGGAAAAGTGGTGGTAATTGTGATGGCTTTGTCCAAGATTAATTAGTGAAGGTACTTGGTTCATTGTCCTCGATGCAGTTTTCTATGTGGGAGAGGCTAAATATACATGCACTCCACTACTTGGGATTACAAGTACTATATGATTGGATTGTTAGCAAGCATCCGCAAATACTAACAATGCATTAAGGTTTCCCCAACCATAGCCTTAAGTTCAAGGTCCTCTTACTCCCATACGTGCAACTAATCGGTTCGCGTTCAGGTTTCTGTCACTCCGGCAGAACTTCCCCCGCTTCGTTACAAATACTACCAACCCTAGGGTGTTTGATCCATGCGCGCACAAATATAATGGACACCAAAGGACAGTACCATATAGACATACAACTCTAATGAACCTCATGCATTCAATTAAGCAATCAAAAGACAAATAAACTACGGAAACATGATGTAAATCATAGGATAAATATTATAGCATCAAACACCATGTTTACATAGGACGGTACAGAGGTTTGTGGGAGGATGAACCACTGAATACAAGGAGGAGATGGTGATGGAGATGGCGGTGAAGACGGCGGAGAGGGCAGCGAGGAGCGCAGGGCGGCGGCGGCGGCGCCGGCGGCGCGGGGAACTCCTTCCCCGCCGCCGGCATCATGGGGAGCGCCGCCCCTTAGCCTCCCTCCTTCATGGCTTCTTGGGAGCCCTCCCCCATGGAGATGGGATCCATGGGGGAGGCAAAAACGTGGCTTTTGGTGGCTGAAATTCGTGGGTGGAGGAGTCCTCCACGAATTAGGTTTCCTCCCTTTATATATCTTCTCGGATTTCCGTCACCCCTTTTAGGGTTCCACCAAAACGGGCCTACAGGCCGCGTCCGAACTCCGATTGGGCTGATCTCGGGCTTAAAATCTTCGTATGGAAAATTGTGACAACTTTCGTAAGAGCCAGGTCTCCAATTGACGTCATCTTCGAGGGTCAAACTGACAATCTTCGTAAAAAGTTCTCAGACAGATTTCAGGAAAGTCCCAATTCGACTCCAACAAGGTTTCCTCTTGTATTCTTGATAATTTCTACACATCAAATAGTAAAACAAGAACATTGTGCACTTTTGCAACTATTAGTAGGTTAGTCCAAATAAATAATAAACTTAATAAAAACAAGTGCTAAAAGCATAAAAATGGCATGAAACAATCAAAAATTATAGATACGTTTTGGACGTATCAACATCCCCAAGCTTAATTCCTGCTCGTCCTCGAGTAGGTAAATGATAACAAAATAATTTTTGATTGTAAATGCTATGATCAGGTCTTTAACAATTGCATGATGTATGGATAATAAAACTTAGCAATCATGTTTCCTAATGAAAAGTATCAACGAACTAAGAGCTCATAACATGAAATTTCTAAACATCAACAAGATTGCAATGTTCGTAAAAGATATGACAAAATGGTATCTCGCTTGCCTTAATTTGAAGGGCAAAACATAAATGCCAAGGCACCTCTGAAGTTCAAGTGAAGACTAGATATAGAGATATCAAAGATAAAAGCATCATAGTTATACCTCAATTAATCGTATTCTGGGACAAGCACATTACACTAAGAACGACAGCTATGCTCTCGAAGAAGTGCTCAAAGAAAGGATGGTGACTCAACATAAAAGTAAAAGAAAGGCCCTTCGCAGAGGGAAGCAGGGATTAAGTCATGTGCTAGAGCTTTTAGGATTTTGAAAACATATAGAGATTGCATAAAATATTTGATACTCCTCCCAACCTTGCTAACACAAGCCATGGCTAACCGAATCCTCGGGTGCCTTCCATCAATCACATACCATGGAGGAGTATCTATTTTTGAGAGGTGTTTGTTAATTGTCAACGAATGGTAGCGGGTGAGAACAGTATTCTACCTGTCAAACGGACTTTTAAGAGCGGCTCCCATGAAGGACGTTATTTCTACCAGTAAGGCAGATCATCCCTCTTTCTCTTTGGTTTACACACATGCAGGTATTTCACTGTTTGTCATTGCTTACTGATGAATCAGGGCAAAAGTGTGAAGAGAATTAATGGTTAAAGTTGTAATTAATTGGGACTGGGCACCCCGTTGCCAGCTCTTTTTGCAAGTTATTGGATAAGCGGATGTATATGCCACTAGTCCAGGTGTAAAAGTCCATTTGACAAATAGAATAAAGAATAACCACACTAATTCCTCATGAGCTAGTAAACATTGACACAAAAAGGGAATAATAACATTTTGAATAATTTAAAGGTAGCACATGAAAAATTTACTTGGAGTGGCAAGGAAATACCACATATAGGAATTTTTGGTGGACTCTTTGGGATAACTTGGTTTTAAGGATTTGGATGCACGAGCAGCATTCCCGCTCAGTACAAGTGAAGGCTAGCAATAGACTGGGAAGCGACAACCACGAGAGCGATAACGGTCATAATCATGCTTGCGACAAAATAAAATTAACGGAGGCATAAAAACGATACTAAAACTCTGAGGCAAAATAGATCATCAAGGCTTAATTGACTTTTATTTTTCAGTCATAACATGTGTGAGCATGTGCCAAGTCGATTCAAGTGAATGATTCAGAGGAGGATACCGTCCTGCCATACCGTTTTACGAAAAGAACAATGCATGTAAATATCTATATGACATGATATGCACTATTAGCTAGTTGAGGCCAACCATAAGAAAACATAAACTACTAAACAATATCATTCACACATCATTTTTAAGTTTTAACAAATAATACATTAACCAAGTAAACGATGAGAACAGAGGATAAATAAAATATGTGACGATCCACTTATTAATGTAACGGTGTTTGATGCTAAGATAAATAGATAATAAAATACAGCCGCTTCAAGTTTAGTCAAGTTCATATGTTGCTCAAAAAACAAAGTTTAAAGGTTTGCAAACCGAGGGGTTATTGATGAAGAGGGATGCGGGGACATCCCCAAGCTTATGACTTTGGTAATTCTTCAATATTCCATAGTTTGGTGTTCCTTCATTCTCTGTGAAAAAACTTCAACACAAAAACTTTCCCATTCTTTTCTGCGGTTAGACATTAGTACAATAGATAATATTTCCCAAGTGCTGCTATTAAACCAAATAAAATTTTTTTTTAAGTTACAGAAAGGTTGCTTAAATGGCCAACTTATAAATGAAAGGTAAGAACCATTAAAAATCAAATGAAAACGAAAAGAGGCCACTCTTGCAACAAAAGTCAGAATCTGTCCAGAAAAACAGCAGCTGGAAAACGCAATTTTTAGGTGCACTTAAACATGCCCGAAATTTTAGCCAATTTTTGTACATGCAGAGGATTAGGTGCTACAACATCAGTAATTTTTTCGTGATTTTTAGAGCTTCCAGTAAAATATGAAAAATCGCGCAATAAGCAGTAGATACCGAAAACAGAAAATCACTTTTTACATATGTATCAACTAAGCTAAATGGATAAAACTTGGTACTTTATTTTTGATAAACTAAGAAACCAGAGGCTAAGCAAGACCTAAACATGCTAGCTACAGCAAGGAAAACTCTAAAAAAAATCAAAAGTAAAACCAAATAAAATAAAATAAAGAACCAAACAAAGAAGCAAAACAAAAGAAAATATTTTTGTTATTTTGAATTTATAAGTGAAAGTAAAGAAGCAATCGAAACCAAATAAGGAGCCTAATAAAACTAAAGAAGGTAAAACCAAGACATATAAAAGCAATTATAATACAAGTTAAGACAATACATATCATGTGGACGGGTAATATAGAGTATGAACGAGACAACCTCATGTTAGTTGATGAATAGGGGGATGACTCGGGCATCCCCAAGCTTAGATGATTGTATCTTCTTGAATATGTTCTTGGGATGCACCTACACATCCCCAAGCTTGAGCTCTTGCGTCTTCTTATTCATCTCATATCACCATATTGATTAGATCTTATAAGCTACATCCACATAAAACTTCACAAAACTCATTAGTAGGGTTAGTACTCATTAAATAAAATCCACTCATGTTCAAGCATTGACAAGTTTTATAATTTTACTCAACATTAGCCACTGTATATACTAAGGTGTTCATGATTTCCGTTGTCCGTCGAAAAACTAATGAAACTAACAACACCAAGTACAATATTGAATAAACAAAGAAATCTGTCAAAACTGAACAGTCCGTAAAGATGGCATTCAACGAGATAGTTAAGTAGCTCAAATCGAAAAACTTTAGTCTAATGAAAGAGATAATAATCTCAGGTTTATGCACAAAAATTTTCAAGTCAAAATACTATTCTGAGATTTATCACGATTTTATTTACAGAGAAGCACAAAATCTGTCTAAACAGAACAGTCAGTAAAGATCGAATTTTTCGACCTATCTACGTACCTTAAATCAGAAAAAGTTAGTCTAATGAAAGAAAGCTAATAAGCATCACTTTGCACTCAAGAAATTTCAGATCAAGATCACGTTCTGGTGATTTTAAACATTTAATACGGTGGAGCACAGAAAATCTGTTTCTGGACAGCAAAGTAAAACTATCAACTTTCAATTAACTAAAGACTATAATTAGCATTTTATTTTTATGTACAGAGGTATATACACAATATTTACAATATTTACATGTTTTTAATGAAAAGCTTCCATGGAAAGATTTGTTTTGGTTTCATAGGCATGAACACAAGTGTTCAAGGTCGACCCCCATTTAACCATTACTCATCTTTCCAATCACTTTTCTTTTTGAAAACGTTTTTAGATAACAACTACACCTAATTTTTTTTGTAATTCGCATTCCCTATCCATAGTAAGATAAAGAACAACTTAATACTGAAAATAAAAACTACTTAGAGATAAAGCAAACAAGTGCACACAAGAACATTAACCTACGCTATGGCTCCCCGGCAACGGCGCCAGAAAAGGTCTTGATAACCCACAAGTATAGGGGATCGCGTGTAGCCTTTTCGATAAGTAAGAGTGTCGAACCCAACGAGGAGCTAAAGGTAGGATAAGTATTCTCTCAAGTTCTATCAACCACTGATACAACTCTACGCACACTAAACGTTTGCATTATCTAGGAAATAAAACTACGTAGCAATACGGGTATGAGAGGTAGTTTTGCAAGATAATAAATACAAGAAAGTAAATGTTAGTGCTGCAGCAATAAAATACACTAAGTAACCATATACTAACAGTACCATGAGTGTGGAAAAGTGGTGGTAATTGTGGTGGCTTTGTCCAAGATTAATTAGTGAAGGTACTTGGTTCATTGTCTTCGATGCAGTTTTCTATGTGGGAGAGGCTAAATATACATGCACTCCACTACTTGGGATTACAAGTACTATATGATTGGATTGTTAGCAAGCATCCGCAAATACTAACAATGCATTAAGGTTTCCCCAACCATAGCCTTAAGTTCAAGGTCCTCTTACTCCCATACGTGCAACTAATCGGTTCGCGTTCTCAGGTTTCTGTCACTCCGGCAGAACTTCCCCCGCTTCGTTACAAATACTACCAACCCTAGGGTGTTTGATCCATGCGCGCACAAATATAATGGACACCAAAGGACAGCACCATATAGACATACAACTCTAATGAACCTCATGCATTCAATTAAGCAATCAAAAGACAAATAAACTACGGAAACATGATGTAAATCATAGGATAAATATTATAGCATCAAACACCATGTTTACATAGGACGGTACAGAGGTTTGTGGGAGGATGAACCACTGAATACAAGGAGGAGATGGTGATGGAGATGGCGGTGAAGACGGCGGAGAGGGCAGCGAGGAGCGCAGGGCGGCGGCGGCGGCGCCGGCGGCGCGGGGAACTCCTTCCCCGCCGCCGGCATCATGGGGGAGCGCCGCCCCTTAGCCTCCCTCCTTCATGGCTTCTTGGGAGCCCTCCCCCATGGAGATGGGATCCATGGGGGAGGCAAAAACGTGGCTTTTGGTGGCTGAAATTCGTGGGTGGAGGAGTCCTCCACGAATTAGGTTTCCTCCCTTTATATATCTTCTCGGATTTCCGTCACCCCTTTTAGGGTTCCACCAAAACGGGCCTACAGGCCGCGTCCGAACTCCGATTGGGCTGATCTCGGGCTTAAAATCTTCGTATGGAAAATTGTGACAACTTTCGTAAGAGCCAGGTCTCCATTTGACGTCATCTTCGAGGGTCAAACTGACAAACTTCGTAAAAAGTTCTCAGACAGATTTCAGGAAAGTCCCAATTCGACTCCAACAAGGTTTCCTCTTGTATTCTTGATAATTTCTACACATCAAATAGTAAAACAAGAACATTGTGCACTTTTGCAACTATTAGTAGGTTAGTCCAAATAAATAATAAACTTAATAGAAAAACAAGTGCTAAAAGCATAAAATGGCATGAAACAATCAAAAATTATAGATACGTTTTGGACGTATCACAGGGTTACGCGGGGTTTCGGCTGGGTCAACGGGGTTTTGTGTGGGTTGACCAAATTAGGGTTTAGCATAACTAATTCAAAAAAAATCAAAAAATATGGAACTTGCGCACATAGTCTTGTTATATCGTATAGTAACTCGAAAAAATATAAATATGGTTTACATACATTTTTACGAAAAAGGCTTAAATCAAGTGAGACCTCGAGCACTTTCAAATGAGCATAGCTAATTCAAAAAAAAATCAAAAACATAGGAAACCTTCGCACATAGTCTTCTTATGTCATATAGTAACGAGAAAAAAATATAGATATGGTTTACATACATTTGCACGAAAATGTGTTCACTCAAATGTGATATCTCGAATAGAGTAGTATGGATTTCAAGTGAGAGAAGTAGGGTTTCAGTGACTAGGGTTTAGCATAACTAATTCAAGAAAAATCAAAAAAATATGGAACTTGCGCACATAGTCTTGTTATATCATATAGTAACTAGAAAAAATATAAATTTGGTTTACATACATTTACACGAAAATGCCTTCACTCAAATGTGATATGTCGAACCTCACCAAATCTTCATTTTGGAGTGACTAAGATAGATTTGAGCTTAGTTTTCCATTTTCATGTTTTAAACTTGATTTATTATTCAAGGGAGAGAGGAGGTGGGTTTAAAGTTTTTGAAAATTAAAATTGTCAAAACCTCACCAAAGCTTCATTTTGGAGTGACTAAGATAGATTTGAGCTTAGTTTTCCATTTTCATGTTTTAAACTTGATTTATTTATGATTTGCAATTAAACCATTATTATTCAAAAGAAAATAAATAATATGAAGATTAATTCAATAATTAGTGAGACTTCAGAATGACACTATATAGATATAACACAAGTCTAGGAAATTTATTTGGCTGATTTAGACAAGGTGAAAAAAATTGTTGCTTAGAAATGGGGTTGTTTACCCTACCTTTGGAGCTCATTTGAAACACAATTTTTTACATGACTTAGCAAAAGGGCTCGGTTTGATGACCAAGTTAGATGAAACAAGTGCATAATAGTTTGAAATCATCCAAGCCTAGCAAAAATACCATGTAAAGTTTGAATGTTGGTTCAAATTTGAATTTTGGTTCAATTTTGAATTCAAGTTTGAATGTAAAGTTTTATTTGCTGGAATGAAACTATATAGATAGAATATATGTCTAGGAAATTTATTTGGCTGATTTAGACAAGGTGAAACAAATTGTTGCTTAGAAATGGGGCCGTTTACCCTAACTTTGGAGCTCATTTGAAACACATTTTTCAGGACTTAGCAAAAGGCCTCGGATTGATGACCTAGTTAGATCAAACAAGTGCATAATAGTTTGAAATCATTGAACATCCAAGCCTAGCAGAAATACCATGTAAAGTTTGAATTTTGATTCAAATTTGAATTCAAATGACCAAGTTTTTTAAAGGTTAAAAGAAGTAAATTTGCATTTTGCATTTTGCATTTTCTAGCTCTTTGCATTTTGCAGCATTTTATTTACATTGTCCCATGAAAAGACTGTATGAAGAACTGAACAACTTTCCAAATTTCTGCACTCTGTTTGTTTTTACTTCAAAGTAAAACAAATAATGAAGTATATGTTTGTTTTTACTTCAAAGTAAAACAAATAACTTTGGTCTGCACTCTGTTAACTGAAGAACAAACACTTTCCAAATTGCTGCTTCGATTTAGTTAACTGAAGAACAAACACTGTCCTCTGCCCTGACAGGCCTAACTGCCCCTTCTAAACAAGTAAAAGAAAAACAGAGCAATGATACAACCAAAAAATCCCCTGCCATGATATTTGCTTGCTTATGCAAATTGATCATCTGCTTTAGATGTTTCTTGATCTTCTTCAGTTCCACGTTCAGTTCGGACTCCACGATCAGTTCAGCATTGCGCGCATTCCTCGTCGGCACGACTTTGTCCGCCCCTCTGTCCGAGCTCCCCATAGTCTCCACAGCAATGGGCGGCAACCCCAAATTGAGCTCCCAGGTTGCGGCTCCGCTCGAATCAATGTAGCCCTCAAACTGAAGCCTCTCAATATACACATCCATCCATTCCAAATGGTTACATTTCGAGTGGATATGAAAACAGCAACATGAACCCTAGATCGTAAATTCGACGACAAAAAACGAAATTTGGAGAATTCAGAGCAAACATAACTGAGATCTAACCTTGCCATCCCTTCCTACCAGTTTCTTACTCAAGCATCTCACAAACTCGCGCCCAAGATTGCCATTCTCATCGGTCGTACTGACCCACCGCTTAAGAGGCTCTGGGCGTGGGCAGTCAGGGCACTTGTGAGCGGCAGTGCACCATACCATGGCCATTTTGATTGCATGGGCGGAGGAGGTAGACATCTGTGCTAGGTCGTCGGAGAAGAGAAAGATTGGGGAAAGGAGAAGCAAGCGGCGGCGGCGGGCGGGCGGGTCTGTTCTAGCTGCGGTGATGTGGGTCCCACACGGTGATGTGGATAAGTGGTGGCTCCCGCGCGCTGAGGTGGATATGAGGTGGGCCCAACGTTGCTCGAATAATCCTAACAGTTAACGATCAGTGGCGTTTAATGGCCGTGTTGGGCCTGGGCTATTTTCGCAAATACAAGCGTCGCACAAGAGCAATTCTTGCCAACGACGTCGTTGTCCATCCATTTGCAGGGAAAGACGTCGCATAGGAGCTATTTGCCCATGCTAAAGAACACAGGATTGTTATACCAAACAAGCATGGAGAGAAACTTGTGGGGCTACTGCATCCCACGAGTTCGAACAAGGTTGTAGTCCTGTGTCATGGCTTTACAGCCTCCAAGGTATATAAATATGCCGTCACCAGAAGAAATTTAGCTTACCCTTTTTTTAAAGATAAAGGTCTCTAAGTTTCATGCTGCGATGTGAGATGCATCGAAGTGAACTGTCTTGTTAGTAATTTCTGTAACCTGTACAATGAAGTTTAATGCTTGTTTTCAGAAGAGTGGAGTCATTATCGATCTAGCAGATGCAATAACAAAACAAGGAATCAGTATCTTTCGCTTTGATTTCAGTGGAAATGGGTAAGTTGCTCCATTGAGTTATCTTGTCTAAGGGTAGTCTTACCACTACACTAGTTGATATTCATGTATGTTATTGCTTTGAGCTTCAGATGTCACTTAATTGTTAGACTTACAACTTTCTCATGGACAAATAAATTAATACAAGAATTTTGAATATCTGTTTCTTGGTGCATCATTTTTATCTGTTTCTTGGTGCATCGTTTTAACCATGTAACTGAAATAAATGTGTATGGTTCATAACCTCATTCCGACTATGCCTATGATCATATGTTTTCAGAGAAAGTGAAGGTGAATTCCAGTATGGCAACTACAGGAAAGAGGCTCACGACTTGCATTCTGTTGTCTCGTATGTTAATCAGGACAAGTATGATGTCATGGCTATTGTTTTTCTGATTTTCGCCTGGATTTTCTTTGTTTTCCACTGATTTCTTGGACTCCTAATGTAAGTAAAGATTCATTATGATTCAAATTTATTTATTGTGTCGATGGACCAGTGTAGAAGTATATTTAGAAATAGACCAATATAGAAGTAATGAACACCAAAATAATATTGCTTGCCTCTATTAATTTGGTCATTTCTGGCATTGGATTGGCATGAATTGCGTGCCTGCTTGTTCAGAAGCCAATTTCTCTTCTTCCAGTTTCCTATTTAGGTAGCTTGCTTATACCCCATCTTTAAAAAAATAGCATATGTGAGTTACAACATTGTGGAATGTTTGAAATAATTACGGTGAAATCATGTACTTAATTAGTATGTGTCAGCAGCTTAGTTCCTCTCTGTTCCAACACAATAGTCCAGAATAATTTAGCATGCTCAAATTGGATAACAGGCACACGTACACAACTATTACATAGAGAAACATCGGAACACACAGTAGCAATTGTCTATTAGAGTATCTCCCTATTAGAGTATGAACTAAGTACTGCCAGCAGAAAACAAGTGCACTGGCCTATTAGAATATGTGGAACTTTTGGAAGATCGATTTTCATCTCTCCTGGACATACGATTCAGGGAAGGGAAAAAATGCTGGCTTTAAAAAATAAAGTGTACTGCCGTCTTTACTTACAATTTGCTTTCCTCTGTTCATAGTGCACGCGCACACGACATGTCCTCTGCTCTGTGATTAATTTTTGAAACCTGATTTATTGGCTAGATGCATTTTTCAAGTGACTGTGGACGAATTTCTGTACTACAACTTCCAATCCATGTATGAAAAGTGACTGGTCATGCTTAGTTTTCTTAAATACAGCCTGAGCCGGCCATAGGTAGATGATCTACATGCTTAGCACTTCTACGTTTCATCCCGTTTAGCTAGCTTGCTTGTACCTCTTATTATTACAAACTAGCACGTGAGTTTCAACAGCGTGGAACTTTTGATATAATTACGGTGAAATCATGCAGTTAGTATGTGTTTGCATCTTAGTTCAAATATCATGCTCATACTCTATATTTTTGTATTGCAGCTTACATTTTCATGACTTTGTGTGTTGACCAATATTTGATTTAAGGATGGCAAGTGATTAAGTTCAAGTCATCGTAAATGGGGAAGGAGGTGTGATGAAGCTGGACTGGACCAACTCTTGCGACCCTGGCTAGCACAAATTGCTGCACCTGCGGAGATGTTTTGTTGGGGATATACCAACTAGGGGTATCACCAGCATGGATCAATCCGGCTAGTCTAGGGTGGCTCGCAGTGGTGATGAAGGCTTTGCCTGCCGGGCGGCCCAGATAGCTGACGACCAAGGAAGGTGGATGCCGGCAAGGAGGAGGGCCAAGACCGAAGCCCATGAAGCCACCAAGCCCAAGGCGGAAGGCGGTAGACTTGACGGATAGGTTTAGGACCCTAGGTCCGGCCGCCTATATAAGCCGGACCACGGGAAGCCTTTAGGGCATACTCTCATACTTTCACACATCCCATAGCTCATTGTAACCTGTAACACGGTTATTGCCTTATAGTGAGTTATAGCAGCACGTAGGGCTCCACGGATGAAGCTGGGTAAACTGCCGTGTACAATCCCGACCTCGACGACGTCCACCTTCTTGCCCTACGTTCACCTTCGGCTAGCAGGACCCCGTCTCCTATCTCAGATGCCGATACGACGATAGTTGGCGCCCACCGTGGGGCATAAGGCGTCAGGCGTCACGTTCCAGGCGGGAACCCTAGACGGCATCGGCGAAACAATCGCCATCGGCCGCGCCGTGCGCTACGGCGACAACCACTACATCAGCTGCGACGAGTCCTACATCCCCGCAGACGACTATATTGTCGGATGTGGAGTTGTGCCGTTTGGCGGCGGCGATGTATTCATCGGCTACACATCTGAGGTGTATGGGTTGCCACGAATTTATTCACCATCCCACCCGCCCTGCAATCAAAAGACTTACGCTCAAGACGGATCTGAGTCTGCCTCCTCTCAGGAGTCCGCAGATTCAGATCTACACTTTGTCGGCATGACGGGACTGGGATCCGACTCCCAGCCCAATAGTCAAGATCCCGAATCTATTCTTCCTGCACTCCAGGATGATGGGATGTCGGATGCCGAATCCAGATCTACTGTTCACGTCAACGTAGACTCTGATTCCGAAGAAGATTCTACAAGCATGTTCGAGCAACGGATCAAGCAGTGTTTCAGTACACCCGAGCCTCCGCCTTCTGAAACGGCTACGGGCTCGTCCGTCAACATGCAGCAGGTCTTCGTGGCGGATGTCACCGGGGCAGCTTCAGCGTAGGCGGTAGCAACAGACGCCGCCAACGCTGAAACCCCGGCAACCGCTACACTGTTTCCGGAGCCTCAGCCGGCTCCAATGAAGAGGGTTCTAAAGAAAGGCGAGCCCAGCAAGATAGGGAACATGGCGGCCCTTGCGGAAGTTCTGCACACGCTGGTGACCGACAAAACCAACCCGGCTGATTTGGAGAAACTTCGAAACACTTTGGTGGAGCAAACCGAGTACCTCAAAAGCAAGCAAGCAGAGGTCCAGGGGCTCCTCGACGAAGCCAAGGAGGGAAACGCCAAGATAACCACCAAGTTCGACCCCAAGCGCAATCTTTTCACCACTACTCTATTTCCCAATCCGGCAGGACATGTGGCAGATAAGAAAAGCAAGAAAGGCAGGGATCGGTCGCCCGACAACTTCAAATCCCCTGCCCAAAAGCTTGGTTTCGAGTGGGCTTCAGCGCCGCAGCGTAAGGATAAGAACGGGGACGTCATCCTCGCCACCCCTGTCCTCAACACTGCGGCCACCTTAGACATCCTCAACAACGATGACAACGACAAGGACGAGAAGATTTACTACGCATCGATCCTTGCTCATAAAGCTTTAGAGCAGCAGGCCCGTGCTGATTCTCGCGCCGACATGGCGGACGCAAGAGGAGGAAGGCTGGAATCCAAATCCAACGCGTGCAAAGCTGCGGCCGGTGGTAATCCCCAGGATCCGTCCGGCTCCAGTAGCCATGGAAAAGGGAAAGACAATGATAAGGACCCGCGTAAGTCACCACCTCCCAGAAGGCAGCATGACGAGGCGCCCAGAACCGGCAACAGACGCAAGGCCTCACCTCCTCCGCCTAGGTGGGATGAAGGCGGAAGCAGGGGAAGCAAGCAGCCGCCAAGGAGTGGCGGCAATCGTGACAACACCCTACGGGACCTTCTGCTACATCACGATGCCCTTCGGCCTAAAAAATGCCGGCGCAACGTATCAACGATGTATGCAAAAATGCCTTCACGAGCAAATTGGCCGCAATGTTCACATCTACGTTGACGACATTGCCGTCATGTCGAAAAAGAAGGCGGATTTGCTTGACGACCTGAGAGAAACCTTTGATAGCCTCCGGGTATATAGGATGAAGCTCAACCCGAAAAATGGGTCTTCGGGGTTCCTGCCGGCAAATTGCTCGGCTTTATCGTTTCCGAACGAGGAATAGAGGTCAATCCGGAAAAAATCAGAGCAATCCGCAACGTATCCAGGCCCAAGGACCTGAAGGATGTGCAGCGGCTTGCCGGCTCGGCGGCTGCCGTCAGTCGTTTCATTAGCCGTCTTGGAGAGAAGGCACTACCTCTCTACCGGCTTCTGAAGAAATCCGACAACTTTGAGTGGACAGACGAAGCAGATGCCGCCTTGCAACAGCTCAAGGAAGCATTAACGTCTGCTCCAATCTTAGCAGCTCCTCGAACGCATGAACCAATGTTGCTTTACATCGCGGCAACTAACTTGGTTGTTAGCGTGGTCCTGGTTGTGGAACGCAAGACGGACAAATCAGACTTGTCGGAACAGCGTCCGGTTTACTTCATCAGTGAAGTATTTTCCGCCTCTAAACAGTGTTATCCGCATTACCAGAAGCTGGTCTATGGTGTTTTCTACGCCGCCAGAAAATTGAGGCACTATTTCCAGGAGCATTCAATTGCGGTTGTGATCAAGGCACCTCTGGGGATATTATCAACAATACAGATGCGACAGGCCGAGTTGCCAAGTGGGGAATCGAATTTGCCGCCTTTGACATCACGTATAAACCCAGAACCGCCATTAAATCACAAGCCTTAGCAGACTTTGTAGCAGATTGGACAGAAGCCATGGACGAAGTCCCTCTCCCTGAAGACGTCTATTGGATCATGCACTTTGACGGATCAAAAATGCTTCAGGGCTCGGGGGCTGGCATTGTGTTACGAAACCCTCAAGGAGACAAGCTTAGTTATGTGTTACAAATTCACTTTAAAGCAACTAACAATGTTGCCGAATACGAAGCTCTCCTTCATGGTTTACACATCGCCAAGGAACTGGGCATCCAGCGCATCCTCTGCTATGGAGATTCAGACTTGGTGGCGCAACAGATACGTGGCACTTGGGACGCAAAAAGCAAGACAATGGCGGCATATCGCGCTACCGTTGACGAGTTCGCTAAATGCTTCCTAGGCTACGAGGTCCGCCACATCCCAAGGGCTCAAAATGAGGCGGCAGACACACTTGCCAGGTTGGGGTCTGAACGCAAAAAGGTACCAAAGGATGTTTCCTGGAACACTTGCACAAGCCGTCAATAAAAGGAGCAGACCTCCTTGACCCAGAGTCGGCAGAAGTAGTTGAAGATGCTAGCTATGCCGCCTACCTGGTAAAGCCGGATTGTACGACGCCATATTTGGACTTCCTGATCAATCAGGAGTTGCCGGACGATGAGGTTTTGAAAGGCAAATCGTAAGAAGGGCCAAGGCATTCACAATAATTAAAGGTGAATTGTACAAGCGTAGCACCACTGGTGTCTACCAACGTTGCATTACGCCCGAAGAAGGCAGAGAACTATTGGACGAGATACATGCTGGAGTGTGTGGACATCACGCTTCCTCACGCGCCCTTGTTTCCAAAGCTTTCCGGCAAGGTTTTTACTGGTTGTCAGCCAAGCAAGATGCAGAGGACATCATCAAAAGATGCAGGGGCTGCCAACTATATGCCAGACAGTCACACATGCCGGCTGTTGGGGGATAATAACGCGGTATACTCATGACCAAGGAAGAATCAGTCGGACGGCCCAAGGCCTGGTCCGGGTGATGTGTACAAGAAGTGGGCCGGGTTATAGTTGGGCCAATAGGCCTAACATGACTCGTCCCTAGAAGGAAGGACCTAGAAGAATTGGAGTCCGAGTGAAGGAAGGAGCCGGGTGACTTGGAGGCTACGGAAGGTCTAGAAGAACCTAGAGTAGGACTCCGTGCTCTTATGTAACTCGGGACTCATTGTAAAGTTCGGGAGACCCGGCGTCTATATAAACGGGCTCCCAGAACATAGATAGACAATTCTTAAGCCCTAATTCGATATCACCGCTATCAAGCGAAACCCTTGTAACCTGTCTCGTGACCCGGCTCTGTTGTCGCGGCCGAGTTACCGAGACGTCGAGATCAATAACATAGAAGCAGGAAGTAGGTCTTTATCTCCAATGGAGAGGCTGAACCTGGGTAAACTCTTTTTCCCCAACGACCGTGACAATCTCCTGAAGGACCAAGGCGTCTTGCCCCAATCATCAAGTTACCCTATGGTAACATCTGCCGTGATAACCCCACGACAGTTGGCGCCCACCCTGGGGCCTGCGACCAAAGCTGTCCTCATCAAGGGAGAAGCTCTGCGAGGGATGGAGAACCTCGCGATTGGCGAAGTCAGGATGGATCAGCGCGGAAACCGCATCGTCGACGATTCCGGCTGGAAAGAAGAAGCAGATCTGCTAGATACCGGCCGGGTGATCCCGTTCGGTCGGATCCACGTCTTCGTAGGTATGGTTAATGCAATTCAGCAAATTGATGACGAGGTTATGTGCGACTCCGTTTCAGGGGCATCCACCATCGTCCAATCTGATGGAGAAGAGTCAGTCGGAACAGGAGGTTTCGAACATCAGTCGGACATCCAGGCTTGCGAGCCGGAGTACCGACGTGAGGAAGATTTGGATACAGATACTGAATCGATCTTATCGTTGTTTGACGAGAGATTTGGGTACGTGGCTGATGAGGAAGATTATGAGTCGGAGCCAAGGACCATGAAGCGTGCTGTGGTGTACACCCTGAGGAACCACAATGATGGGACAGAAACTTCAGTGAGCGAGGACGACGCCACGCGTGCGGCCAGAGAAAACAGAGAAAGAATTCAGCGTCTCACGACCTTTCAACCGGGTGAAGGCTCGGGCCAGCCGGTTGTGATGGAAATCCCACCAGTTTTTAGGCCCTTGGACTTTGACGCCGCAATAGTTACCACCCCAATCACACCAGATAACGCAGCAACCCGGGCGCAGCAATTGGATACGTTACGAATCACGCTGGAGAATCAACAGAAGGCTTTATTGGCGGATGATGGTCCCGAAGAGCAAGGCTTTGATACTTGCAAAAATAAACGGGATTAGGTTGAGACTCCAAGTGCAGAGTGTATAGTAAGTGGAAGACAGTTTTCCCCACGAGGGGTGACTCGAGGGTTTAATATCGAACTCTCGGGGAATCTGAAGTGGTAGATTTATCTTCTTATCCTTCTTTTGGTTACCTACAAAACAAGGTTAGATGTTTTGGTCCTCAACCTCACCTGTGGTTGTCAAGCACAAGGTGTAAGAATGATATCAGGATAGTTATGCAATGCAAACAAGAAATAAATATGCAATGATGGTGGATGCAATGATAAATGATATTTTTGGGTTTTTGAATGATGTATGCAAGATGAAAAGTATTTTTGTATTTTCGGATTTAATGATGGCTGAAAATAGAAAAGTGGTATATGGTGTTTCTTATGATTAAAAATGGACTGGGGTTCATGGTTTCACAAATGCACTATCTCTTTATAAAGTGGTAGACAATGGAACACACACAGTTAACATATGAGATTGCAACACAGGGTTTGATAACAAGTTACTTAGATATATGGGTATCACGTCCTAACATAGAGATCTTTTGGTTATTAACCTCTCTTATACTCCACCAAGATGCGAACTAAATCATAACACCTCAGTAATTAAGATAACTCAGAGTATAGCATTAAGTATCATGACATGAAGTGAAAATAAGAACATGCTAGATCTAGTCATGGAGTAGTGGCAATGGTCACGCCCACATCCCCGGTAGCATAGTATTTTAGTTTATCCCTAGTGAGGCAACAAAGTAAGGTAAAGATACCAAAGTGGATCGCAGAACTTTCTCTCACGTTCACTGCACTAGCCACCCCCCGTTACTCCAACTAATGCACACGTTCCCCCACACACGCTCTCAGAAACATGCTTGATCAAAACAAGTAGACAAGAACGGGGTACATAATATGCATCTATACTCATAACTGAAACAAACATTGCAATCTCAAACATATATTAACTCATAAAGATCCACCACAAAGGTATTACAACGGTGACCCTAATCATGTTCAGCAGCTCATACGGTGCTAATTAGTGAAGCTCAAGAGAGGAGAGATACATAAGTTACTTCGACAAACCCATAGTCCAGAGGTGGACTACTCCCTCTTCATCATGGAGACGGTGGAGAAGTCGATGGACAAGATGGAGACCACGCCGGCAGCGCCCCGCCGGAGTTTTCCCCCTCCAATCTGCAGCTCCTGATCTCCGTTTCGGTGTTTCTGTGTTTGTGCGGCGCTCCTTCCAGAGAACGTCGGGGGACCTTTTTTATAGGTGTTTTTAGGTCAAGACGATGTCTGTGGAGCGAAGATCGAAGGCAACGGAGCCACGAGGGCCAAACGGGTGGTCCCCACGCGGCCACAGTACCTGGCCGTGTGGGCCACCCCCGTTTGGGCCTCGGGCCTCCGCTTGTTCGCTTCTTTCGCCCACAGGTCTTCTTCCTTCCAAATATTGACGCCCGTAAATTTCCAGGTGATTTCGTTGACGTTTGGGTCCCTGAAACATTAAAATAAGAAAACGGAGTTTTCTGCCTGTGCAGGGTTAATTCCATAAAAATAGGAAATCATTAAGATATTTCCAAAATCATGATAAAACATTGATATAACCCCTATATGATGCAAATATGATTGGAATATGAGTGAATAAAGTGCAAAGTTCATGTATGCATTTTACATGCATCAACATCCCCAAGCTTAATCCATGCTCGTCCTCGAGTATGAAGATGATAAAACTAACATGGACTTTGCAATTTAATACTTAGCAATGGATATCAAAGATGATTACTATTGCTACATATAGTCAAATGATTCATTCTTCAAAGGAGTAGCAATATGCAAATAGTTTATGAAGTGATATCAAGTATTCAAGACAAGGATGTTCATTGATAGTTCACAAAGTGTAACATAGCAGCAAGTAATATGGAACACATGTATGCATAATGATAAGTAGAACATCCTACAATGGTCATAGAGTGTAGATGAAAATCTGAATATGATAGGTGTACACTTTGGAAAGATGTATATGTGAGTAGAGGTAAAGCATGCATAAGTTTCATCCAACTTCCAAACTCTTCTACTTAAGTTAATGATTGCAATAAGGTATTCATTGATGTCAAGCTCTCATTGCCCCTATCATAGCATCTTGAATGATTAAGGTTAAAGTGAAAGCAAATATGAGTAGTGTGCTTGATAAAGATTGGGTTGAATGTCTCATGCCCCTTGAATACAAGTACTTACACCATGT
Organism: Poa pratensis; assembly: GCA_947311845.1. NCBI lineage: Eukaryota > Viridiplantae > Streptophyta > Magnoliopsida > Poales > Poaceae > Poa > Poa pratensis. Next base: position 7,368,076 of record CAMZMU010000056.1, on the reverse strand, counting down.
GTTACTCAACTTGGGAAACAAAGCAAGTTAAATTAAATATCATTGTAAGCATAATAGTATCATCAAGAGCATCAACTGGGGTACCTCTTGTCCCAAGATATGGAACAAGCCCATATCAAAATGACAAGACAAACAAACAAAATGAACAATCTCAACACCCTTTTTATTTACCGTTTCGATTAGATCAGCCACTGACGAGCGGGCCCCACTCATCAGATATTTAAACATTTCCACGCGCGCACTGTGTCGCTGCCATGTAGGACCCACTCGTCAGAAATTTAAACATTATCCATAACTAGGTTTTCTCTATTTAAATTGAAATATGAAATCAGTACTGGATCCAACTTTAAAATTTAATATCTCGAGATTTAGGAATCCAAATAAATCAAATCCAATTGTTCTGGAAAGCTTATGAAAATGTTTAACCAACCCAATTGGATTCAATTCATTTAGATGAAAGTTAAAAAGTATTATTAAAAATACTACAGAAGGTTTAAATTCTAAACTTGTTTGTTTCTGATACTCTGTTAGTCCAAATAATTCCAAACCAATTTTGTTAGCTTAGTACTGCCATGTATTAGCTTCCCTAATTTTGGTAGAATTATTTGCAGTAGGATTTGTTTATATAAGTTGAAGTTTAAACACCCTTCTGCACTCAAACATTTAAATATGTTTAATGGTTAACCCAAATGAATTAGGACCAATTTTGTTAGATCACATTTAGCCATGTTTAGTCACCCCTAAAAGGATTTAATTTTGGAACAATAGAATTTAAATGGTAGCCAAAACTTGTTATTAAGCTTCTGGATTCAAACAAATGTGTAGGGAGTTTGTAACTCCAATAGATCCAAATCAAATTGGTTGTCTTCTACACATCAGTAGCTTTCCATAGAATTTTAGTTTGTATTTTTGTGACCAACAGAACTCAAGTTGTGGAATTAAACATGTTCAACAAGTTTCTGCCATAATTTAGAATAATTAAATAATGTTTAATTCAATTATTTTGAAACCAAATTGTATGGTTTGATGTGTGCAGTAGCTATTTGTGATGTTTATGATTGTTATGTTGAGATGATTGCTTGTATAGATTAGTGATTGTTTGCTTATTAATTAGACGAGAACGTGTCGGATTTATCGAGGAAGGAGAGTTTGTTGAAACTGAAGATCAAGACAAGGTCACTTTGCCGAGCAAGGCAAGCTATTCTCTGAGCTTGCACTACAAACATATGCATCTACTTTCATAACATGTTTTACTCTCAAGGCAAGATTTATAAAACCCATTTCAAAAGTATATGGAAATTATTTTGCCACTTATGTAGAAATATAAGATAGTTATATCAAATTATAGGATGGGAAAATAAATATGGTTTATTCAAAACTCCTTTGAAATTACTTGTGAGATTATGAAATGCCGAGATGTCGGTGTTGGAATGGAGAAGTGGAAAAATGGTGATGTTTATGAAAAATGCACAGTGTGTCCTTGTACTTACGTCAACCACCGATACCCTGTGCGACCACATCTACCACATATGGGAAAGGGCTTAGTCATATAATTTGCTCATATTAGTACTGGATACCTCATCGACGGAGATGACTCCGTCATGCATGAGGGGATAGTGTGTTGATCTACCCCTGACCCGGGTCCTCGCTCAAACTCTATGAAAGATAAGGAGGAGGATTGAAGGTTCCACCATAAACCGCCGGACAAACCTATGAGTCCTCACACTTAGATTCCGACGGGCTGGGTTAAGTGTGTTGGAAGTGTCATATGGGAAGGATCCTATACTAGCATGAGCAAAGGACAGGCTATGGTCGGCGGCTTACTTCGCATACACCTGTATGGCGAGACGTGGCGGACACGATGAGTTGCCGGATGGATGTGGGAAAAGCGTGCTACCTCTGCAGAGTGTAAAACTATTCGAATAGCCGAGTCCTCGGATATGGACAGTTGGGAGGCCCTACTTTGACCATGTGCAAGTTTTTAAAAGACTTTGAGTTTTAAAAAGAAAAATGAAGTGGAGAATGTTTCCTACACCTATACCAACGGATCGGTATGAGGTGGTTGGATGAAAGTGGACCATGACGGGCTATGGTCGGAAAAAGGAGGAGTTTTGGAGAAACAGATAAAATGGTGACTTCTTTAAAGATAGTTATAAAACTCTTCTTACCTTTTTCAATAAAGATATAGAGATGTTTTAAATAAATAAAAGTTGTCAACTAAAATAAAACTAGTGCATACTCATGTTGGGGTAGTTTGCGAGTACATTCAAATGTACTCATATTGGTTTCGTCCCTGGCTATTGACCTAGCCAGACTACGAGGAGGAGCACTACGCCGAGCAGGAGTATGGCGACTTCTACGCCAACTAAGGATCTCCACAAGTCAGCTGCCTGTCGGGTTGTCATCGTTAGAATATGATGTCTACTACGCCGTAGCTTCCGCTGATATTTTGGTTTGGCCCATGAAGGCACCTATGTAAGACTTGGTCTAAATGACCATTTATGTAAGACTTTTATTCGGTATTGTAATGGATGTAAACTTTGGTATCCAATTCGGATTATGTGCAACGACAGACTGATCACGGGATCGTTGTGTTAAGCATAATCGGGTATTTCGGACAGCTAGTCCGGGGTCCCCACAGACTTGGTATCAGAGCCATCCTGACTTTAGGAAACCTTAGTTAGCATGGTCGTTTGTCAAATGTTACAAAAGATGAATTTCTAAAAGAAAGGAATGAAGTATTTTCGAAAACTGCTTATCTCCAATCCTCTTACTTATGCAAAATTTTACTCTCATTAAAATTACATTTTCCTTGTATCCCTAAAATTTTGCACACCTCTCATTAAGCTTAAAATTTGACTCACTTGTTGCCCTACTATATTAAAATTTTGATACACTTGTCACCTAACTAACTTAAAATTTTGCTTAAAAATTGTAGATGGCACTCCATTGGACCGAGTTCGTTCAGCTTGAGAAGGACAGCAAGCTGACGTTTGAGAGGGACTTGTTCGAGTTGAGCAAGCTGTTAGGTCGCCCCGCTCCAGAGTTTGAGGGAGCTCAGATTGATGTTCACGGTGTCGGAAGGCTGAGCTGGCTCATCAGTCGTCAGTTCGCAGGAACATCAAGTCTCCCAGTTCCAGGACGCTCATCTTCACCACCAAGGAGGCCACCTGGGTTGACGGTCTCTGTACTGCTACACAGAGGATGCTAGCCCGACTTTGTGAGGAGCACAAGGCGGAGTTAGTAGACTCCCGTTTCCGGTTCTACGGGAGGCGCAACTGCGACGGACACCCTACTCCTTCCCTTACCACCCGATGTTTGGGAGCTACATCATGGACATGGAGATCTTACTTCAGTGCACTCAGGATGATCTGTTGCGCACTAGGATTCAGCTTCACTTTGACCGCGAGTCGCTCGTTGAGCTTCGCGAGAACGAGGAGAAGCTGATGGAGGAGAAGGTCGCTCTTCTCAGGAAGAGGGCCCAGCTGAGGAAGACTATCGTGAAGCTCCGCAAGAAGGTGGCGAGCAGGACGGCTGATTGAGGATCTAGAGCACCATACTGACGAGATGGAGGAGGAGGGCGAGGATCTCCGCAAGGAGAACAACGCTTTCCTCAGTGACGATGATGACTTCGTGGAGGAGATGGACTGTGAGGAGGAGGATGATGAGGAGGAGTTAGTTGACGAGGAGGAGGAGCCACTCGAGGCAGTTCTCGAGGACGAGGAGGAGGATCCCGAGGAGCCACCCTACCAGTCAGATGCTGACGTGTTAGAGCTGGAGGTTCCACCTCAGTAGGCGAGTGACTTGATCACTACCGCAGGATTAGGTTGACCCCTATCGCTAGTCGAGTCGAAGTAGTGGTTCTTTTGGAAACCAGATGTTATGTATCTAGATGTAAGGTGATGTTGTAAGCTTGATGTTGATGTGAACTCCTTGATGTGATGTTGGTAAATATAAGTATGTTTGTCTTGTTTAAATCTGTGTGAAATATTTTCATATAATCCTTAAATTAATCAACCACTTGCGAAATCGTCTTTTCCCTTAGTCGAACTTTTCTTGCCTTGCCTCTTATACCCGGTGTGCTTCAGGATGCCGCCCCGCGTGCGGAAGGATCAGGATCAGCACCACCACCACCGGACCCAACCCCCGCCCAACTTCTCGCGCTTATCATGGAGGAACGTGAAAATGCCCGGCAAGAGCGCCAGCTCATCTCGTGCCCTGCAACAACTCGCAGCCGCTTATAACAACAACAACAACAACAACAACAACAACAACAATGGTGGTAATGGCAATGGCGATGGAAACCAGCGATCCACCTTAGGCGATTTCAGAAGACCAACCCACCCACCTACTCCAAGGGACTTCACCCACTGAAGCCGATGATTGGCTTCGCACCATCGACAACAATCTGGAAGTTGCTGCTGTGGGAGAAAATGAGAAAGTGTTGTATGCAACCCACTATCTCGCTGGACCTGCAAGAGCTTGGTGGGAAACTACCAAGGCTCTCCAGCAAGCTGGTCATGTTATCAACTGGGCTGAGTTCCAGGAGAAGTTCCGCAAGAAGCATATTCCCAGCGGACTTATTGAGAGGAAGAAGGATGAGTTCCGCAAGCTGAGGCAGGGAAGTAAGATGTGGTCGGTTATCTGGATGAGTTTACCGACTTATCTCGGTATGCTCCTGATGACACCGACAAAGAAGAGAAGAAGATGGAGCGTTTCATGAGTGGACTTCATGATGAACTGCAGTGTGCTCTGGTTATCCATGACTTCCGTGATCTGGAGTCACTTGTGGACAAAGCCATCCAGCTGGAGACCAAGCGCAAGTCTATGTATGAAGGTCGCAAGAGGAGGATGAATGCTCAGGAAGGTTCGAGCAGCCAGAAACCTCGTATCTTTCAGCAAAACCCAGGCCTGCTATCGTCCACCCCAAGCTCCACGCCCCAATTACCCTAACCGCCCAAACAACTTCAACCGCCCCAATGACAATAACCGTCCCGGAGGAAACTTCAACAACTTCACCCGCAATCCCAATGTGTCTGCTTTGAATGCGGCAACAAGGGTCACTACTCCAAGAATGTCCCAATCCCAAGAGGAATGTCCAGCGCCCCAATGCGCCGGCACAGAACAATGGTCAAGGCCGCAATGGAAATGGAAATGGCAAGAATGCCGCACCCCGCGGAAATGCTGCTGTTGCCAAGGGTCGTCTGCACCACATCAATGCTGAAGAAGCTCAGGATGCGCCGGATGTTGTGCTGGGTACGTTCCTTGTCAACTCAGTACCTGCAACTGTTCTGTTTGATTCTGGTGCTACCCATTCATTTGTTACCCAAGAATTTGTTGCTAAGGGAGGTTTAGTCGAGAGCCTCTTACCCAAACCCATGGTCATCCAAATCCCAGAATCCACCGTAGAGACCAAGATGTTTTGCTCCGATGTACCCCTTGAGATCAAAGGAGAAAAGTTTCCAGTTAACTTAATTGTTCTGGGAACCCAAGGCATCGATGTTATACTCGGTATGAATTGGTTAGCCAAGTACCATGGTCGAATTGACTGTGCCAGAAGAGCTGTATCCATCACCACCGACAAAGAAGTAGAAGTGGAGTATGTGTCTGAAACTAGTCAATCTCACCCAGGCTGCCATGAGAGCATAGCTCGACCTGCCCTAGATGAGATCCGTGTTGTTCACCTGTTCAAGGATGTTTTCCCAGAAGAATTGCCTGGTATGCCGCCAGACCGGGAAATTGAGTTCATAATTGAGCTTATCCCAGGAACCGCCCCTATATCCCAAAGACCTTATCGGATGAATCCGGAAGAGCTGGTTGAGTTGAAGAAGCAATTGGCAGATATGCTCAGCAAAGGACTTGTTCGCCCAAGCGCTTCACCTTGGGGATCACCCATTATTTTTGTGGACAAGAGAGACGGTACCACACGCCTGTGTGTGGATTATCGCAAGCTGAATGACGTGACCATTAAAAACAAGTACCCTCTTCCCAAGATCGAGGATCTGTTCGATCAAATGAACGGAGCCCGAGTCTTTTCCAAGATCGATCTTCGGACAGGATACCATCAGTTGAAGATCCGAGAGACAGACATTCCCAAGACCGCCTTCACCACTCGTTACGGTTTGTTTGAATACACCGTGATGTCTTTGGTCTGACCAATGCCCCAGCCTATTTCATGAATCTCATGAACAAGATTTTCATGGAGTACCTCGACAAGTTCGTGGTAGTTTTCCTTGATGACATCCTTATTTATTCCAAGACCGAAGAAGAGCATGCTGAACACCTGCGTCTAGTTTTGGAGACTCTCCGAGAGCACCAGCTGTATGCCAAGCTTAGCAAGTGTGAGTTTTGGCTCAGTAAGTGGCATTTCTCGGACATGTTGTATCTGCCGGAGGAATTTCTGTGACCCAGAAGATCCAAGCCATTGTTGACTGGTTATCCCCAACCAGTGTGACTGAAATCCGAAGCTTTCTCGGACTGCCGGTTATTACCGCAAGTTCGTTGAAGGATTTTCCAGTATAGCCAAACCTATGACCCAACTGTTGAAGAAGGACAAGAAATTTGAATGGACTCAGAAGTGTGAGGATAGTTTCCAAGAACTGAAGAAGAGACTAACCTCAGCCCCAATCCTGATTATGCCAGACGTCACCAGAGTTTCGACGTGTATTGCGATGCATCACGCCTCGGACTTGGTTGCGTTCTGATGCAAGAAGGCAAAGTTGTGTCGTACCTGTCCCGGCAGTTGCGACCGCATGAAGAGAATTACCCAACCCATGACCTGGAGTTAGCTGCTGTTGTTCTTGCTCTAAAACGTGGCGTCCCTATCTTGCGGGACATCGCTGCGAGGTCTATACAGATCACAAAAGCTTGAAGTATATTTTCACCCAGAAAGATCTGAACCTGCGACAGAGGAGATGGATGGAATTAATCAAGGATTATGATATTGGAATCCATTATCACCCTGGAAAGGCTAATGTAGTTGCCGATGCCCTTAGTCGCAAACCTTGCACCCTGAATGCCCTGATCCAAGCCGAACAGCCAGCCTTGTTCAAAGAGTTCCAAGATTTTGGACTAGAACTTGTTAGCCATGGTTATCTCGCCAATTTAGAGTTAACCCCAACCCTGATGGATCAAATCAAAGAAGCCCAAAAAGGTCATGAAAGCATTGAAGGAATTAGGAAGAAGATTTCCCTCGGCAAAGCACCCGGTTTTACCGAAGATGCTGAAGGAGTGCTGAAATTCAATGACCGTATCTGTGTGCCCAATGTCACGGAACTTAAGGAGTTAATCCTGAAGGAGGCCCATGAGACCCCTTATTCAATCCACCCCGGCGGAACCAAAATGTACCAAGACCTTCGAGAAAGATTTTGGTGGCATGGAATGAAGCGAGAGATTGGTTCTTTCGTAGCCAAGTGTGACATCTGCCAGCGAGTTAAGGCTGAACATCAGCGACCCGCTGGATTGCTTCAACCTTTGAAAATTCCCGAGTGGAAGTGGGATGAGATTGGAATGGATTTTATTACCGGACTTCCAAGATCCAACCGAGGCCATGATTCAATCTGGGTCATCGTTGATCGACTGACCAAGGTTGCCCATTTCATTCCTGTCAAGACCACCTATCGGGCATCAATTGCAGACTGTATATTTCCAGAATAGTGAGCCTGCATGGTGTGCCTAAGAAGATTGTATCTGATAGAGGCACGCAATTCACCTCAAGATTCTGGAAATCCCTTCATGAAGCCCTCGGAACCAAGTTAGCATTTAGCACAGCTTATCATCCCCAGACCGATGGCCAAACTGAGCGAGTGAACCAGATATTGGAGGACATGCTTCGCGCATGTGTTCTATCCTATGGTTCCAAGTGGGAAGATTGTCTTCCGTTTGCAGAGTTCTCGTACAACAACAGTTATCAGTCCAGTCTGCAAATGGCCCCTTTTGAAGCCCTTTACGGCAAGAAGTGTCGTACACCCCTGAATTGGTCCGATACCGGAGAAAGCAAATTGTTCGGACCAGATACCCTCCGTGAAGCTGAAGAGCAAGTTCAGCTTATTCGTGAACGCCTCAAAACTGCCCAATCCCGCCAGAAGAGTTACGCTGACACCAAGCGCCGTGACCTCACCTTCAACGTCGGAGATTATGTTTATCTCCGAGTGACACCCCTCAAAGGAATGCAGCGTTTCCATGTCAAAGGAAAATTAGCGCCAAGGTATATCGGACCCTTCAAGATCATTGCTCGTCGAGGAGAAGTATCCTATCAGCTGGAATTGCCCCAGGAGTTAGGAGATTATCATGATGTCTTCCACATTTCCTTGCTCCGGAAGTGTCTCGAAGTTCCTGACCAGCCTGATGTTTTCAAAAACATCGACCACCTCTCCATCGACCTGAACCAAGACCTGACCTATCGTGAGAGACCTCTCAAGATTCTCGAAGAAGATGTTCGTGTTACCCGGAGGCGTGCGATCAAGTTTTACAAAGTCCAGTGGACTAACCACTCTGAAGAAGAAGCAACTTGGGAACGCGAAGATTATCTTCGGAGCGAATTCCCAGACCTCTTTAGTACCTAAGCCTAGCAAATCTCGGGACGAGATTTATTTTAAGGGGGGAAGGATCTGTAACATCCCAAAATATTATCAGTATTATTATTCCAAAAATGAGAGCCAACAAAAACTTTTGTTGATTATTATGTGTTGTTTGTAAGTTGTTGCTTGTGGTAATTATTTCTTGTTGCTTGTGTTGCTTGTTTGCTTGAATTAATAAAAGAAATACAAAAGCAAAAGTGAAACAAGAAAAATAAAAGTGACAAATAAGAAACTCAAAATTGTTCCAAACAAAATTCAGAGGAATGGTATATGAAACCTCTCATTTACATTCTTATCACTTATCTCTTCCAAATAATATTTTACACCTATTTTAAAATTCAAAAATAAAAACAATTGAAATAAAACAAAATGCCATAATTAAAACCCTATGAAAGAAAATGATTCAAAACATTTTATTTTGCAAAGCCAATTTTGTGGAGCTTCTACATATTATGGGAAAGCCCCACAAATATTTGCAAATTTTTCTAAATGTTTAAGTGCCTCAAATAAATTCTAGAAGATGCTGCTGGACTGAAATGGAAATAACAGAAAAAGAAGCAGAGAGGAGGCAGGGGGCTTTCTGCAAAAGCGTCATCCCCTACCTCTCTCCCTCGCCCCGACGCATCGCCGTGTCGCCATGCCGCTCCCCCCGTTCCCGCGCTCCCCAGGCCCCCCTGGCCGCGCTCTCCCTCGCCCCCGAGCCTCTGCAGCCTCTGCGCCGCAGAGGAGAGCACTCGAGCTCTCCCTCACCTCGAATCCACCCCAGCTCCGCCGTGGCAGCCGCGGCGATGCCGGCCAAATTCGCCCCACTCCTAGCCCCTCGACACGCACGGCTCGGCCAGCACCTTCTAGAACAAGCCCGGACCCCGGTAGACACCCCGTCGCCACGTTTCCTGCACCGTAGCCGCGCGAATCGAGCAGGAGATCACCTCCCGTGCGCCATGGACGCCGCCGTGTGCACCGCGACCACATGGACCAGCCCCTGCCCTATAAAACCACCCCCGCACCCCTCTGGAAGCACCACACCGTCCCACTCCCTCACTCCCCCTCTCGATTCATCTGTGCACCCCGGAGAGCGTGCACGGCCACCGCCACTGCCGCGTCGAGGTTGACCACGGCCGCAACGCCACACACCACCATTTTCCCCTCTCTGCCCTGCACCTTGTTCTCCACCCTCACCGCCCTCACGCGCATCTTTTTCCCTCTGTATCGTGCACAGGGGAGACGCCAGGAGCTCGCCGGAGTGCTGCCCGTGGCCGCGGAAGTGCAGCAGCTCGCCGTGGACGCTGCACTCCATCCCAGCAAGCGAAACTCGACCAGGAGCTCTCCCCACACGCCGCCGTCGTTTCGCGTCATCTCCACCGTCCCTAGACCACCCAGGTACCCCCACTGGCCACCCTCGCCGTCGCCGGAGCTCCGGCGACGCCATGTTTAGGTCGTCGATGAACGCGGGCTCCGTGAGCCGTTCGATCGTTGATCAACGGCCGCGTACCGTTTCGATTAGATCAGCCACTGACGAGCGGGCCCCACTCGTCAGATATTTAAACATTTCCACGCGCGCACTGTGTCGCTGCCATGTAGGCCCCACTCGTCAGAAATTTAAACATTATCCATAACTAGGTTTTCTCTATTTAAATTGAAATATGAAATCAGTACTAGATCTAACTTTAAAATTTAATATCTCGAGATTTAGAATCGAAATAAATCAAATCCAATTGTTCTGGAAAGCTTATGAAAATGTTTAACCAACCCAATTGGATTCAATTCATTTAGATGAAAAGTTAAAAAGTATTATTAAAAATACTACAGAAGGTTTAAATTCTAAACTTGTTTGTTTCTGATACTCTGTTAGTCCAAATAATTCCAAACCAATTTTGTTAGCTTAGTACTGCCATGTATTAGCTTCCCTAATTTTGGTAGAATTATTCCTGCAGTAGGATTCGTTTAGTATAAAGTTGAAGTTTAAACACTCTTCTGCACTCAAACATTTAAATATGTTTAATGTTAACCCAAATGAATTAGGACCAATTTTTTTAGATCACATTTAGCCATGTTTAGTCACCCCTAAAAGGATTTAATTTTGGAATAATAGAATTAAATGGTAGCCAAAACTTGGTTATTAAGCTTCTGGATTCAAACAAAAGTGTAGGGAGTTTGGTAACTCCAATAGATCCAAACCAAATTGGGTTGTCTTCTACACATCAGTAGCTTTCCATAGAATTTTAGTTTGTATTTTTGTGACCAACATAACTCAAGTTGTGGAACTAAACATGTTCAACAAGTTTCTGCCATAATTTAGAAATAATTAAATAATGTTCAATTCATTATTTTGAAACCAAATTGTATGGTTTGATGTGTGCAGTAGCTATTTGTGATGTTTATGATTGTTATGTTGAGATGATTGCTTGTATAGATTAGTGATTGTTTGCTTTTGTTTGCTTATTAATTAGACGAGAACGCTGCCGGATTTATCGAGGAAGGAGAGTTTGTTGAAACTGAAGATCAAGACCAAGGTCACTTTGCCGAGCAAGGCAAGCTACTCTCTGAGCTTGCACTACAAACATATGCATCTACTTTCATAACCTGTTTTACTCTCAAGGCAAGATTTATAAAACCCTTTTCAAAAGAATATGGAAATTATTTTGCCACTTATGTAGAAATATAAGATAGTTATATCAAATTATAGGATGGGAAAAATAAATATGGTTTATTCAAAACTCCTTTGAAATTACTTGTGAGATTATGAAATGCCGAGATGTCGGTGTGGGAATGGAGAAGTGGAAAAATGGTGATGTTTATGAAAAATGCACAGCGTGTCCTTGTACTTACGTCAACCAGCCGATACCCTGTGCGACCACATCTACCACATATGGGAAAGGGCTTAGTCATATAATTTGCTCATATTAGTACGGATACCTCATCGACGGAGATGACTCCGTCATGGATGAGGGGATAGTGTGTTGATCTACCCCTGACCCGGGTCCTCGCTCAAACTCTATGAAAAGATAAGGAGGAGGATTGAAGGTTCCACCATAAACCGCCGGACAAAACCTATGAGTCCTCACACTTAGATTCCGACGGGCTGGGTTAAGTGTGTTGGAAGTGTCATATGGAAGGATCCTATACTAGCATGAGCAAAGGACAGGCTATGGTCGGCGGCTTACTTCGCATACACCCTGTATGGCGAGACGTGGCGGACACGATGAGTTGCCGGATGGATGTGGGAAAAAGCGTGCTAACTCTGCAGAGTGTAAAACTATTCGAATAGCCGAGTCCTCGGATATGGACAGTTGGGAGGCCCTACTTTGACCATGTGCAAGTTTTTAAAAGAATTGAGTTTTAAAAAGAAAAATGAAGTGGAGAATGTTTCCTACACCTATACCAACGGATCGGTATGAGGTGGTTGGAGGAAAGTGGACCATGACGGGCTATGGTCGGAAAAAGGAGGAGTTTTGGAGAAACAGATAAAAATGGTGACTTCTTTAAAGATAGTTATAAAACCCTTCTTACCTTTTTCAATAAAGATATAGAGATGTTTTAAATAAATAAAAGTTGTCAACTAAAATAAAACTAGTGCATACTCATGTTGGGGTAGTTTGCGAGTACATTCAAATGTACTCATATTGGTTTCGTCCCTGGCTATTGACCTAGCCAGACTACGAGGAGGAGCACTACGCCGAGCAGGAGTATGGCGACTTCTACGCCAACTAAGGATTTCCACAAGTCAGCTGCCTGTCGGGTTGTCATCGTTAGAATATGATGCCTACTACGCCGTAGCTTCCGCTGATATTTTGGTTTGGCCCATGAAGGCACCTATGTAAGACTTGGTCTAAATGACCATTTATGTAAGACTTTTAATTCGGTATTGTAATGGATGTAAACTTTGGTATCCAATTCGGATTATGTGCAACGACAGACTGATCACGGGATCGTTGTGTTAAGCATAATCGGGTATTTCGGACAGCTAGTCCGGGGTCCCCACATAAGTTGACCATCTAGATGCATGCATGAGTGTCCATAGAACTAACTAATCCATGTCAAACCAAGTGAAATAGCAATCAGCACCAAAACATGAATAAGTGATAGCTCCATAAAAAGAATTTGTAAACTATTACTCATAAACAAGCTCATGAATCATGCAACTATATGTATCATTAAAAATCAAATCAAACATCCCTTTTCCCAATCTTATAAAGGCATCCAACATATTTCAACCCATATTTCCAGTAGCTCTCTCATATATAATTGATAGTGTGGTGGTCTCTCAAAACTCAAACAAAAACAAAAACAAAAACGACGCTCCAAGTTTATGCGATAAAGTGTTTCGATCGAAAAACAGAAGTTGGACGTGTGCAAACCGAGAGTGTGTAGGTCCAGCGGGGTTGTCTTCAAATCCCCAAGCTTATGGTCTTCACCATCCTTGGATAGCTCTTGGTGCATCTCCTCCAATCCCTGTGAAAAAACTTCAAAACACCGTTTCTCCCATCTCTTTTCTGTGGGGTGCATTAATAGTGATAAACAAATAGATTCGTTGCTGCATATAATCCTTGAACAAAAATTCATATGACATGTCCAGAAAGTGTATAATGTTGTATCCTACTCATAAACTCAATTGGATCAAAAAGATTCAACTTAAAAGATCAAAGCATGCATCAAACAAAATGGGGCAGAATCTGTCCAAAAAACAGCAGCAGCAAAACGTATTTTTACCCTACCAAACTTTCTCAAAAAATTCCGAAAACATTCATGCATACAGAGGATGAAAAGTTGCAACTACAGTTCAAATATGAGCTCATTCGGAGTTACAGAATAAGAATTAAAAATCATACGGTGCACTGACTTGTGCAGGAATAAAATCTCCGAACGCTATAAGCAACTTTTTCAAACCAAAAAGGGTAAAACTTGGCACTTTATTAAAAACTCCAGAACCTAACTAGACACAAAATCTCTTGTTACAGCAAGAGGACACAAAGAAAAATCACACATAAAAATAACCGGGTTGCCTCCCGCAAAGCGCTTTCTTTATAGCCATATAGCTAGGCTTCTTACTTGTTGTTTTATTGTGGAGGAAGCTCATGAGGGAGCCTGAACTTTGGTGGTTCCCTCTTCCTTGGAAAGTGTTCCATGCACTTCTTGTGTGGAAACTGAAACTTTACATTCCCTTCCTTTGAATCAATGATAGCACCTGTGGTACGAAGAAAATGTCTTCCAAGAATAATAGGACTAGAGGTTTTACTCCCCATGTCCATGATTAGAAAATCCACAGGCACAAAAGTCATATGTAACTCTACCATAACATCACTTACTTTTCCCAAAGCATGTTTAATAGAGTCATCAGCAAGTGCTAGTTCAATAGAGCATTTTTCAAGATTTTTCAATTCAAGCACTTCATATAGTTCTTTAGATAAAACAGAGACACTAGATCCTAGATCAAGTATGGCATGGTGTGTCTCTTTTCCAATAGTTACTAGTACCTTAGGTATCCACATATCCCCAATCTTAGGTGGTATCATAGCCTCTTGGTTGTACCTAGCAATCTTTTCTTTCAAGACATGATTAGCAATATAAGAACCAAAACCTGCTTGGTTAGTGTTGATGGAAGGATCACTTGCAAATTTTTGTAAGATAGATATTAATTCATGCAAGCTACAATTTTCTAAGTCAAGCGAAGGATCCTTGACTTCATTAAGCATTTTAACTTCCTCAACTTTCTTTTCCAACTCAATCAGCATAAGAGATTCATCATGCTCAGTTTCTTTAGCTTCTTCTTTTAAACTACCAAGTTGAGACATGAGTGGCAACAAATATTCAGGGTAGTTTAATAATTCATCAAGAGTTTCCTCCAAAGTAAGAGGAACATTTTCAGCAATGTTAACAAAATTCAGTCCAACCACAGTGATGCTTGTGGTTTCCCTGCAGACATACTCAATAAAGTGGCTTGATTATCAGCTAGTTTAGACAAAGCTTTGTCTAGTCCTGCAGCTTGGAGTTGTAAGCCTTTAATATCAGAACTTATAGAAGCAACAGACTTATTCAACTCTTGTATCATGGTATTATGACTAGCAACTTGTTCCATGAGAATTTTGTTAGCCTCAGAATTATCATTGTGTGATAACATAGGCTTCCAATTATTATCATTAGCATTAGGATATGGAACAAAAGGACGATTGTTGGGAACATATGGGGGTTTATTATAAGAGTTATAATTGTTGTTACCATACCCATTATTACCATAGTTCCTAATCAAGTTGACATCAATATTTTCAGAATTGTTACCAACTAGTTCTTGCAAAGGAACATTTTCAACACTAGGTTTATTAAGCAAAGCAAGAATAGTATCCATTTTAGATGACAAATCATTAGTTTCTTCAATAGAGTTCACTTTCTTAGAAGGATTAGGTGCCCTATCAGTATGCCATTGACTATAGTTTTGTAAAATGCTTTCCAATATATTTTTAGCTTCTACTATAGTCTTACTCATAAAAGCACCTCCAGCAGCAGAATCAAGTATGTTTCTAGACATGTAGTTTAAACCATTGTAGAAAGAGTGTAATATGGTCCATTCATTAACTCCATGTGAGGGACAAGTTCTAAGCATAAGTTTTATCCTATCCCAAGCCATAGCAACATGTTCATTTTCATTTTGCCTAAAGAAAGGATGTTGTTTCTATTTTGCAAAATTTTAACAGTGGGATAATATTTCTTAATGAAAGCTTCTTTTAGATCATCCCAAGAATTAATACTACCAGATGGCAAGGAATGCAACCACTCTTTAGCTTTTCCTCTAAGTGAAAAAGGAAATAACTTCAGTTTTAGGATATCACTTTCCACATTTTTAAACTTTTGCATGTCACATATTTCAACAAAATCATGAAGATGCATAGAGGCATCCTCCATAGCACTACCACCAAATTGTTCCCTAGTTATCAAGTTCAACAAACTAGGACTTACTTCATAACTCTCAGCATTTATCTTAGGTGTGGCAATAGCTCTCGTGATAAATTGATCATTAGGAGTGTTTGTGTAGTCACACAACTTAGTTCTTTCCCCCATTCTAGCAAGTTTTTTGGTATTTTTGATTTTTTATGCAAAACTGAAATAAATATGATATGCAATGACACTAACAAAACAAATAAATTGCTTTGTAAGTAAAGATGGATAAGATGGTGCTCACGTAGGTGCAACCTCCCCAAGCTTAGGTGTTAGCACAAGTTGGTGACGTTGACTTTGTTGTGAGATGAATGCGATGATGCACACCCTTGGATAAATCTCTCAGCTACGATTCCCCGGCAACGGCGCCAGAAAACGTCTTGATGGTCCCGAAGAGCAAGGCTTTGATACCTGCAAAAATAAACGGGATTAGGTTGAGACTCCAAGTGCAGAGTGTATAGTAAGTGGAAGACAGTTTTCCCCACGAGGGGTGACTCGAGGGTTTAATATCGAACTCTCGGGGAATCTGAAGTGGTAGATTTATCTTCTTATCCTTCTTTTGGTTACCTACAAAACAAGGTTAGATATTTTGGTCCTCAACCTCACCTGTGGTTGTCAAGCACAAGGTGTAAGAATGATATCAGGATAGTTATGCAATGCAAACAAGAAATAAATATGCAATGATGGTGGATGCAATGATAAATGATAATTTTGGGTTTTTGAATGATGTATGCAAGATGAAAAGTATTTTTGTATTTTCGGATTTAATGATGGCTGAAAACAGAAAAGTGGTATATGGTGTTGGAAAGGTGTTTCTTATGATTAAAAATGGACTGGGGTTCATGGTTTCACAAATGCACTCTCTCTTTATAAAGTGGTAGACAATGGAACACACACAGTTAACATATGAGATTGCAACACAGGGTTTGATAACAAGTTACTTAGATATATGGGCATCACGTCCTAACATAGAGATCTTTTGGTTATTAACCTCTCTTATACTCCACCAAGATGCGAACTAAATCATAACACCTCAGTAATTAAGATAACTCAGAGTATAGCATTAAGTATCATGACATGAAGTGAAAATAAGAACATGCTAGATCTAGTCATGGAGTAGTGGCAATGGTCACGCCCACATCCCCGGTAGCATGGTATTTTAGTTTATCCCTAGTGAGGCAACAAAGTAAGGTAAAGATACCAAAGTGGATCGCAGAACTTTCTCTCACGTTCACTGCACTAGCCACACCCCGTTACTCCAACTAATGCACACGTTCCCCCACACACGCTCTCATAAACATGCTTGATCAAAACAAGTAGACAAGAACGGGGTACATAATATGCATCTATACTCATAACTGAACAAACATTGCAATCTCAAACATATATTAACTCATAAAGATCCACCACAAAGGTATTACAACGGTGACCGTAATCATGTTCAGCAGCTCATACGGTGCTAATTAGTGAAGCTCAAGAGGAGAGATACATAAGTTACTTCCACAAACCCATAGTCCAGAGGTGGACTACTCCCTCTTCATCATGGAGACGGTGGAGAAGTCGATGGAGAAGATGGAGACCACGCCGGCAGCGCCCCGCCGGAGTTTTCCCCCTCCAATCTGCAGCTCCTGATCTTCGTTTCGGTGTTTCTGTGTTTGTGCGGCGCTCCTTCCAGAGAACGTCGGGGGACCTTTTTTATAGGCATTTTTAGGTCAAGACGATGTCGGTGGAGCGAAGATCGAAGGCAACAGAGCCACGAGGGCCAAACGGGTGGGCCCCACGCGGCCACAGTACCTGGCCGCGTGGGCCACCCCCATTTGGGCCTCGGGCCTCCGCTTGTTCGCTTCTTTCGCCCACAGGTCTTCTTCCTTCCAAATATTGACGCCCGTAAATTTCCAGGTGATTTCGTTGACGTTTGGGTCCCTGAAACATTAAAATAAGAAAACGGGGTTTTCTGCCTGTGCAGGGTTAATTCCATAAAAATAGGAAATCATTAAGATATTTCCAAAATCATGATAAAACATTGATATAACCCCTATATGATGCAAATATGATTGGAATATGAGTGAATAAAGTGCAAAGTTCATGTATGCATTTTACATGCATCAGCGGAGCAGCAGCGCATGTTTGATGAGCAACAAGAGATAGAACGGGATCGAGCCGTGTGGAGCAAGAAAGGATAACAGTGCAGAATCGCCATGAAGATCTTACAGCAGTACATCAGAGGAGGCACGAGACCCGGGTGATGCCAGGCATGACCTTAGATCCAACAAGATTGAACTTTGCATCACCAAACGGAGCTCCCAATGTCACTCGGCCTGAGCCAGCGCCGGTTGGAATTGGGCATGGAATCATGGTTAGAGCAAATCAGGGAGGAAACGGGGTGCCACCCAACACTCGGGCTGGAGCTCAGCAAAATCAGAACACAGCGGCTGCGGGTGATATGCCACCACCAGCAGATCGGTTCCACACGCCCAGTGGTCACTACTCAAATCCGGCTGATAACGTGTACGCAGCAACATTAGCATTATGCCGCATGCCGATTGATCAATCACCACAGGGAGACGAAGCACGCAGGGCAATTGAGATGTTGAAAACCGCGATCACGCAGCAGGGAAACATGCCGGATAAGAGTGGAGCGTTACATTCAACACCATACAATAGCCGAGCTAACCGGAGTCATCACGGAGAAACACCGAGGCCAGCCGGATCAGGCGTCAGGAACGGACAGCAGAATCAAGGTCACCCGGCGCCGCAGCCTCAGCGTTCGGGACATCAGCAGAGGCCAGCCCAGAATCAGCCGCCCGAGGCCGCATCAGCCGGCCCCGGCCCAGTCTGTGGCCCAAGCAATTGTCAACAGTTCAAGAGCACGGCGTGCGGCGAGCGCAAACCCGGCTTTAGGTGTCGCCGGAGGAGCCGGAGGACAACCTGAAGCAGGAGTGATGGGCCACGCACCAAATACCGGGTCAGGTTTGCCGTTAGTTTCTTCATTACTTAACCCGGTTGGAACTAAATGTCTTTCAGATGCTATTAAGAGCGAACCTTTTCCTGAGAAGTTTAAAGAGCCAAGCAAGGTGACGAATTATGACCCCAGCATGGATCCAGAAACATGGCTCAGCAGTTACGAGATGGCGATGAGTATTCGCAATGCCACGCCAACTTGTGCGCGAGATACATGTACCTGATGATGAGTGAAGGAGCAGCAAAGTTATGGTTCAATGGATTACCCAGAAATCTATCAATTCTTGGGATGAGTTGAAGGCATTATTTGTCAAGAATTTCAAGGGCACGTGTGAGAAGTTGTTCACTATAGAAGATTTGGAGCGATGTTTCCAGAAGAAAGGCGAGTCAGCGCGTCACTGGATGCGCCGGGTTACAGCCATCATTCACTCATCAAAGGGAATTACACCAGCTGCGGCCGTGTCGTCGATGGAGAAAACCTGCAGATATGACCCGGTAATTCAGAAGATGGGTCGACTGAGGGCCACTGGCGAAGCAGAAACCATCACCATGGGACAGCTGATGGAAGCGGCTCATAAGCACGCATCCACAGACAAGACCCGGGATGATGATGAAGATAAGGGAAAAGGAAACGTCAACAACGGAGGAAAGAACCACAACAACAACGGTAACAACAACAATGGGAACAATAATCACAATGGTAACAATGGGAATAACTCCAAAAGGCAGCATGATGGTGGTTCAGACTTGGTGGCAAACACAAACACCGGGTATAACAAGTTTCAGCGGCGAGATGATAATTATCGAGGCAATAACAACAATGGCAATTACAGGGGAAATTTCCGAGGACCGGCTAACCCCCAGGAAGCATTCAACATGCCGTGTCCACGTCATAGTAGGAACGGTAAACCGGCAAATCACTCTTTGGCCCAGTGTGTTGATCTTCAGAGATGGAAGAACGAGGAGTTTGCCAGGATGAACATGGGAGGAAACGGCCCGAGGCCGGGTAATGGAAATAACCCGGCCACGGACCACAAGCTGGAGGAAATAATGGAGGACCACCCGGCCCGGATAACGGACCAGCCGGGTTAGGTTTCCAGCAAAACCCCAAAGAGTTAAATCGAGGACAGTATCATATTACAGTTTCCAGCACTTGTCGGAGAGATCAGAAATTGAAGAAGAGCTGTCAACGCCGTTCTTCCCGCGTTCCGAGATATTTGAAGTGGTCCGAGTATCCGATCACTTGGTCTAGAGAGGATCACCCGGCCGAGTGGATGCACCTGGAGCGTTGGCTTTAGTTGTTGCACCTCAGGTTTCGGGTTATATTTTACACAAGGTTCTTATGGATGGAGGTAGTAGCATCAACATTCTGTATTGGGATACATTCATCCGGATGGGTTTCACAGCCAAGCAGCTTCACCCTTCTGGTACTATCTTTCATGGTATTGTCCCTGGAAAGTCGCAAGACCAGAGGGAACAATAACATTGGAGGTCGCGTTTGGAGAATCAAAGGATAATTTCAGGTCTGAGATGATTTGTTTTGAGGTGGTCAAATTGAAGAGCCCTATCATGCTCTCTTTGGCCGTAACGTTTTTGCTAGATTCATGGCGAGGCCGTGTTATGTGTACTTAAAGATGAAGATGCCAGGTCCAAAAGGTATTATCACAGTCAATGGCAGTCGTGAGTTGGCGTTACAATGTGAGCAAGGTGATGCTGTTATGGCAGAACAAGCCTGTGCGGAAGAGGAGTTGAATTACTACAAAGCTACCACAAATCCGGATGATGGGACAATTTTGAAGAAACCAATGACCGAAGAGAGGGCGAAATTCAAAGCGGCTCAGGATACCAAGATGATTGACTTCGTGCCGGGTGATTCGTCCAAGCAGTTCTCTATCGGGTCAAATCTGACTGACAAATAGGAAAGCGCGCTCATCGAATTCATCCGTGAGAATCGGGATGTCTTTGCATGGAAACCTAGTGACATGCCAGGCATACCGACTGAATTCGCTGAGCACCGCTTACATGTTGATCCTAAAGCAAGACCGATTAAACAGGGATTGCGCAGATTGAATGAGGAAAGAAGAAGGATTGTAGGAGAAGAGATAGCTCGTTTACTCGCCGCAGGATTCATTATGGAAGTGTTACATCCAAAGTGGTTGGCTAACCCGGTTTTAGTGTTGAAAAAGAACAATGAGTGGAGGATGTGTATTGATTTCACAAGTTTGAACAAGCATTGTCCGAAGGATCCGTTTGCGTTACCAAGGATTGATCAAATCATAGATGCTGTGGCAGGTAGTGATCTTTTGTGTTTCCTGGATGCATATTCAGGATACCATCAAATCAAGCTTGCAGAGGAAGATTGGGAGAAGACATCATTTATCACCCCATTTGGAGCTTTTTGTTACAAGAACATGACATTTGGACTGAAGAATGCTGGAGCAACTTATCAGAGGTGCATCCAGAGTTGTTTTGAGAAGCAGATAGATCGGAACGTGCATGCGTACGTTGATGATGTGGTGATCAAGACAAAGAAGGCTGAGACATTTATTGATGATTTGAGAGAAACTTTTGCTAACTTAAGGAGGTTTCAGATGAAGCTTAACCCAAAAAAGTGTGTGTTTGGAGTTCCATCAGGAAATTACTCGGCTTTATTGTGTCCGAGCGTGGGATTGAAGCAAACCCGGAAAAGATAGCAGCAATCAATAGGTTGGGAAAGCCGACTGAATTGAAGGAAGTCCAGAAGATCACGGGCTGCGTGGCTGCGTTGAGTAGGTTCATATCCCGACTGGGAGAGAAAGCAATTCCTTTATACCGACTCTTGAGGAAGTCAGATAAATTTGTTTGGGATGAGGAAGCTGATAAAGCCCTGGAGGCATTGAAGGAAACATTATCGAAAGCACCAATCTTAGCTGCTCCAGCTCCAAAGGAGCCCATGCTGTTGTACATAGCTGCAATTCCCGAGCAGTTAGTGTAGTTATTGTGGTGAGCGAAAAAGAAGGAAAGGAGCATCTGGTTCAAAGGCCGGTTTATTATGTCAGTGAGGTTTTGACTCCGGCTAAACAGAGGTATCCCAGTGGCAGAAGTTAGTTTTTGGCGTTTTCATGGCCAGTCGGAAATTGAAGCATTACTTTCAAGAACACCCCATTACAGTGGTAGTGGAGCACCATTGGCAGACATTGTGTGCAATACTGAAGCTACTGGAAGAATTGCCAAGTGGGCGATTGAGATGGGTGATTATCACATCAAGTATGAGCCTCGCACAGCGATTAAGTCACAAGCCTTGATTGATTTTGTCAATGATTGGACCGAGTTAAGCACGGCACCACCCAAGGCGCCGAGTTATAAGTCATGGGTTATGCATTTTGATGGATCCAAGCAGTATGAGGGATCAGGAGCAGGAGTGGTTCTCACTTCACCCAAAGGGGATAAGATGAGTTATGTTCTTCAGATTCACTTCGATTGCACCAATAATATTGCTGAGTATGAAGCTTTGTTACATGGTTTGCGCATTGCCAAGGAGATGAACATCAAAAGGATCATGTGTTTTGGTGACTCGGATCTTGTAGCGCAGCAAGTTTCTGGGACTTGGGACAGGAAAGATGAGAAGATGGCGGCTTACAGAAGGGCTGTTGATGAAGCAGCTGGATTCTTTTCAGGATTCCAGGTGGATCATATTGATAGAAGGAAAAACGAGGCAGCAGATGCTTTGTCAAGATTGGGATCACGTAGAGAGCCAGTTCCACCTAATGTGTTCCTGGACGAGTTATGGAAGCCATCAGTCCAACTTCCGGGTGAAGAGGAAGATGAAGTCCAGATCAAGATTCCGAGTTAGTAGCAGCGTTGCATGAGATTCCTGAGTGGACTGAACCATATCTGGATTATATGATAAGGAAGATTTTGCCGAGTAATGAAGTTATGGCGCGACAAATTGTCAGAAGATCACTCGGTTATGCAGTAATTGATGGTGAGTTGTACAAGCGCAGTGTTTCTGGAGTTTATCAGCGATGTGTTTCATCAGTCGAAGGAAGGCAAATTTTGCAAGAGATACATGCTGGGGACTGTGGTCATCATGCTTCATCTAGGTCTCTGGTGGCCAAGGCATTTAGGCATGGATTCTTTTGGCTCACAGCTTTCAAGGATGCAGAGCAGATTGTTAGGGCATGTGATGGATGTCAAAGATATGCAAGACAGGAGCATGTGCCCTCAGGAATTGAGGACAATACCAATCACTTGGCCGTTTGCAGTTTGGGGTCTTGATATGATGGGGCCCTTTCAGATGACATCGTGCAAGAAAACTCATCTCTTGGTGGCTGTTGATAAGTTCACTAAGTGGGTTGAAGTAGAGCCAGTTACAAGTTGTGATGCTTCCAAAGTTGTCACGTTTCTGAAGAAAATTATCAGTCGGTTTGGTTATCCTCACAGTATCATCACAGATAATGGGACCAACATGTCACTCGGTGAAACAGAGATATTCTGCAAAGAGAAGGGAATCAGATTAGACCTTGCTTCGGTGGCACATCCACAGGCCAACGGGCAGGTAGAAAGGAGTAATCAGGAAATATTGAAAGGAATCAAACCAAGACTTCGAGTTCCGATTGAAAAGGCGTATGGAGCTTGGGTGAAAGAGTTACCCGCAGTGGTTTGGGGGATCAATACAACCCCGAATAGATCAACCAAGCGTACACCGTTCTTTCTGGTGTATGGAGCAGAAGCAGTGTTACCGAGTGATATAGTCCATGACTCGCCAAGAGTGGCGGCGTATGTGGAGTCAAGCAATGCAATTGCAAGGGAGGATTCGATTGATGCCCTTGAAGAGGAGCGTGAGTTAGCATTGGAACGGTCCGCAGTTTATCAGCAGGATTTGCGGCGCTATCATAGTCGCCGAGTAAGATCAAGAACTTTCCAGGAAGGAGATTTAGTTTTACGGCTCAGACAGAAGCAGGCAGGGATGCACAAGCTAACTCCTCCATGGGAAGGGCCGTTCCTCATCAGTCGGAAATTGCACAATGGTTCATATTATCTGATAGATGTGAGAGAGAAAGGTGAAGAGAACAACACGGACCATGCTATCCTTCCTATGGAAGAGACGAAGCGGCCGTGGAACATTGCTCATCTTCGCCCATATTATACCTAGTGAACATGAACCTAGGCCGAGTTATGTAACACACGATGTAACCCCCAGCAGGTTTCAGACGCGCTCTTTTCCTTACCAGGGTACCTAAGGGGACTGGAAGGTTTTTAATGAGGCGGCTTGCTGGTGTATCTTTAATAAAGAAGAGTATTGAGAAGAAATCTTTTCTTGTTTTACTTTTTATGCATAGTTTATGTTTATAAAGCTTGCCCAAAGGAGTGCTTAGCAAAAAGTCCTATAGCTGTTGCCCAAGAGAGCACGCATAGAGATGTTTGAGATCAGTGGGGTAATGATGCATAGTTTAAGCCTTTACTTGTAAACATTGATCCAGGGCTTGGGGACTTATGAATTATTCATAAGTTTTAATCCTAAGACCCGGCTTTTAAGCCTTAATTTTGTTCTTGGTTAAACTTGCCTATCAGTTTGATGTTACTCACAATTTTATGACCAGATTGCTTACTTGTTAATTCAATCAACTATGATGCCCATGCTGGGACTTAGTTTGACCCTGTTTTAGCAAAGGAAAAAGTAGCAACTGAGAAAGTCATGTGAAAGCCGACTGATAAGAAGCTAAAGATAAACCAAAAGGGTCATCTAAACCATAAAAAGTATAAGTTATTACAAAATATTGAGTATTTCATATAGTGCACAGACGCACCATCAAATAAAAGGCAAAGTATTTCAGAGCATATTACAATGCCCATTGGCCGAATAATTGTTTTGCAGGAAAAGGTAAAGCATGAAAACTGGCTCAGATAGCCGGGTTATCGGTTGAGGTTCCCTTGGCAGCTTCAGCTTCGGCAGAAGCCGGGTTATCTTCAGGAGCTTTGGCCTGGGACTTAGCTTGTGCAGTGCCTTGATCTTCTGCAGTATCCTTAGCAACATCAGCCGGCTTTTCCATGATTGGCGTAGTAGGGCACGGCTGGGTGCAGGGACAACTGGAGTAGAAGTACTTGGCGCTGCAGCTTTCTTCTTCTTTGCAATGGAGTCTCTCAGCTTGGCCAACAGATCAAAATGCTCGGGTTCAGGAGTGGGGATTGGAGTGTTGTTCTCATCCACTGCATCTTGGAAAACCGATAGATTGAGGCCTCAGCATTTGCAAGCAATAGGCCGGGTTTGGGCAGCAATTTCTTGAATCTTTTCCCCCAAACTTGGTGCCATCAGCATTGTATTGAGGGAATCCTTTGACAAAAGGAGCCGGTTAAGGCGTGGGTTGTAGCTTTGGCTAAGCTAAACTGCGCATTGCGCCAACCCGGCATGCTGAGCGCGTCCAGAGGTCTAACCACTCGGGGATCGTGGAAAGCTGATGCAGGGACTCGAATATTACTTGGGGAGGAGCACAGTTGCTCTTAACACGCTTCATAATCTCAGAAGTGCCAAACTGGAATTGCCGAATGATGGTGTTCAAGCAGTTCAATTTCTCTGGATAGGATCTCCTGATGGCAGCATTTGCTCACCTGAAAAGTATGATGTGGGTTAGTATATGAAAGCCGAGTAAAGAAGAAAAAGTGAAAAGAGATGGTGTTTACCAATGAGTGGATTGAGGATATCCTTGATATGGTCTTTCAGGGTGTCCAAGTATTTCTGGACACTGACCATCTTGTCAAAGCAGATCTTGTACTTATCTCCAGCCTCTTCCAACTCCTTTTTCAGTTTGGTGTTTCTGCAGTTAGAGATTCAATTGTTTTCTCCAAGTCTGAAGCATGAACTTCAGTTTCCTTGCGCAGCTTGGTTTCAACTTCAAGGAGTTGGTTGGTCTTGGCAAGTACTGGTCATTATGGGACACATACCTCTGAAAAAAGAATAGCAAGTTAGAAACATGGGGTGAAATATTTCAGTCGGCAATGCAAGAAAGAACAGTTGACAGTAAATTATATACAGACAGAGTATTTATACAAGTTCCGAGTGACTGAAGAGCAGATCACCGGCACTTGGGGACTGGTATGTCTTTTAAAGTTTTTACAAGTTATTCAGTAACACATCTTCAAAGTTCCAGATAAAATGTGAACATATTACCCGGAACTTGGGGGTTATGAGGATTTGAAAGTATTGTTATGATGAAAAGCATTAATGAGGATTTGAAATCAGAAAGTAAAACAAGTTCCATGTTATCGTAGACTGATAACTTGGAACTTGGGGACTGGGATATTCTGAAGTTTTCAAAATGATGGCAGAAAGAGATATATATTTTCAAGTACCGAGTGACTGAGGACAGTTTACTCGATACTTGGGGACTAGGTTTGGTATATAAGATATGAAGAGGAAAGATGTGTACCTGATGTTCTTGGACAAGAGAATCCACAAGTTTGCCCTCAGCAAGTTTTAGTGTGTTGTACTCAGTCAACAGACCTTCAAAGTTTGTATGGCCATATGTGGCACAGTGGAGCCTTCGCCTTTATCAGTCGGCTTGGACTTTTCTTCAGGGCAACAAACTTGGTTGCAGTTTTGAGGGGAGAGATCTTCTCAGTAAAGCAAGTTCCTGTGATCACGACTTCTGGATCAGTCGGTTTTTCAGCAGGAGGAGGAGAAACATTCATCTGGTCAGTTGTCTGCTCTTATCAGTCGGCTCAGCATGTTTTTCAGGGTGTTCTCCAAGTTATCCTCCTCAGCAATGGGAGGGCTTGGAGCGCCACTAAGAGTAGCTTTCCCTGAAATTGCAAGTATGAAGTAATATAAGAAAGAGTAAAAGAAAGCAAAGTTGATGAAAGTAAATACAAGTAATAGAAGGTTATACGTATTACCCGGTATTGACTTGAAAGTCACGGGGGAGGTCATTGCTGGAGCCTGAAGAAGCTGTAAGAGAGTATGATTTAGAAACTCGGATTTGACCAGCTAAAGGATAACTATCAGAGGGATGTTTTTGTGGTTCAAAGTTGGAAAAGAAGTACCAGGACGGCGTGGAGATGGATGGTTTGGGATTCCCGGGTTAAGAGGATCCTCTCCAGGGGAGGTCGTGTTGCTCTCCTCTTGGTAGAGGGTTCAGCAGAACTCTGCGAAGATTTTTCAAGAAGAGTTTGGTTGAGTTTTTGCATAGCAAGATAAGAATATGGTTTGTGGACATGCGAGAATATGGCACCTTGGCACAGATAGTGCGAGCCTTCCTTTTCCGGTAGCAGCTGATTCAGTGGCTTCAGAGCTACGGCCGGGTGAAGGAGTGACTGCCTTTTCAGTCGGCTCTGGTATTATAAATGGCATCAGTGGATAAATTGGTTGAGTTTCGTTCTCAATTAAGCTTATGAAGAAGTGGCCAAGGGAGTCAAGTTCACCTTCTTCTTTTCTTCTTCTTCTTCTTCTTCTTCTTCACTCGAGGACTGAGCCTCGTCATCATCATCTTCATCATCATCTGCCTCAGGAGTGGCAGGGGGAGTCTCAACTTGCCACCAGTCATCAGATTCCTAGTGAAAAAGTAGAAGCAAAATAATCAGTATACAATTGAGAAAGAATATGTTATTGAGATTTTATCAGTCGGCTTACTGGTGGTGCCGGGTTATTCTTACTGAATGGCAGAAGGCCATTTTCTTTGATCGTCTCAACCTTTTCAGCAAGGAAGGCCTTGATAGCCTTGTTCAGAGCAGTGTTTGGGTAGGACTTCTCCGAGTAACGGAGGGAATCAGTTAGATGGCCCGAGTAATCGCAAAGAAGCTTCTTGCGAATACTGTTGGGCTGAATTCGCCAACCCATCCACGTCTTGATCAGATCAGTTCCACGGAGACCGTGCGTAACAAGAACGGAGATCTTCTTGAGAAGAGGCTGGATAGCTTCTCTCTCGTGTCAGAGGCGAAGGATTTCATGTTGTTGTTAAGAACGAGGGGCTCGATTGAATAACCCGGTAAAGGGTGTTCACCAGAAGGTATCTTGGCTTTGCAGTAAAAGTATGATTTTTGCCAATGCTTTACATGAGTATGAAGTTCGAGTGAAGGCATAGCAGAGCCTTTGCGGCGTTGAATAGAAACACCGCCACAGACCAAGAGGGGGCCATTCTTGTGCTCACGTTGAGGTTTGCACAAGAATAGCTCCAGAAAAGAGCTAAGTTGGGAGGAATGCATAAGTACGATTCACAAAGAACTATATAGTTACTAATGTTCAAGATGGAGTTGGGTCCGAGATCGAAGACCCGGAGTCCGTAGTGATGAAGAAGATCCCTAAAGAAAGGATGACCCGGGGGACGAAAACCCCGGGTGACATGCTCAAGAAAGCAGATAACTTCACCTTCCTGGGGGAAGGCCGAGTCTCCTCTTCAGTCCCTCTCCACTCGATCTCCGACTGAAGAGGAAGAACACCAGATTCAGCAGTTCTTCAAGCTTGGATTGTGTGGCCATGGATTTGGCCCAGTTAGCCGTAATCCCAGATCTGGGTTGGCGGTTTTCTTGATCTTTTTGATGCCGATGCGGTGGCGCCATCACCGGTCTTGGCCTTGGCCTTAAGCTTCCTCGGGTCCTTGGGTGCCATGAGATCTAAAGATCTAGAAAATAGCAAGAAAAGAAATGGAAAACAATGAGCTCAAGAACAGCCCGAGGAAGAACAAGTCAAGATCTAGATGGAAACTAAATGCAGGAGTGAAAAACTTACCGGAGCTTGTGGAGATCTGGTGCGGAGCGATTTCCCGGCGATTAGTTGCGGCAATGCGGAGCTCCGATGGCCGGCGGCGGCGCGGTAAGCTTGGAGGAACCCTAACCCTAGCCGAGGAGAGAGAAGGACAGAGGTTGAAGATGAAGGGCGCGGTGAATGGGGAAAGTGAAACCCTTTTTACCGTGGTCCACTATTTATAGCCCTGGGGTGAAACCCTTGGAGCGCGAAAATCAAAGCGTTAAGATTTTGTTTGACCATGGGTCAAAGATACGAGGAATCTGTCAGAGAATGTTCCCGGTCGTTGATGGAGAGAATCGAGAGTGAGAGAAAAGCCGGGTTATAAGAGAACCGCCAAAAGGAGCTGGTCTGAAACATAACCCGGCCATTCAGTGTTAAAGATTTTTATTTTGTTTTCAGGAGTTTAACTCGGATAATCTCATCAGCAGCTACCCTCGAGTAATTGAATCAAGATCAAGATTATCAAGTGAAGCAACAGATGAGCTTATGCAAGTCAAACTTGGGGACTACTGTTGGGGGGATAATAACCCGGTATACTCATGACCAAGGAAGAATCAGTCGGATGGCCCAAGGCCTGGTCCGGGTGATGTGTACAAGAAGTGGGCCGGGTTATAGTTGGGCCAATAGGCCTAACATGACTCGTCCCTAGAAGGAAGGACCTGAAGAATTGGAGTCCGAGTGAAGGAAGGAGCCGGGTGACTTGGAGGCTACGGAAGGTCTAGAAGAACCTAGAGTAGGACTCCGTGCTCGTATGTAACTCGGTATTCATTGTAAAGTTCGGGAGACCCGGCGTCTATATAAACGGGCTCTCAGAACATAGATAGACAATTCTTAAGCCCTAATTCGATATCACCGCTATCAAGCGAAACCCTTGTAACCTGTCTCGTGACCCGGCTCTGTTGTCGCAGCCGAGTTACCGAGACCTCAAGATCAATAACATAGAAGCAGGAAGTAGGTCTTTATCTCCAATGGAGAGGCTGAACCTGGGTAAACCCTTTTTCCCCAACGAGCGTGACAATCTCCTGAAGGACCAAGGCGTCTTGCCCCAATCATCAAGTTACCCTATGGTAACATCTGCCGTGATAACCCCACGACACCGGCTCAGGAGCTTAAAACAATACCCATCACATGGCCTTTCGCAGTCTGGGGCTTGGACATGGTTGGTCAGTTTAAGACGGTGCCTGGTGGCTACACACATTTACTTGTGGCTGTAGACAAGTTCACCAAGTGGGTTGAAGCTAAGCCCATCAAAAAGCTAGACGGTGCCACAGCCGCAAACTTTCTGGGGAATAATCTCTCGGTTCGCGGTGCCTCACAGCATTATCACCGACAACGGCACTAACTTGTCGCAAGGCGAAGTTGAGGAGTACTGTTATAAGCATGGCATCCGCCTAGATCTTGCCTCCGTAGCACACCCGCAGGCAAATGGTCAAGTAGAGCGTACAAATGGTTTAGTCCTACAAGGCATCAAACCACGTCTCGAAGTACCATTGCATAGAGCGGCTGGGGCTTGGGTGGATGAGTTGCAGTCTGTCCTTTGGAGTTTACGCACAACTCCAAACAGATCAACCAAGTTCACTCCTTTCTTCTTAGTCTATGGCGCAGAAGCGGTGTTGCCGTCCGACATGATGTACGATTCTCCCAGAATTCAAGCCTACGTCCAGGAAGACGCAGAAGATGCAAGACAGGATGGCCTTGACCTACTTGATGAAGAACGCGATGTCGCACTCGCACGATCCGCCATCTATCAGCAAAGTTTGAGGCATTATCACAGTAGAAGAGTACGGCAACGTAGTTTTAGAGTTGGTGACCTGGTCCTCCGCCTAATCCAAGACAGGAAAGGCTTGCATAAGTTATCCCCGCCATGGGAAGGACCTTTTGTGGTCAGTAAGGTGTTGCTCAATGGATCTTATTACTTGGTGGACGCACGAGACGGATACAAGAAGAAACGAGGTCGCAAGCGCAAAAGGAAGGTCGACGACCAGTACGACGAAACCAAACGACCTTGGAACATTGAGCAGCTACGTCCTTTTTACACTTAGCAATTTCCAAATTGTAATAAGTACTATGTGATTATGAAATAAAAGTCTGTGGTTTGCTCATCCAGCTTTGAGACCATGCCATCTTTTGTCTTTTCTCGCAATCATGTATTTATTAATGTCAAAAGTTTCCGTTAAAATTTCGCCCTGTGCTACGGGTCCGACTTTTTTGACATTTGCCGTCTTCCGGCTAAAAAATAAGCAAACAACCTTTGCACCGCCTAGTATGCATATATGTCTGTTTGTGTGTGGGTCGCCTAGTAGTATGTCATTGGCACCAACATGCCGGCTTTGGTCTCTGGGTCTAAACTAGTTGGTATTGCACCTGGTTGGCTCAGCTAAAGTAACTGTGATGAGGTTCCGCCAACATATGAAATAGCTAAACATGCAAGCGAGGTACATATTAAGGCGGACCACTTAAATAAGCCTACCGCCAAGTGTAGCATAAAAGTTGGCCCAACATAGTTACAAACCAAAAATATAAACAAGTTTTTTGGCGTTAACAGATTAACGCAGTTCCTTGTGGTACAATTGCAGGAGAGGACATCTAAGGAGTTGCCGCCTTGGTGGACGTTGCTGGGATATCCTGGGGGCTGACTCCGGCATCCTTGGGGCTGGCTCCGCCATCCTAGGGGCTGCGCTCCTCCGCCATGGCTTCGCCTTCTCCATCACCAGCAGCTTCGGGTTCCGCAAGGAAGGTTCGGCTTCTGCAACATGGGGATCCGGGTGTTCCTTGTAGAATTATCGGATGTCCACCATGTTGGCGACCCTTGTTGCGTAGCCTTGCATAGCAGCCAGCACGTTGGAGAGCACAATGGGCTGGTCATTATCGTCCACTGTTGGCATATACTCCGTGATTTGACGGATATCGGCCTCCGGGTACCACGCCGCAGTCAAGGCTAGCGCCACTTTGGCTCCTCCACGCGCAGCAGATCGCAGTTGGCTGTCGTAGTCCGTGGTTGCCTTCCCAAGCAAATCCAGCAAAGCCTCGAAGTCAACTGGGTCGCTACCTGCGCCGGGAAAGAACTTGGCGTCAAACGCCTTGCCCGCGCCGACAAGATGGTTGACTATTTCGCCAACCTTCAGGATGCATGCAAGGCGGGGCGAGGTGTCCACGTTGTCTCCAAGATTTGCCGGCGCTACAAGAAAACATACATGCAAGTGTTAAAGAATGTTGCAGCAAGTGGCTTGCAGTGCTAACAATGAAGTGAAGAATCTTACCAAGGACGTGCTCGTGGATGGCATTGATCTCATCCAAGTGGGTAGCAAGGGTCTCCTCGGCTAGGTGGACGGCTTGAGCATGCTTTTCTTGTTGGGCTTTGGAGTTCTTGGTCACCTCAGCGAGGGTGTCACCCAACGTCTTCAGCTGCTCCGTCAACTTGCTGACCTCGGAGGCATGGGTCAAGTCTCTCTCTTCTAGCTCCTTGGAATGAGCTTCCTTTAGATCCTTTAGAAGAGCTTTTGAGGATATCTTGTGTAGCGTCTAGCAATTCTACAAAGTATGGAAAAGAGCCGACTAAAGTACTTGTCGGAAAAGCAAAAAGAAGACGGACGAAAAGAAGGCAAAGAAAATGTGTCACCTTCATCCATTTTGCGAGCCTCTTCCAAGCTCGCAATCTGGGCGTCCTTCAGCTCCACGTCCTGACGCATGGCATTCTTTGTTCTTCTTCTCTTGAGCACGGAACAGCTCAAGATTGGAAGCAAGAACGGCCTGCAAGCGCGAAGACAACATTGTGGTTAGCACTATATAGTCAACGAGACCACTTTGACGGCTAAAAAATCTTTCAGCCGCCAAAGTGCTCGGGGGCTGCGACTATAGGTTAAGTTACCTCAAGTTGACCGTGAAGGGTCTCGTGGAGTTCATCCATGTGCGTGTACCACTTACGGGTACCTTCGCACATGGTCCTCAGCGTTCGCCGAGGGTCTTGTATTCCTTCGCCAGGTTGGGAGCTGGGATGGGAGGACGATCCGCCATGGCCAGCCGCCATCTCGTCATCCATCTCATGCTTCATGGCAATAAAGCGGGCGGCATCATTAGCCGAAGCTTCAGCCGTTCTTAACTTGGCGGCGGGGGCAGAATGTTTCTTGCCCGCCGCCTTCTCTGCAGCCGTCTCCGCCGCACCGGTTGGCTTCGTGTTGTCGGCCGTGTATGTTCCCGCGCAGACGACCACGGGAATGTTGGCGGCAGGTGTGTTTGGTGCGGTGGCGGGAGAGGGTTTTGGCGGCTTGCCTCTGCCGGCTGCTACCTTCAAGTTGGAGCGAAGCTTGGGCATGAGAGGCTTCGCTCTACAAAAAAGGAGTAAAGACATGTTAGCAAAACACGTTACAAATGTAGCAAATGGTCAAGATAGCAAGAGCCTAAGCTTACTTACCATTTCTGGGGAATGTTTTCCCCCAAGATCTCATCTTCCGCCTCAGTGGTGACGGCGGCTTTCTTCTTCTTCTCCAAGTCCTTGGTGGAAGAAGGCCCGCCAGCCTTGCGCTTCCTGGACTTGCTCGCCCCGGCATCATACCAGTTCGGAGCCAAGTCGGCGTCCGTCAACTTCTTCAGCTGAAAAACAAAGCATCGTCAAGCCCGCGCCTAGTTGGCAAAATAACCCAGCAAGGGAAGTTTTGGCGTACCTCTGGGACTGGGTTGTCATGGGTGAACATGGCGACATTTTCAGTCGTCTTCACATGTTGGGGCTTGATGAGCTCCCTTAGCCGGTACAACAGCATGTCCTCGCTAAGGACGCTGTTGCCGGCGCTGTCCGCCTTGTACTCGCACATCTTCAGTGGGCGATGGCGGAGTGGCATTATCTTGACAGCCAGCAGATGACGGTATCAACTCCGTCAAGCACTGGAGCTTCCATCGTCTTCGTCAGGAACTCGATCCGCCTAACGGCGATTCGAAGGTCGTCCGACAAGCTACTGAGGGACACCTTTGCTGTCCAGCAAGCCTTGTGGGTTGGCGAACCATTGACGAAGGCAGGAATTCCCTTTGTGGTGCCAGGTGTCAGGATGTCTTTGCAGTAGAAGAAGGTGCTGGTCCAATTCTTTACTGATTCATTGTAGGGAATTTTTGGATACCAGTCTGGTTGGCGGCAGTTGAAGGTTACGCTGCCACAAGTTGCTAGCTGGCCGCCTGATATGGTTTGCCGGCGGCACAGAAAGCAGTATTGGAAAAGCTCTATGGAGGCGGCTATACCTAAGTAGCCCTCGCACAGCGCTTGGAAGCCGGCTAGCACTAAGATGCTATTCGGCGCTATGTTGTGTGGCTGCAGCCCATAATAGCTGAGTACAACCAAGAAGAAGGTGGAGAGCGGTAGAGTCATACCGCGAAGGCAGTGCGACGCCAAGATGACTCGCTCGCCGGCTTGAAGGTCGGGGACGGATTCGTTGCCGGGAACCCGCCAGGCGCAGTCTGTCTTTGGCGGCACGAAGCCGTCTTCCTCCAGCTCTTCAAGGTACTCCGTCATTATGCACGACGGCAGCCAGTATCGGGAGCCCAGCTCCATCACCTCCTCCTCCTCCTCAGCCGTGGCTTCGTCGGCGGGAACCTCTTGGTCCGCCGTCGGCGTAGTCTCCTCCGTTGACATAGATGGGAGAGGAAAGTAGGTGGAGGAAACCGGAGTAGCAGCCACCGATGCTGAGGAAGAAGAAGGGGCCGACGGTGCGCTGCCCGTGGGAACCACTGGCGCCGCCACCGGCGCAGATCCAGGCCCGGCCGCGACTGCCGAAGCCGCCGCCGGAAGCTCCGCCGCCGCCGCAACTTGCTCGCCTGAGCTCGCCATCTGCTAGGTGCTGCGCCGCTTGGGTGTGCTCGCCGGAGTTGGAGGTGGAGAGGTGCTCGAGGAGAGGAAGCGGCAGCGGTGGGAGCGAATGGGGAAGAAACTCATCCCCGTAGTGCCCTTTGGGTATTTATCTCTGCGCGCCGAGATTCGTAAGCGAGATTGGCGAGACACACGATCTCCGCCACGTGCACACGATTTGCACGTCGTGGCAACGGTGTCTGCGGTCGTCTCCTCGATTCCCGTGCATAGTGGAAGAGCAATCATGACGCACGCCAAGTCCAAACTGTCGTGGACTGCATGACGTCATCCGTCAACATTTGACGGGACCGGTCAAATGACAAGACTGATGCCGGGAAGATTCCTGACAACAGTCAGTCCATCTTTCCCATGATGGCGGCAGATCATCCGACTACTTTAGACGGATCGCCGCTTACTTCAACTTTGGAATGCTTCAAGCTCTTCAGCCGCTTGCAAGACAAGACGGACGTCGCCGACAAAAAAAGACGGCGCCTGAAGAACTCGAACCCTTCCAGGGGCTAATGTTGGGGATATACCAACTAGGGGTATCACCAACATGGATCAATCCGGCTAGTCCAGGGTGGCCCGCAGTGATGGTGAAGGCTTTGCCTGCCGGGCGGCCCAGATAGCTGACGACCAAGGAAGGCGGATGCCGGCAAGGAGGAGGCCCAAGACCGAAGCCCATGAAGCCACCAAGCCCAAGGCGGAAGGCGGTAGACTTGACGGATAGGTTTAGGACTCTGTATACTTGCCGGATACATAATCACCTTGTAACCCCAGGTCCGGCCACCTATATAAGCCGGACCACGGGAAGCCTTTAGGGCATACTCTCATACTTTCACACATCCCATAGCTCATTGTAACCTGTAACACGGCTATTGCCTTATAGTGAGTTATAACAGCACGTAGGGCTCCGCCACCACCGTGGAGCCTGAAGCTGGGTAAACTGCCGTGTACAATCCCGACCTCGACGACGTCCACCTTCTTGCCCTACGTTCACCCTCGGCTAGCAGGACCCCGTCTCCTATCTCAGATGCCGATACGACGACATGTTCAGTGTTGGACCAACTTTTCGTGCCCACGGGCAGTCGAGCTCCCGCATGGTAGTCGCAGGCCAAAGTCGCCCTTGGAAGAGCTCCCGCCTCCTCCGCTCTAGGCTCCCACGCCGCCGCCCGCCCGCCTCCTCTGCAGTCTGCACCGCCACCGGGCACCAGCCACCGCCACCGTCGCCCGTCGGCCGCCCGGTCTTCTGTCACTGAGTCAAGGTATAAGACATGCCGGCAGCCTCAGTTTTCGTTGATACATTATTTTGTGCTAGATTTTGCATTTTTGCTAATGGATTGGCCCAAATCTGCCCCCAACGGAAAGCAAGAATTTGCTATGCATTGTGTAAATTGACAATTTCTTGTCTCCTACTAGCAACCAATTGATTGTATATGCTGTTTATTCATTTTTCTTCTAATTGTAGGATTCATTATGAAGAGAAATAGCCAAATTGCATCTCTTTTTAAGAAACATGAAGCTAAGAAGATGATGGTAGATGATTTACACATTGAAGATAATGGGCTTTTGTTGCCATGTATTGATTCCGCACCTCCGATCCAATCTGATTCTGAGATTGAGAGTGAGACTGAAATGGAAGAGCCAACACCAAATCCACCATCACCCCAATTGTTGATATGTACCCCACAATTGTTGAAGTACTTATGAGGATTGGAAAAGATCCTTCACAAAAGGGTGAGTGGACAAGAATACGTGGAGTGGCCACCGCCTTTGAATCATTTGACTTTGCTTTCAATCTTAACTTGATGCTTGTTATTCTTGGTTACACAAATGATTTGTCTCAAGCTTTGCAAAAGAGGGATCAAGATATTGTTAATGCAATGGCTCTTGTTCGAATTGGAAAGGATAAACTTCATAAAATGAGGTCTCATGGATGGGAAGGATTTCTTGCAAAGGTGACATTGTTTTGCAAGAAACATGGCATTGAAGTTCCTTCACCGGGTGATCAATATGTGGCTCATGGAAGATCACAATGGTATTATGAAACACAAACAAATGATGATCGTTATCGAAGAGAAGTATTTCTTGGTGTACTTGATCAAATTATTCAAGAGCTTGACAATCGGTTTGATGAGGTCAATACGGAGTTGCTTATTTGCATGTCGGCCTTGAATCCATCGAATTCATTTGCTTCTTATGATGCACAAAAGGTAATGCGACTTGCTCAATTCTACCCCAATGACATATCAATTGTGGATTTGATAAGGCTTGAGTTCCAACTTGAAAACTTTATTGATGACATGAGAAAAGATGAGAGGTTCAAATGTGTAAATCATCTTGGTGAGCTCTCTACTTTGCTTGTTGAGACAAAAAGCACCTTGTTTATGACTTGGTCTACTTGCTTCTCAAATTGATATTGATCTTACCGGCGGCGACGGCGAATGTTGAAAGAGTCTTTTCTGCAATGAGTCTAGTGAAAAATAAGTTGAGAAATAGCATGGGTGATGAGCTCTTGAACCATTGCTTAGTGACATTTATTGAGCGAGAATTGTTCTTGAAAGTAAGTGAAGATGTGATAGTGGAAGCTTTCATGGCAATGAGAGAACGTAGAGTTAAAAGAAGTCACAGTGATGTAATTTTCTATTTATGCTATATTTTATCATGTCAGACTTTATTTATGTGTTTGAATTATTTGGTGAGCTATAATATTGTGAGACTTCAACTTATTTATATAGTCCTTTCAGTGCAATTATGGATTACATGTGTTGTCAAAAAAAAAATCGCCGGTGCCACCCTTTGATAATTTCCTAGCCCACCCTCCATTTTTTTCCTGCGTCCGCCACTGACCGGTAGTAGTTCAAATATATATTGCCAGGCTAGAACATAGTAACATCTGGGAATGTAACAGATTATTGGCTCACAAACACTAGAACATAAAATAGAATGAAATGTATCTGCATCAATAACTGGGTTGCTAGTAAACAAATTTGAGAGCTTCCTCCATGCACGCCATCTATGCCTCTAGATGAGACAAACAAAGCTGCAGGCAAAAATACTTGATTGTAAGTACATTCGACCTTTTATGGAGCAAAATTCACAATTAACGATGGCAAAAAATTCCATGTTGTGCTACACAAAACAAACCTTGTGCGATTGTTACCATCTAGTCCTGTTTGGCCTTCCAGCTGCTTTGCATCCTAGAACATGTACAACATCAATTTAATTACAAGAAAAAAATAGTTAATATAAAATGATGTCCTCAATACATCTTTTTCTTTTTGCCGGTGGCTGCCTCCGAAGCCTTCCTAAACCGGTGTCCATTACCCTTTCTGTGTGCTATGTCAGGTGCATGGATACTAATCTCTGTTGGGAATGTCGATCCAACAAATGACTCGAATTCTTGAACCTTACTGTGCTCGCTTGTAGTTCCCATATTCAGGACATGGTCAACCACCTCAGAAATAGCCTTATGAAAATACGTCATCTTCTCCTCACACTGTTTAGCAGCAACCATGCCCGTGTTGAACTTCGAGCATGTATCAGAGTGCAACAACTTGATGGATGGTGGAGGAGATGTACATGACCCTTGTAAGACATTGCCATTACCATCATATACTACCTTCTGCGTAGCTGTTTTTGTCCACCTATCAAGTAATGACTCAGAATTTGTAGGCATTTCTCCCACTTAAGGACAATATTTATGTGAGAACAAGGAATACCCACTGATTCAAACATCCTGCAAGAGCATTGTGCAATCTTAGTACTAGTGTTGAAAATCACTTCTCTCGGCCTGCCACTTCCACTTAAACATATTTTCTTAAGTTCACCAACATGCTCCATTTCTATACATCACACTTGTCCCTAGCAGCAAGCACCTCTGTTTGGAATAAGTTTAAAGATGGAATGAATGTAAACTTCCCTACCATGACTCTCCATGCCCCAGTTTGTGCTTAAAACTGGTAGTGTATGAAGGGAGTTGTTATCATTCTCCAATTCTTTTTGTCGTTGTTCGTCTATAGCAGTTTCATACCTTATCCAAAACTCAAGCAAAGAGAGTCGTCGGTTCAGAAAATGACCAAAGAACGCGTTCTCACTCTTAGACCTCGAGGTAGTCCTCAATATTCCAGCAAGTGGTACGTAAGTAAAGTATGCAGGTATCCATTTTTGCCGAATGTCAAACTTGTCAGCCAACCATGTATTGCCTTCAAGTCCAAAATCTGATATTACTGAATATCACTTTTCCTCAAACTCATTCGGAGTTTCCGAAGCCCACACACGGATCCCAAATCTCTTCAGAAAATCCTCATCTTTCATTAGATCACGCCCAACCTTTTTTGGAAGTTTGTTAAGAATATGCCACATACATAGTCTATATCTAGAGCTTGGAAATACAGCTGGAACAGCTTCTTTCATGCTACTGTCCTCATCAGTAATGATAGTCTAGGAGCAATCCCTCCCATGGCCTCTAGAAAACTAGAGAATAACCATTTGTACGACTCAATCGTTTCATTTGCAAGGAAGGCAACACCAAATGTAACACAAGAATCATGGTGATTAACTCCATTGAATGGGGGCAAAAACCATGTCATACTGATTGGTACGATATGCGGAATCAAAGGATACAACCTGCCCAAACAGGGCATAGTTCTTTCTAGAGGTGCCATCAGCCCAAAATAGATGTGTTAGCTTGCTCTCTTTATCCCGTTTGTACGCAAAGAAGAATGATGGATTAATGCTTTGCTTAGCTTTCATAGCACCAATGATAGTTTGAGCATCTGAATCTTTGATTGTTTCCTTGAAATCACGATAGAAATTCTGTAAATCACGCTTCATGCAGCCAACATATTCAGGTCCTCCATGCTTTACACTAAGCAAATGGTATGTTGCAGAAGTGCCTAGCAATGCCTTGTGACATGTGAACAATGTGCTCCTGATTTCACTACTAACTTCTCTATTTGACCTCAGGAATTGGCGCTTACTTGGCGACACGAGCTGGTGTGTGTGTTCTAGGACGAAACGGGCAACGTCGTACTTTCCGTCGCCTCTTCTCTTCAATCCAATCATGGCCTCACAAGTCACAACCACACCTACTTATCTTTACGTTTCTTTTCTGTTTCTTCACAAGCTCATTGCTATTCTCTTTTGTTTTCCTCCAGCCTTGCGTTGCACAAAAGCGCTTCCACAATGGTACACCACCCTCCCCTAAGTGTTGTGTCCCTGTTCGTACTGAGAAACCCACCTCATGAGCATACCGTGTGAAGAATAACTCACCATCCTCCCAATTATCAAATGTCATGCCAATTTTAGGCTGTAATTCATCATTGCATTCAGCTTCATACATCGTTCCCTGGACAAAAAAGATAGTTTGTTTTAAAACTCCAATTTTTAGCTTTCATGATGAAGGCTAGAGAGCTACATATAGTACTTACACAAAACGGCAAGCTCGGCATTCTCGTAGTTGTACTATAGCTATCTCCCTCGTGTGTGCTGGACACGGTTGCACCCTAGCAAATATGCAAGTCAGAAAATGATGTGCCGAAGTTCCAAAATTAGCAATGCAATTAAATAACTACCGTGAAAAAACTATTGGCATCATCTTCAAGCGTCATAGCCGTTGTTCACCCTAAGCTCTGAGCAATGGTCTCCATTGGCTCCATGATAGGCTGAATCATGCAAAAATTGAGAATTACATCAAATTAATTCAATATAACAAAACACAAGGCATGAATTAGTTGAACTCTCAACAGAGCAACATGCAGGCTACTAGCAATATCAAACTGCACATAGCACTTCAATAACGCCAAGTGTTCGCAGCTGAAAATGCTCTAGATTCAGTAGCTACTAAATTGTTATGTCAACTGTAAACAAAGAGCAAGAACAGTTGTCTGATTAGTTTTAGTTGTTTCATGCATGAAAACCTCATAACTAAAATCTGAGGCACAATCTAATTAGTAGAGGCAAAGCAAAATTATTTTGGTGTTCATTTCTTCAGAAATGGTCCGTTGGCACAACAAATTAACATGAGTTAAATCGACTATCTACTGAGATCAATCGTAGAGAGAGA
This sequence comes from Poa pratensis, assembly GCA_947311845.1. Taxonomy (NCBI): domain Eukaryota; kingdom Viridiplantae; phylum Streptophyta; class Magnoliopsida; order Poales; family Poaceae; genus Poa; species Poa pratensis. Next base: position 7,327,991 of record CAMZMU010000056.1, on the reverse strand, counting down.
CCATGGACCAGCAAGATTTAAACTCCAAATGGGAAAATAACTCACCAAGTGAAGCTGAGGTCCAGCAAGGTTCGTGGCACGTCCGGACGAATCGCACGTTGCCGCAATGTTGCTGCAGATTCCACCTCCATCCATGAAGGGAGCCACCGGGAACGCGACCTGTGCTGGCGGTTGAACCTGTGCACCTCCCAATGGTTGGTCCAGAACCAGAGTTGGGGTCGTGTGTTCGTCGGGCAAAGGTGGGGGTTGTACTAATCCCTGCGGCTGAGGCATCTTAGAAGGTGGCAGCAGCAGTTGGCATCGCGCCGAAGGATCCGCAAAAGACGGTCCTCCAGCTGTTGCCGGCGGGAGGTTCATGTAACCCTAGAGGCGATTTGGGGAAAGAGAGATGAGAGTGACTGAGAGAGGTAAAAGGATCCTGTGCCAGAATATGAAATATTACAAGGACATTGTTGCAAATGTCCGTTGAACATTAATAGATGGTCCAAATCTTCTTGGTAACTCTCCTCTCACTCACCTTCGCACTCGCCCCCGCCCCCAAAACCCTTCCCTTTTCCTTCTTGTCAAGCGGCGGCGGCGGCGACGAAGTCGCAGCATCGAAGATGATCATCCCCGTGCGCTGCTTCATCTGCGGCAAGGTAAACCCCCACCATACACCTCGCTCAGCTAGCCTTCCTCCTCCTTCCCGCTCTTTATTCTAGGGTTTGCCTCTCATTCGCTGCGTCTCAGACGTCGTCGATTCTGCTTCGCCTCGCTAGGGCTTTCGTTGATTTTCTATTCTACGGTTCTTGATCCAGTCGGCCACCCTCTATGGACTCGTGCTGGGGCTCAGGGCACGCCGCCTGTTAGGGTATGCACCGTCGCTAGACTCTGCTTTTAGGGTTATGCGGTGGTTGATTTCTATGATTTTCCTCATCTTTTTCTCGCAATTACTAATAATTTTTATCGTCCATGGACGCTAGTTGTTCGTGTCATGATTTAACACTAGTAGGGTTTAATTGCAGTGTGGCACATCGATTGTTCCACGGCGAGGTTAACCGACTCCCATTTGAATTTGTGTAGATGTAGTAGCTCTGTACTTTGTTCTTCTCTTACTATTGTAACTAGTCGAATGCTGCCACAGTCATTAATTATTTTCACCATTACAACGATCTTAAATAAAGGAAAGGTACTATCATTATTCATCATGTTTATCAATAATTCTACCAGGGACAATATAGATTTAACCGAGTTTTTTGTTTTACGTGATATGATTTTTTTGGTATATGTCACCCTTTTTCGGGTAAATGCTCGCCAACCATTGTCAATGGCGTCCTTGTCTATGCTTGCTGTTGTACATTGCCTTTGTTTACTCAAAAAAGAATTAGCCGTAGCCATTATGATTATGCAAAGGAGTTATAACTGGAAGCTTAAACAATATATTTGTATTGGAATTATGATGCTTCTTGTCCGACAAATCATTTCAAACACTGGGATCAAGAAAATAAGCAGAATAATTACTCAAGATAGAGATAATAATCCAGTTTAATTTCAGTAGTTGTAGCACGAATGTCATCTCACGTGCTAAGTCACCATTTCTAGTTGTTTCGCTTGACTATGTTGAATTATATAATTACAAACCAACATAAGAAACAAGAAGTGCAAAACAAACCACCCATTTCTTCACTCAATTCTTTAACCAACAACTGCCCTTCTCCTTCATCGATATAACCAAGTGGCCAAACAAACGACATCAGACTATTCAACTTTTTGTGCAGAAATTCATGGTAGCGATTAGCAAGAAATAATTAGGGTACTGTAGTGAAGCAGCCATGCATAAGTAGGAAGGAGAAACTACCTAGAATTTTCACAAATAAAAATGAAAATACTGGTGACCCAGTGTATCAGATTGCCACCCTTATCTACGCGCTAACAGTGACAGTATACTGCACAAGTTGCGTACTTAATTATTCATAATGCAGATCGTCCCCTAGAATAATATCAACATGGAAAAAAATCGATGATCAACTGTAATCAAGAATTAATCATGTGTCGTGGTGGTGTCACGGCAGATGCCATAGGATGGCTTAAGTTGTGGGCTCGCTAGGACGTTGGGGGATCCGGGGAGGGTTTGCACGCTCACGAAGCACGCATGGAGAACAACCAAGAACTCGCAAGAACAAACAAGAACAAGCAGAACCAAGAAGAAGCAAAGAACACCACGATGTACCCTGCTTCGGGGCCCTCTTGTGGAGGTAACACCCCTACTGCAGCACTAGCCTACTCTCTTTATATCTCAAGTGTTTACAAGTACAGAGTGCTCCTTGAGCTGTATGAAGAACAATGGTGAGAGCTCTCAGAAGAAGATGGAGCTTGGGGGATAATGCCTTTCTCTTTCGCCGTCCCTCGCACTGGAGGATGTGGTAGCTTACTTATACACTAACCGAATTACCATTTTGCCCCTGGCTGGAAGTGATAATGGCATGGACAAGAGGAACAGGACAAGCCTCTGCCCCCTGTCAACCCAACGGCCGGACTGTCAGGCCTTAGCAGCCTATCTTGCCACTTTGGGCAATGGCAGGTGTAGCCCACCGGGTCTCGGTCATATCCTCTTTCCCGAATTGGCCGAGTCAGCTCCTAGGTTGCTGCGCTCCCAGGAATCCCGTGACCTGACCTGGCCGTCAAGTCCCTAGCAGGCCTATCTTGCCACTTTGGGCAATGGCAGGTGTAGCCCCCGGGTCTCGGTCATATCCTCTTTCCCGAATTGGCCAAGTCAGCGCCTAGGGCCTTGCGACCCGGAAAACCTGCGACTTGACCCGGCTGTCTTCTCAGCCTCTGGCAGGAGACCTGCAGGACCCGTGAACCTTTCTGACATTACTTGGCCCTTGTGCAATATCCGGATTACCTTATCCGGGTCCTTCCTGACCAACCCGGCTAACTTAACCGGTTTCCTTCCTCTGATTCGGTTAAGCTTTACCGGATCCTCTCTGGCATCTTCTCGCATTTTAGCTTGATCAAGTGCTAACCGACTCTCACGAGAGATCCGGCCCAAGTGACCCGGCTATATGTTGATCCGGCTAGCTCTTTGCAACACTTAACACCACATCTTTGCCCTACCCGGGGGCAGCCCCCCGACAGTAGTCCCCGAAGCTGGTGCGGTTCTACAGCCTCGGCTGAAGAGCCGTAGCAGGTTAAAAATAAACATCACTAACCGAATCACATATTATACAATCTTGTCTCAGGATTTCCCGGGACACTTGGCAGTGAATCTCTGCGCAAAGCCCCATAATCCGGATCTCTGATCTGACATGCCACTGACAGCACCTCATCCGGATTCTCCGGGTACTTGAGTGCATTTGACCAAACGACCGCGTCTTCTCGTTTTCTCCGTTGACCGGCACACAGGATCCGTGCAACTGCTTCCAATTCTATGGCCCAACATGTGTTTGGAACACACGGCCACAGAGGTGGCCACAGAGTTCCAGGGTGCAGTTACCGTGCGACGCTCCGAAAACCGCGCAGTAGTGCGCCCGTTACCGCTGGGCGCTATAAATATGGGGCGGGGGTTTCCTCTTCTTCTCCTCTCGTTCCCACTCCGAAAACTTCCATCTGCGCCGCCGCCGCCGCAATCTCGCCCTTCCAAACTCGCCGCGCCGGAGACATTCAACGCACCGGAGGAAAACGACCGGGGCCGCGCACCGTGCCCAGCGCCGCCGTTTCTTCATCGAGCTTCTTCCCCGTCGCGTCATCACCGTGAGTTTTCTTTTTCTCCGGCCATGGCGAACTCGAGGAGTTCATATCCCACGGGAAACTCGCATTTGTTTCTTGTAGATTTATCCGCATATTAGTCCGTCGCCCAGCCTCAGTGCATCTAGTAGATCTCCTGTCTAGATTTTGCACTACACTGCCCTAGTTTTGTTTGCCACCGTATGAGCAGTTCAACCATATTTTTACTCTTGATTTCCTTTCTTTTTTACTGCTGCAGTAGATCTTGTGTAACCCTAGACTTTGCGGAAGGTGTTTGTGATTGCCACCCGAATCACCTTCTCTGCTGAATCCGGCTAGTTTCATCCGGGATAATATTAGCCGAATCACTCTAGATCTGGTTCGATTATACCATTATCCGATTCATTTTGACTCGGCCCTATCCGACCTCTTGCAGGATTGATCCGGATATGGCGAAGCTTCCTCCCGGCAGATGGGAGGGTTCTGATGTGACCAAGGACGATCTGGAATGGCTATTAAGCACCCGGCGTATAACCTCTCAAGTTATATGCCGCAAACCGGGGAAGGAACTCGTCCCGGTTCCCGAACCTGGTGAACGTGTGGTGTTTCTAGCGCATTTTGAGCGCGGATTCGGATTGCCGGCGAGTGATTTCTTCCGGGCTTTCCTGGATTTCTTTGGCCTACAGCCTCATCACCTCCCGGCTAATGCCTTCGTCTCTCTATCGGCCTTTAGCTCCTTTTGCGAGGGCTATCTCGGTGTCTGGCCGACCGTCGATATTTGGGCAAAGTATTTCCACCTCCGCAAACATACTATTCCAGGCACTAAGCCGAAGCTGATGACTGCTTGCGGTCCGGTTAGCATCACGCCAAGGCAGGGATCCATCTTTCCCCGTATCACTGGCCTAGACACTGTCAGGAAGTGGCAAAGGTCTTTCCTTTATGTGAAGAGTGCAGAAGGCCATGATGCCCTTAATCTGCCCGAGTTCACGATCGAGCCACCCACAGCCGAATTGAACTTCGGATACAATCCGGCTGAGACTATTGTAGAACTTCAGACTGTACATGAAACTCTGGAGGACTTTCTGAAGAAGGGCCTGGCCTCGGATGATCTGCTCCGGACCTTCATCGGTCGCCGGGTCTGCCCTCTTCAAAGACGTGAACACAAGATATGCCACATGGGTGGTGTGCTAGATCCTACCCGGATCAGCAGGCATGACCTTAGCAAAGTCTCCATCAGGCGACGGGTAAACGCCATTGCCGCCACCGAGATGTCGGATAAATGGCGGTGGGGCGTAAAGCCGTTTTACCGAGAGCGCCTTCCACCACAGGTTAGTTCACATTTTCCGAATCTAACCATATTTCATCAAAATGGCATCGGCCTAATCCGGATTTGCCCTGACTTTTCTGTAGCTGTTTGATCGCCAACTTATCGAAGATGGAGACCTCTCCACCAAAGAATGGGGACCGGATCTCAGCCCGCCGCGCGAGGACGAAGAAGATCCGGATACGGATGATTATCTGCCTATCCCGCGCGCCAAGCCAGTCCGCAAGGGTAAGCAATCAACTATTCACAACATCTCCGACGAGGAAGATGATGATTGCAGGATCTTAGATCCCATCGACGCCATTCCGATTTCATGGTCACCACCTTGTGTTCCAGCCAAACAAGATGCTGAAGGGACATCTCGGAAACGCACTGACGCGCCCGGATCTGATTCCCCTAAAGCCAAGAGAATAAAGAAGTCTGGCTCCAAGTTGAATCGCGTCAAGCCGATGCCTACCACCAAGGGGTAATACTGACTTAACTTCATTTGCTTTCTTCCTCTGTTAACCGAGTCATATCTATCCGAGTTAACTGTTTGCTTTGCTTTATGCAGTGATGTCCTCATCACCGCGCAGACTCATTCATCCATCTCTTCTCCATTCCTCCACCGGATTCGGCTACGGAAACCAGTCTCCTGAAAGGTTACCTCTCCAGCACGCCCTACAACTGCCAATATTCCCAACCGACTCCATCAGAGCCGGTTATTGACTTGGAGAGTGAGGAAACCTCGGCTCCAATCCGAGATTCAAGTTGGCCACGCCCTCTCAAGGAGCTGGAGAAGGAAAAGGCCAAGACATCGGCTACCCTTGCCTAAGCCGGATCCTCGCCCTACTCCCGCAGCGCAAACCCTGCTGAATCAAGAGCAGCAGAAGAAGAAAAAGCAGAAGCAGCAACAGCAACAGCAAGTTTCCGAGAAGCAGCACAAGGAGCCACATCCGAAGCAGACTCCGGGTGCGTCACCGCAACCCAAGCCGACTCAAGGTGCCTCTGGCACAACTCCAACCACCTCGGATAAGCAGGTGGTTGCTAGCAAGAAGGTTTCTGCCGCCCCATCAGCGATTCGATTCGGCCAGTCCCTGTCGAATCCCCGCCCTCCGAGCAGCGATAAGCTCGAGTCCGCCAAGCAATTCATTGAAGCTTGGAATGATGCTGACCTCGCCAAAGATTTTTCTACTTCAGCGCCACATCCGGCTGGGCCTAGTCGGATGTTTCAATCATTACACTCTGTACAGACCTCGGTCACTGAAGCTAACCGGGTGTTTGAGGTAAATTTTTCCGAATCTTGCTTTTATTTCAACATGATCAAATAGTACTATACCCAGTCCCCGAGATTCGGGTCGAACGACTGATACTCCTCCGAGTAAGAAAGTCATTCGGCTTGAATCTCTAAAAAACTTATCATGAATGTTGCCGTAACCGAGGACACCGTGGGACTTCCAGTCCCCGAGTCTCTTTTCCAACTGATTCGGTTAATCTCGGGCCAGTCCCCGAGATTCTTTTGACGCCATTTGCCTGTTTTCTTTCAGGAAACCATGACCGCTCGCGGCAAGCTCTTTAAGCAGCTCGCCCATCAGCATCAGAAGCTCCAAACTTCCTTCGATGGGCTCTGTCTTGAAATGGACAAGAAAGAAGAAGAGCACAAGCGCGCTTTATCCGAGGAAAAATCAGAGTGACTCGGCTCCAGCGAGAGCTTGACCGAGTTGAAAAAGTGAAGAACAAGGTTAAAGGAGAGCGGGATACGCTGAAGCGTGAAAAAGACACAATCCAGAAGGAGCGGGATACTTTCAAAGCCGGACTTGCGGAGCGGGCCAAACTGGACAAGCAAATTCAAACGAACATTGCCGAATCTGAAGCCGAAGTCAAAGCGGCTAAAGAAGAACTGAGTGCTCACAAAGCGGCCAGTGCGAAATGGCTTGCTGCACTTGCTAGCCTTAATGATGACATGGATCGTAAGTTCACCGAATCTCCTCTTTTCTTTCTGCTCTTAACCAATACATATGCTTGTGTTCCTTCTCGCTGAACTCAGTATTAGCTTATTTGTTTGTAGGAGAGTTTACCAGCATCCGGCTTCAAGCCGCCAAGGCTGTGAGAAACGCCCGAGCTGAGAGAGCTAAATTAACCGAGGCTCCCCTACCAGAGACATGGGACATCGAAGATCATATTACAGCACTTAAGGCTCGGATTGCTCCTTTGAAGGATTCCCATATTGGTCTGCTCAATGCAAGTCTCAAGGCTCACCGAATCTTGTTTCCTGAAGCGCGGCAAGTTGTGCCTGTGGAGGAGCTGATCCGAGACCTGGATCAAGCAATGACCCGGTTACAGCAGTGGAGGTCTTCGTCCGCCCGCGCTGGTGCTGACGCAGCTTTGCTATTCATCATGTCCTGGTATGAGCTAATTGATCTTGCCAAAGTGCGCTCATTTCGCGAGGGTTCTCCGTGGGCTACAGACCCTACCCGGATCAAGATCCGTGAAGAAGCCGCCAACTTCATGGCCGAATTTGCACGCACCAAGCATCTTGATCTGGAGGCTCCGGTCTACTCGGATGGAGAAGAAACTGAAGAAGAGGAATCGGACGACGCCTCCGCTGAAGAATACGCCGATTCTGAGGGCGAGTCTGATGATTCGGCTAACTCTGCCGAACACGCTCCTATCAAGATCCCAGCTTCTGACTCGGCTAAGAATACCGAAGCAACTCCGGCCCAGACTTCGGAGATACCAGCAACTGATTCGGCAGAGATTACTAAACAAGCTTCAGCTGATCCGGATACCTCCGAATCTGCCCAGCCTTCAAGCTCTCCACGCAAGGTTACCCCTGAAGTTCCTCCATCTGAGCCCATCCTTGCAACCGAGCCCCCTGCAACCGAATCTACTCCAACCGAAGCTCCTGTAACCGAGGCTCGCGCGCCCGAGGTTCCTTCAACCAAAGCTCCTGCCACCGAACCTGCTACAACCGAGTCTGCTGCTTCCTGAAGTAACTTAGTGAAAAAACGTTAAATCCCCGGTATGCCGGGAGCAGATGTAATAGACTATTTTAAGTTCTTTCGAGACTACTTTAAATTTGCTTAACATGATCCGGACGAGGTTTATGTTGGATCATTTTAAACCGAGTCCCCGAGTCTGTTTTCTTGTTTACTATTTTTGCCGAATCTCTGCTCTTGTCTACCTTTTAGGTGTTTGACAGTCGAGTCACAAGATAGGAATCATAGCATACAATACTTGAAACATGCGAGTTGTGGTTTAGAATCATTCAACATAAACGAAAAATAAATAACAGGGGTTAGTAAACGACATGTGCCGAATCGGTTTTGGACCGAGTCCCCGAGTCCATTTTCATGTTTCCCATATTCCTCATCTCTGCTCTTGACTACCATTTTGGTGTTTGTCAGTCGAGTCACGAGATCAACAACACAACATACATTACTTGAATTTTGGGACGAGGTTCAAAGCAATTCGGCACACGAACGGTATGGACAAAACAGTAATAAAAACACATGCATGAGTACGAAGCAGTCCCCGAGTCCAGACTCGGATTGCTGCAATTTCATTTATGATAAACTGAAATACATACATTGCGCCCCTTAGGAGTAAAAGGGTCGAAGCAGAGCTACATTCCAGGGTCTCTTAGTTTCTTGTCCGGGTCTATCCAGGCCATCCTTCCTTGGTTCCTGTGCATCTACAAGGTAGTACGAGTCATTGTGCATAGCCCTGCTCACAATGAAAGGTCCCTCCCATGGAGGTGACAACTTGTGTCGGCCTTTGCTGCGCTGCACCAGCCTTAGCACAAGATCACCCTCATGAAACACTCGAGGGCTGATCTTTCGACTATGATATCGTCGGAGATTCTGCTGGTATATTGCTGTCCGAGATAGAGCCAATTCTCTTGCTTCCTCTAGCAGATCCACTGCATCTTCCCGAGCCTCTTTTGCCTCGGTTTCAGTATACATTGCCACCCTTGGTGCATCATGTTCTATGTCTGTGGGTAGCACAGCTTCTGCCCCATAAACCAGAAAAAATGGCGTATAGCCAGTTGACCGATTCGGCGTGGTCCTTAGACCCCACAGTACTGATGGTATCTCGTCTATCCAGCACCCGGAGTTTTCAGCAATGGTTCAATGAGACGAGCCTTGATGCCGGCCAACACCAGGGCATTTGATCTTTCCACTTGCCCATTAGACTCCGGATGTGCCACCGAGGCTATATCTAGCCGGATTCCCTTATTCATGCAAAACCGAGCAAACTCTCCGACAGCAAAGTTTGTGCCGTTATCCGAGATGATGCTATGAGGGTATCCGTATCTCAAAATAATTTCTTTCAGAAAGTTACAGCCGAACGACCATCCACTTTCCGGATTGGTTTCACCTCTATCCACTTGGTGAATTTATCCACCATCACCAGCATATGTGTCATGTTGCCCCTAGCCGGCTTGAAATCTCCCACCATATCCAAACACCACACAGCAAATGGCCAAGTGATAGGAATTGTCTTCAGTGCCGATGCGGGTAAGTGTGTCTGCTTGGCAAACCTTTGGCATCCTTCACATTTTCGGACTATGTCCTCTGCATCCGCGTGAGCAGTGGGCCAGTAAAATCCATGCCGGAATACTTAGCCACAGGGCTCTTGTACTGCAATGATGTCCACATTCTCCTGATGTATCTCAAGGAGCATCTCCTTGCCCTCGGCTGGCTCCACACAACGCTGTAGCACCTCGGTTGCACTCCTCTTGTATAACTCCTTGTTGATGATGGTGTAAGCCTTGGACCTCCTCTGCACTCGCCTAGCTTCGGTTTCATCATTTGGCAAACTCCCCTCCGACATGAACTTCATGATTTCTTCAGCCCATTCCGGTACTGGATGCAAAGGGAATAAGTGCTCATCTACTTCCACTGGTTCGGCCGCCATTATTTCTTCTATCAGCTTCTGCCCATTCCCTAAGATTCGGTTATCACCACCTTCTTCTCTGCTCCTCTTTCCTAAGATCCGGTTAGCAGTCCCCGGGTCTCGCCATGCAGTCCCCGGGTCTTCCCCAATGTACTCGACATCAACATTCATAGGGACAGCCTCAGATTCTTGCTTTGGGATAAAAATTGACTCGGAATCAGGCGAAGGTTTGATTGAAGGGACCCTTAGGTGATTCAAGGATATCCCGGGTGGAATTGCATCCCTAGACGACCCGAGTTTTGACAGGACATCAGCAGCTTCGTTCTCCAACCGAGGTATGTGCTTGTACTCGCAGCCTTCAAAAAATCCTGAAATTTTCTGGACATGAAACCGATACAGTGCCATATTGGCATCAAGAGCATCCCAATTTCCAGAAGATTGCTGCACAACTAAATCCGAATCACCAAAACATTCTATTCGGCGGATGCCGATGTCCCTGGCCACATTAAGCCCATGGATCAGTGCCTCATATTCGGCCACATTGTTTGATGCTGAGAAATGAATCTGCAACACATATCGCAATTGATCTTGCTTCGGTGACGTGAGTACCACCCCAGCACCTAATCCGATTTTGGTTTTGGAGCCATCAAAGTGCAACTTCCAGTAATTGTAATCCGGCTTGGGTGGTTCATACTGCATCTCGGCCCAGTCACAAAGGAAATCTGGTAAAGCCTGAGACTTGATAGCATCCCTTCTCTCATAATGCGGGGTGTAAGGAGATACTTCTATTGCCCACTTGGCAACCGGCCAGTCGCATCTTTGCACCCAATGATCCGCGATTGGAGCTTCACATACCACGGTAATCGGGTGTTCTTGGAAATAATGTTTCAACTTTTTGGCCGCCAGGTATACACCGTATGTCATCTTCTGGTAGTGAGGATAATTTTGCTTTGAGGTTGAGATCACCTCACTTAAATAGTACACCGGTCTCTGCACGGATTTACCCTCCTCTTCTCGCTCTACCACTATGACCACACTCACGACCCGGTTAGTGGCCGCAATGTAAAGTAGCATTGGCTCATTCGGCAAAGGTGACGCCAGAATTGGTGCAGTGGACAACATCTTTTTTAATTCGTTGAAAGCCGAATCTGCCTGCGGGGTCCACGTGAACCCGGTGCTCTTTTTCATCAACTGATACAAGGGCAAGGCTTTTTCTCCTAGCCGACTCACAAACCGACTCAACGAGGCTAAACACCCGGTGAATTTTTGTACATCTTTTAGACATTAGGCAATTTCATTCTTTCTATGGCTCGGATTTAGCCGGATTCACCTCAATACCTCGGCTGATACAAGGAAACCGAGCAACTTTCCAGCCGGGACACCAAAGGTGCATTTATCCGGATTCAATTTCAACCGATATTTTCTCAAGTTCACAAATGTTTCCTCGAGATCCTCGAGGAGAGTGTGTTTTTCTTTAGTTTTGATGACGATATCATCGACATACACCTGCACATTCTTGCCCATTTGGGAGTGTAAGCATTTCTGCATACATCTCTGATAAGTTGCACCGGCATTTCTCAAACCGAAACACATGACACGATAGCAATACGCCCCGTACGGGGTAATAAAAGCAGTCTTTATTTGATCTTTAGGGTTCAGTGGTATCTGGTGAAAACCAGAGTACGCATCAATAAAAGACAACAACTCACACCCAGCAGTAGAATCGATCACTTGATCAATCCGAGGTAAAGGAAATGGATCCTTCGGGCACGCCTTGTTTAGGTTGGTGAAATCGATGCACATGCGCCACACCTTGACCACCGCTGGTTCGTCCTTCTTCTTCTCTACCAGAACCGGATTGGATATCCAGTCTGGATGCAACACCTCCATAATGAATCCGGCTGCAAGCAACTTAGCCAGCTCATCCAGCACCACTTTTCTTCGATCATCTGAGAGACGCCGAGTCGGTTGCCTCACCGGTTTTACATCCGGCCTGACAAATAAAGAGTGCTCTGCCAACTCCCTCGGAACACCAGGCAGGTCCTTAGCCGACCATGCAAAGATATCCCGATTCTCACGGAGGAAGTGACAGAGCGCGCTTTCCTATTTCTCATCCAGCCCGGCACCAATGATGGCCATGCGCTCCGGGTTCTCCGGGTCAATGGGATCTTCTTTGTTCCTTGGGCATCTCAAATGTTGCACCTCCATCCGGATTGGTCATAGCCAGCACACCGAGCTGAGCTGACTTCGCCATTGCCACCACCTCATGCATCTTGCTCTTCTCAGCTTGGATCACCAATGATTCGGCTAAGGTGGAACCGATCGTGGCACACTGTATGGCCTTTTGTAATCTCCCGCAACAGTGATAATACCATTCGGGCCTGGCATCTTTATCTTGAGGTAGGCCACATGGGTGGATATCATGAACTTGGCTAACGCAGGCCGGCCAAGTAGAGCATGGTATGGGCTCTCCAAATCTACCACCTCGAACTCGAGACTTTCAAGCCGGTGATTGTCCTTGGTACCAAACAGCACATCTACCCAGATCTTACCCATTGGGGAACAAGACACCCCGGGTACTATACCATGGAAGGTACAACTGCTCTGCTGCAACTGATTCGGCGAAATACCCAACTTGACCATTGTGTCCCGATACATGATGTTTATGGCACTGCCATTGTCAATCAAGACTCGGCTAAACCTCACGTTAAGCTTGGGTCCTACCAAAGTCGGATCCACCACTAGTGCATAGTTTCCTGGACTTGGCATAATTCTGGGGTTATCAGCCCTGCTCCAAGTGATCTCCTGCTCGGACCAATTCAGGTATTTTGGGACTGCTGGTATGACTGCATTCACCTCCTTCGCCCTTCGCAGCTGACTTTTCTTGTCAGTTGGCTCGGTCACAAAAACCACATAACTTTGATGAGCCTCCTTGTACTCATTACCGGGGTATCCACCTTGCCGACTTGGACCAGCACCATTGTCATTGCCTCCCATGTTTACCAGGTTAACCGGCTTTGTGGCTGCCGGTCTTGGAGCTCCTGCGTTCACCGGGATTGTATTGGCTCCGGTTAAAGGCATATTCGGCCTGAAATTCGGTCTAGGAGCACCTCTCTGAGGTGGTCCTCTCTGACCCTCCGCCTGAATGCGATGATGCCAGCTACAATTCCGAGTTGAATGATTGGCCGGCTTGCGTGGGTCTGTTGTGTGATAACAGCAAGGCCCGTCCAATCTTGCCTCAAAGGTTAGAGGAGGACTCGATCCATCCCACACTTCTTTGGCCAGGCACCTTGATTCGGCCTCCAAGCTGGACCCTCAGTCTTTTGTCTCTGACCATCTCCTGCTCCAGGATGGTCCATATTCACTGCAGCACCTGATCTGAACCGTATCTATAATCCGGATCTCTTCTTTTGTAACCGAATTCATGTCGGTCATTGGGCCTCAATGGTCCTACTCGGTTATTAACCGGTTGCCTCCTGCTTGTTCCCACTGCATCCAATGCGGGCTGTGTCGGATCACCAAGAGCATACGTATCTGCTATCCGGATCGTTTCCGCCAGTGTCTTGGGCATATCCCTCTGGAGCTTCTGCCAGAGCGGGGTGCCATGTCGGCAACCCTGCGCAAACCAAGAAATCGCCTGCTCCTCCACGACACCTTCGCAAGAGTTGCGAATGTTGCTCCACCGAGTTAAAATTCTCGGTCTGTTTCCCGTTCTTCCTGCTTGCACGCAGCCAGGAGCTGAGGTCGGTTAGGCCTCTTGTAGGTGCTGGAGAAATTACTGTAAAATGCCTCCTCCAAGTCCATCCAAGAGTTGATACTACCCGGCGGTAAGTTGTTCAGCCAAATCCGGGCTGGCCCTTCCAACATGTGCGGGAGATACCGGACCGCCCATCGGCGATTGCCCCCCGCAATGTGCACTGACGATACATAGTCTATCAGCCAATCTTGTGGCTTTGTGTTGCCATTATATGGCTTTGTGCTTCGGCCAAGCTGAAATAACGGCACACTCGGCTCGTTCATGATCCGAGGTCCAAAACATGGAGGACCCGGTGGGCCTTGCTCTTCTAGCTTCTCGGACTGGTAAATTCTATCCAACTTGAGACGCTGATCATCGGATCCAATGCCCGAGGTCCCAGTCTTGATGCAAGTGCATTATCATACGTCTGGTATCCGGCTCGCGCCATAGCCGAATTTCCGTCATCATAGCGGTAACCCGCCTGGCCACCACCTTGCTGTTGCGCTCGCACAATCACTTGCTGCCCGGAGGACGAGGTGGTTGACCTCGGCCAGCCGAATTGCCCCTTCCAGCTCCCGGGTAACCTCGTCCACCACTGTTTCTACTTTGGCCACCTCTTCCTTGAGCGGCTAGCTGCTTGCCGGCATACTCAGCATCATAGGTCTGCAGCTGCTTGCTCTTACCCGAGTTCACGCTCTGGGCCCGGTCAACTCCGACGTGCGGGGATGACGCCTGCCCCTTGGATCTCTGGCTAACAGCCTTAACCGACACTACTACCGAGAAACACCTGCATCCGGATTAGCTTTCCGGTAAGCCTCATTCTGCCGGTTACACACATCTACTAGCTCATTGACTCTCTCTGCCTGCTTCCGCCAAGCGTCCCCGGTTAGTGTGCTCAACTCGGCTCGCGCTGCCGCTGCAGCCCTAAGATTCTTAGCCGGGGAGCTATACACCGGCTTGCCTGTGCCAGATCTATGACTAGTAGCCTTACTGGAGCTCGATCCTGCAGCTCTAGCTAACTCGTCATTGAGGTCCTTACCCCGGTTACGCAACTCGGCTTTCTTGCGTGAGCGATGCACTACAGGAGTAAAGCCATCGGTGATACCATTGGCAGCATTGTACTCTCTCATATCTCTATCAAAGGCTTGCCTAGACTCCACCACTAACCGGGCTTCTTTTTGCAACCTCAGGCGCTCTGCCTCTAGCTGAGCTACAGTGAGCTCTACATTGCCCCAGGTGCCACTGGCCGAGATAGCTTCTCCAGGACATCCTCTAAGGGAGCCTCCCTACTTGACATGCCAAGCGGGCCAACCGGATCTGGTCTCTCCTTTGGGAACTTCGCTGTCCGAGTCGGCTTGCCAACCGGATCAACTGGCGTGGCCAGCTCCTCGGGCATGCTTTGCTGGCATCTCCTTTGCCAGCTGCTGCACTTGGCCCCACCATTACCTCCACGCTACTCCCGGGGCGAGCGCTACGCCGTCCGAGAGCTGCGCGGAAAGAGGGAGGATCCTCAGCCACGAGCACCTGCGCCGGGTACTCGCGGACAGGCTCGGTGGCGACGTAGGTGACGAAGCTGCCGAGCGTCATGAGGAAGCCGTCAGCGGGGAAGGGCTTGTTGGCGAAGCACCCCGCGTTGTCGCTGATGAAGTTGAACTCGCCGATCTTGCAAACGAGCCCAGAGAGGACCCGCTCGCCGGAGCCAGCGACGGTGCCCGTCCGGAAGGAAACCCCAGCCAACGCCACTGCTCCCCACGGTGGGCGCCAACTGTCGTGGTGGTGTCACGGCAGATGCCATAGGATGGCTTAAGTTGTGGGCTCGCTAGGACGTTGGGGGATCCGGGGAGGGTTTGCGCGCTCACGAAGCACGCATGGAGAACAACCAAGAACTCGCAAGAACAAACAAGAACAAGCAGAACCAAGAAGAAGCAAAGAACACCACGATGTACCCTGCTTCGGGGCCCTCTTGTGGAGGTAACACCCCTACTGCAGCACTAGCCTACTCTCTTTATATCTCAAGTGTTTACAAGTACAGAGTGCTCCTTGAGCTGTATGAAGAACAATGGTGAAGCTCTAGAAGAAGATGGAGCTTGGGGGATAATGCCTTTCTCTTTCGCCGTCCCTCGCACTGGAGGATGTGGTAGCTTACTTATACACTAACCGAATTACCATTTTGCCCCTGGCTGGAAGTGATAATGGCATGGACAAGAGGAACAGGACAAGCCTCTGCCCCCTGTCAATCCAACGGCCGGACTGTCAGGCCTAGGCCTATCTTGCCACTTTGGGCAATGGCAGGTGTAGCCCACCGGGTCTCGGTCATATCCTCTTTCCCGAATTGGCCGAGTCAGCTCCTAGGTTGCTGCGCTCCCAGGAATCCCGTGACCTGACCTGGCCGTCAAGTCCCTAGCAGGCCTATCTTGCCACTTTGGGCAATGGCAGGTAGCCCCCGGGTCTCGGTCATATCCTCTTTCCCGAATTGGCCAAGTCAGCGCCTAGGGCCTTGCGACCCGGAAAACCTGCGACTTGACCCGGCTGTCTTCTCAGCCTCTGGCAGGAGACCTGCAGGACCCGTGAACCTTTCTGACATTACTTGGCCCTTGTGCAATATCCGGATTACCTTATCCGGGTCCTTCCTGACCAACCCGGCTAACTTAACCGGTTTCCTTCCTCTGATTCGGTTAACTTTACCGGATCCTCTCTGGCGTCTTCTCGCATTTAGCTTGATCAAGTGCTAACCGACTCTCACGAGAGATCCGGCCCAAGTGACCCGGCTATATGTTGATCCGGCTAGCTCTTTGCAACACTTAACACCACATCTTTGCCCTACCCGGGGGCAGCCCCCCGACATCATGTGACTTTTGGCATCCATATCACTGACCAACACCAGGAGGTCAGAGGTGCAGCTGGAGTGTGCCTGCATCACAGATCTCTGGAACAGGGGCCGGCCATCGTCAAGCATGTCTCCTCACGACAAGAGGTTCTGCTCGTTCGGGGGATGCCCAACTCTGCGTAAATCCTCACCTTGCCATCGTCGACCATTGGCATCTCTACATCAAGAAAAAAAATGTGATACAATACTCTGAAATTCGTTTTGCCGGCAACACGGAAAAGATACAGAACTCTGAACTTCAGATTACATCAAGAATAGAAAGTGATACACAACTCTGAACTTTAGTAAAATGACATCAAGAAAAGAAAGTGATACATGAATCTGAACTTCAATTAGCCAATAGTAGCAGAACTGCACTTGTTATTAAACTTAGATGTACAAGAGTAGGACAGAAGTAACACACGATATCTCTCCCTGCCACAAAGCGAGTATCTTCCATCTAAAAAACAGAGTATCTCCTGACTGTAAAAAAAAGCTGAGTATTTAACTTTGCTACAAAGCAGCTCGTGAAGCACATAAAATCAGTCTAACATTCAGCCAAAAATAAATGATATGCACAGGTGTGGCAGCCAAAATGTACAAACCAAAACATAATAGAATACAACAGTGGACCAATGAATTCCGCCGATCAAGTATGAATTTTCACCAATTGGTACTGACCTTTTAATGCTTCCGCTTTACACCTAAACCAAAGTGTTTCTCCAGGAAGTTCTAAAGCTTATCAAATATCCTTTGGACTAGCCATGTTATTTGTCAATCATCATTTTTTAAAAATTTCAGTGATTTGCTTGGTGAGAACCAAATCCAAGTGTAGTTGGAACTGAACTGAGTATCTATGTGCATATGCCTAAGTCATGTGATTTTATATAAACAGAAATGCAACAAACCTAGCATGGGAAGTTTCCCAACTCCTCTAAAACAAGCTGATCCACCTAGAAGGCTAGAACTAAGATGCAGATCTTTTAAATCTTTTAATAGGAAACACACCAGCTTGGAGTTCGAACTACCCAACGATCAGTATGCACAAAAACACATGCTATAGAACCATATAGTGACCTGCAACTTCTCATTTTGATGTCAAATTGACCAAAAAAAAGTGGCAACATCTTCTAACTGTAGTATGTGCAGATACTAATGCATTGCAATCATTAGTAAAAAAATTTATTGCATAACACAACATACCTTTGTCCTTGGAGAAGCAGATCAGAAGGGGAAGGGCAGTAAATCCACCTCCTCTCACTCTGTTCGATCTGAAGATATGAGAGAGTGACCACCGTGTTGCTTCTTCGGATGTAGTTTGAGCAGCGTGAGTCTCATCTTCCTGCTCACTTATATTAATATTGGGCTGCAAGAGTGGTTTCTAGACAGTTCGACCTAGGCGCGGACTGGTGGTGATGCTTGGTGAGTCAGAAGATGCGCCGATGGAGGGACAGCGCCGCCGGCATGCCTGTTGAGCCAGGCATGGGAGGAGACGGGGGAGGGCGAAGGGGATGGCGAGGAGGAGGGGGAAGTGGTGGTGGTGCTGGGCGGCGGCACTGCTTTGGAAGATAAGGAGGTGGGAGAGGCACCGGTGGAGGGACAACGTCCGCGGCGTGCTTGCCGAGGTCGGCAATGGAGGAGATGGGGAAGGGGCGGCGAGGTGGGAGCTTGTGGTGGGCGGTGGAGCTGAGGGAGGCATCGAGAGCCTCCGGGGGAGGACAACACCGGCGGTGGCCACCGCGCCATATCTTCCCCGACACTGCCGGCGGGTGGTCTGCTGGTTCTCACGGGCTCACGGTGGCGGGCTTTTCCCCATTTTCAGGTGGTTGGATGAGGTGGGGGAGAGATAGGAACACAAGGGCTTATCTGCAAATGTGTAACAGAATGGTGGTGGGTGTTCTTGTTCGTTAGATATAAATCGAACGGTCGTGGATGAAAGATGGCAGGCACACCATCATCACCAACTGTGGTTTTTATAGGAGTAGAGATGCATTGGCAAAACTCCTGACCTCTACAGTACCAAATAAAAATAAAGAGATCAGCTGAACTAATTTCTTTGCTTGTGCAGGTGATTGGGAACAAGTGGGACCACTACCTCGATCTCCTCCAGGCCGATTACACCGAGGGGTAAAAAATTTATGCGCCTTTTGCATCCTGGTTCCTATTTTATAGTTTGATTGTGCATATCGTAGTGGGGCTCTGCCTTTGATCATGTTCTGGGAGTTGAGGGAGCCTTCATTTGGCTGTCTTCTCTGTTAGAAGGAAACACGTTCACTTAGTTCCTGCACATGTTTGCTTCTTCACCTCATCCTGGTTCCTGTTTTATAGTTTGATTGTGCATATCGTAGTGGGGCTCTGCCTTTGATCGTGTTCTGGGAGTTGAGGGAGCCTTCATTTGGCTGTCTTTTCTGTTGGAAGGAAACACGTTCACTTAGTTCCTGCACATCTTTGCTTCTTCACCTCTTTGTGAGGAGAAGTTGGAGGCACAAAATCCGTGGTACATGTCAAGGTGTCATCAACTGTGATACACCATTGTGATTGCAACCCAGAAAAATGAATCCATCGAATATTGCAGAATTTATCTTGTGAACAGTAGGGTTTGAGAGCAATGCTATACATCTTTTGACTAAGGCACACCAATGAACACTGAAGCATAACTGATCCATTTTGAATAGTGGAAAGATGCGATGTATTGATCAAGCACTAGTGTCTGTATCACAGCCTTTTCCCCGCTTTAAGAACCTTTGCATTTCTTCTTGTGGCATTTCAGTGAACTATCACTGTGACTGAGATATGCAGAGCAGTTAGAGTTAGGTGACTGTTTAAACAAAACAGCTCAGTATGGCTGAGGGTTGATTTGTTGCATCGTATTTCCGTACAGTGCTTAAATTTGTACTAAATTTTCTTGGTGCCTGAAGTAATGAGGAACAAAGAGTCATAGAATATACTAGTGTTGGCAAAAAAAAGCAACATCAGGTTAGCAACTCTCCGTACGCTGCAGTGTCCGAAGTAATGAGGAACATAGAGTCATAGAATATACTAGTCTTGGCAAAAAAAAACAACATCAGGCAACTCTCCGTACACTGCAGTGTTTGACACCGATGATAAGATGGAATAATATTTCTTTTCTAGTAAACGAACACCATTAAGACAAAACAAAAGTCCATGATGTAGAATAATATTGGAATCCACTGTTGAGCGTGGTGAGATGCTTGATTTCTGAAATACTGGAAACACCTGGACATTTGTATCTATGTTTAGCTCTATGGATAAACCGTAGAAACTGGCAGTTGACCAGCAGCTGCCACTTATTTAACAGCTCTCAGAATCGTAGAAGAGCCTCTTTATCATACCTATGCCTACTTCTTAAGAGAATAGAATAGTGAACAGAATGTCCTTTATGGCGTACTTGATAATTGTAGCGTTGCACATCCTGTTTAAATTTGGTATGTCAAAAATCTGATTTTATTTATCTTCTTTCTGATGGTTTATGTTTACTAGGGATGCTCTGGACGCCATGGGTTTGGTTTGTAAATTAACCTAGATGTATTTGGGTTAAAGCGATGCCTTTGTTCTCGGCTCGCCCTTCGTGTTATATAGGGTCAAATAACCTAGAAAGATTACATTGTGTTGGTTACAAACTTGTACGCCAAGCCATTACAGACTTGTTCTCCAATTCATCTTCGGTTTACATCATACCGAGAGAATCTACAACAACCAAGATATTCCTAACTAATAGCTATCTAACTTACGCTACAAGCTTATCGTTTAACATCCTCCCTCAACCTCAACATCTCTAAATTGAGGTTGTTCTTGAAAGCTTGTAATTGCCAAAGTTGAAGCGGCTTCGTAAAGCCATCAGCTACCTGATCTCATGTAGAAATAAACCGAATCTCCAACAATTTCTGTGCAACCCTTTCTCTCACAAAATGAAAATCGATCTCTATGTGTTTTGTTCTTGCATGAAACACAGGATTAGCTGAGAGATAAGTTGCACCAAGATTATCACACCATAACACAGGATTAGCTAAGAGTCATCATTGAAATCACTAGAACATGGAAGTTTATTTTGACTAATAATTTTCTTGACTATAACCGACGATGGATGACCTAAACGAGAGTGCCATCTTTCTGCAGAAGGTTTGATGACACCGAGGACATGCTTGCTCGAGCTGGATGGAGTGGACGAAAGTGGATAAAGCCCTCTTCTACATCTGCCTTGAAGAAGAGTTCTCCTGGATGCCTGATCCTTAATAAAGAAGGAGTGGGGGTGAATTTCCAAGAATGCATCATTATCAAAAGCTAAACGATGTGCGGATAAAAAACTTTTGCTAGATTGTGGAACATGAAGAATATTTTTTAGATGAAGATCACGATCATAGGTACTAACAGAAGATTGACCAATGTGTTTGATGTCCATACCTGACCCATTTGCGGCATAGACTTGCTCATTGCCGGCGTACTTGTCACGGATGGTCAGTTTGTGCAGGTCGCCGGTGATGTGGTCGGTGGCGCCGGTGTCGATGTGCCAGGGTTGGAGTCAGCTCCATATGCCCCATAGTTGCCGTACGAGGTTGTTGCAGATGCAGCGCTCTTCTCCTCGACGGGGGTGAAGTCTGGGTTGAAGCGTTCCCAGCACTTCCCGACGGTGTGGCCTAGCTTGCCACGTAGCTGGCAGCGCGGCTTGTTGCCGCCTCCGTTGTTGCGCGGGTTGCCACCATAGTTGCCGTGGCCGTTTCCGCCTCCATGATTACCATGGCCGCCTCCGCCGTGATTGTAGCCGCCACCATAGCCGCCACGTCCACCGTGGCCGCCATAGCCGCCGTTCTGGCCACCGTAGTTGCCGCCGTGGCCTCCATTGCCACGGCCTGGAAAGGGTGGCCCTCCGCGGCCACCACCGCGTCCAGGTCCACCTCCGCGTCCGCCGCGCGTCGCGGCGTTCACAGAGGACTGTCCAGCGTTGCCGCCTTGAAGCAGATCGAGTCGCATCTCAAAGCTCAGTAGCTGGGCGTACAGCTCCGAGACAGAGACCGGCTCCACACGCGTGGCCATGGAGGTGACG
Source organism: Poa pratensis (assembly GCA_947311845.1). Taxonomy (NCBI): domain Eukaryota; kingdom Viridiplantae; phylum Streptophyta; class Magnoliopsida; order Poales; family Poaceae; genus Poa; species Poa pratensis. Next base: position 7,306,420 of record CAMZMU010000056.1, on the reverse strand, counting down.
ATGGAGTTGTACTCGCCATCCAGACCCGCGAGGACATAGGAGACGATGTCCTCCTCGTCCAGAGGTTTGCCGGCGGCGGCCATCTCGTCCGCCAGCCCTCGGATCTTGCCGAAGTACTCCGGCATAGTCATGTTGCCCTTCTGGGCGTTGGCGAGGGCGATCCGTGTGTTCACGGTGCGTGCCGTGTCCTTGACGCGAACATCTCCTCTATGGCCATCCAGAGTGCCGCCGAGCTCGCGGCGGCGTGAACCTGCAGCAGAACCTCTCTAGACAGGGTTGTCAGCAAAAAACTCAGAAGTTGCTGGTCTGCAACTAACCAGGGCCCGTAGGCCGGGTTCTCTTCCTTCTCAGCCTTGCCGTCCACCGTGATGTCCCGTTCCTTGCTGGGGACGGCGCGATTGGCGTCGAGGTACCCATCCATCTGGGCACCGCGGATCGCCGGGAGAACTTGCGCCTTCCAGAGGATGTGGTTCCCCTTGGCAAGCTTCTCAGTGATGTTGACGGCGGCGAAAGGAGAGGTAGGGGTGGTTGAGGACGAGCCCGCCATGGATGCTGTGGCGAGGGTAAGCTCTGATACCATGTAAATTAACCTAGATGTATTTGGGTTAAAGCGATGCATTTGTTCTCGGCTCGCCCTTCGTGTTATATAGGGTCAAATGACCTAGAAAGATTACATTGTGTTGGTTACAAACTTGTAGGCCAAGCCATTACAGACTTGTTCTCCAATTCATGTTCGGTTTACATCATACCGAGAGAATCTACAACAACCAAGATATTCCTAACTAATAGCTATCTAACTTACGCTACAAGCTTATCGTTTAACATGGTTCGCTACTGTTGCCGGCGTATGCTCATGACCCATGTTGACCTCATCGAGAAGTTGCTCAACTACAACAGTAAGTGGATGCTGTTATGTATCTATGTAAGTTAAGTTTGCTTTCTTTGCTATTTCATTTGGAAGTGACACTCATTCGTTTTCAGCGCCGGAGAAAACGGAGACAACTTAATTGAATCCATCCTGACGCAAAACCCTTGCTCCTCTGTACTTCTCGACATGGGTGGTGTGCTACAAGGTGTGAGGTCCTAATGTGAAGTTGGTTCGTTCATGAATGTCCAAGGACTTTTAGTGTGTCAATGCGTTTGCACTGTGCAACTTTCGCATATATGGCTATGCATTTCCAATTATCACACCTATTAAGTTCTAAGCCTTGGAATTATAGATCTGTGTTTTCTGTTTGATCTTGTTGGTTGTGGGCAACCCATGTGCATCTTATCATTCAACCATTATACTGAACTAGACGGAAAGCGCGCTTCGCCGCGCTGCCTGCACTTCGTTCTGCCACCGTGGGGCATTTTAATTCACAGGTAAAGCATTCACGTCTAACATGAAGGAAACCTACGGCTCTGATACCAATTGTTAGGAGTTCACACACTAGTTTCAGGCAACAAATGCCTTCCTTTTCTATTAGCTTTTGTAGCAACAAATGCTACACTACACTGGCAACGAATGCCTACAAGCTGGACAACCTATGCCTACTGAAAGCTTCGCCACAACAACAAATGCTGGCAAACCTTAGCAACCTATGCTTACCCTTAGCAACCTATGCTAGGACCTTACACATATGCATGACACACATACATATGTGCTTCAACCTGACAGACAAGATTTCTACTACATCTTGGCTTGCAACCTTGCTTCTCTCCATATAGGGTGCCTCTCCTTATATTGAGCCAGGGCTCAAGGTTGGTGCTACCGTATTCTAGCGCCTTCTACTGCTTTCTCCTGCTACCATATCTTACAGCCTAAGAATTACCAAATAGTAGATTAGTTTAGAACATACTAGCACCTAACTCCTAAGTAAGGATTACTCTCACACAACCTATGTGTCTTCACACTATAGTCTGCACACAACCTATGTGTGCAGTTCACACTATGACAAGATTACAATAGGCCAACAATCATCCCCTAATCTTGTCATCTTCAACCATCATCACAGTAGTACTGGATGTTCATCCGCCGACACGAAAAAGCTTCTTCTTTCTTCGGGTTGCGGCACTCGGACGAGTAGTGGTTATGGACGCCACAGTTGTAACACTTCCCCTTCTTCCAAGCCACACTGGTGTCGGAGTCGCCACTATCGTCCTCGTCGTTATGGCCGCGGCATGATCGCGGACTGCACCACGATCACCCATCTGATATGACCTCCCTTTCTTGGACAACAACAAATGTTGCCACCAAAAAGATCAGCAAAGCGCATTCGTACTCGCTCGTCATGCGCCTGAAAACGCCCAAACAGATCCTTGGTCATCGTCTTGAAGTCGATGCACTGCTCCAGTGAGGTCACAAGATGCATAAAACCTGACGACGCAGCTTGGAGAACTTTCTGGACAACCGTGAGCTCCTTCAACTCATCTCCAAGCGCACGGATGGACGCAACCATCTTGTTCACGCGCGTTGCGAAGGTGTCCACAGACTCGGTGTCCTTCATCTCCAGTGCCTCAAACGCCTTGCGCAATGTCTGAGCTTTGTCTCACAAACTCGATCATGGCCTATGTTCATAGCTTTGATGGCGTCCCATGCCATCTTTGATGTATCCTTTCCAGCGAGCGACGCCAGCACATCCTCCGGCACGCCCTGGTAGATGGCGAGCAGCGCGTCACGGTCGTCCTCGAAGCTCACAGTTTCAGAGCTCACCGCTGCACACACGCCGGCATCCCACCCGCATTTGCATCACCCACAACGTGTAGTTGGTGCGGGTCAGCTGAGGGTAGTTGATTGGTCCCCGGGGCCTCACCGGTAGCACTGTTGCCACCGGAACCAACTCATCGGATTTTGCTGCCCCATCTGCCTTCTTCCCCTTCAGCACCTCCAGCTCTGCCCGCGCCGCCTTAGCTTTAGCGAGAGCCTCCTCCAAAGCCTTCTACAACTCCTGCGCCGTCTTGGCCATCTCCGTTGATCTCCTAACCTACGGCTCTGATACCAATTGTTAGGAGTTCACACACTAGTTTCAGGCAACAAATGCCTTCCTTTTCTATTAGCTTTTGTAGCAACAACTGCTACACTACACTGGCAACGAATGCCTACAAGCTTGGCAACCTATGCCTACTGAAAGCTTTGCCACAGCTTGTTGCTGGCGAACCTTAGCAACCTAAGCTTGCCCTTAGCAACCTATGCTAGGACCTTACACATATGCATGACACACATACATATGTGCTTCAACCTTGACAGACAGGATTTCTACTACATCCTGGCTTGCAACCTTGCTTCTCTCCATATAGGGTGCCTCTCCTTATATAGAGGGCTCAAGGTTGGTGCTACCGCATTCTAGCGCCTTCTACTACTTTCTCCTGCTACCATATCTTGCAGCCTAAGAATTACCAAATAGTAGAGTAGTCTTGAACATACTAACACCTAACTCCTAAGCAAGGATTACTCTCACACAACCTATGTGTGTTCACACTATAGCTTAGGTTGTGTGCAATTCAGACTATGACAAGATTACAACAGGCCACCATCTAACACTTCAATAGTCACTCAATAGGCGTGCATAAAATTGCAGTAACAAAAACATTTAAACTATTATCTTGTAATGGTATAATATTAGGCTAGTAATTGTTCACAACTAATACTGTTGCCATATTATAATAACCTGGCAACTAATAGCTTTGAAAAAATACGTTGAAACATAACAAGATGATATCTTGTTTTGAAACCCTCATCGAGAAGAACTAAGTGGTGGCAGACTGTTAATAGGAGCAACATATTGTAAGATAAATCACATTAAATTTTCAGATCTAGTAATAAATGCTAATGACATCATCACAAGGTGGAAAGATTCCTTACATTCACACACTTCTCTCTGTACTCTGTAGTGGAGAAATCCATTGAAACCACCGCATCGGAAGGCATTGTTGGGCACATTTGACTTTTTCTAGTATTTTTTCCATAATTACATTAGCTTCATATATTTTACTTTTCCATTGGTCTCTCCTCCTTTTTCCGGGCTTGAGACCGGCTATGCAACACGTTGAGTATGGCCAGAATTGCATAGGCGGAGCTCCCCAATGTACACCCCAACCAAAACACCACCAAAGGAAAAGAAAATAAAAAAACACACATGCACGCCAGTGTATTAAAAAATTATAGTATTTTTTTGAATCATTGTTTTTCATGAAATAAATAGTAATGCAAGGGGATGAACTACTAGATAACTTTCCTAGGTTTTTTTTTAAGTTTTTGATATAAAATAAAATATAATCTTATGGAAGGTATTAGATTTTTTTGCAAAAAAATAAGTAAGGAACATAACGATTTTTATCCACCATTTATATTTTTTTCTTGTGATCTATTCATGGAAAACTGAAATGGCGCTATGATTATGAAAACATTTTTTGATAATTTTTTTGAAGGAAGCAACATCAACAAATACATGAGGACCCTCGTCGTGAAGCTGGCAACATATATGGTTACGCAGCACTTCAACATGTAATGCCGACCTACAGGTAAGGAAAATAACACATTAATACAAAAACGTAAGGGTGCTGTAGTTACATGAACTAAAACTGATACACCTACATGGGTTGTGCGAGAAGATGTCAATTTTTGGTTGTAGTATTGATCTAAAGTAATCATGTACACACATGTGATTAATATTTGATTCACGTACTTCTACAAAGATAAGGAGGACTATATAATATAACTATCCATGTTCGGGATTCCAAGGCCGAAATATCAATGGCTGTGAACTATCGGCACAACAATTTAAGAGGGAAAATCACACGTCACAAAATCATTTTATCTTCCGTTTTACACCACTGGTCGTCGAGGGAAAAATGTATGCACAGGTCGCATGCATCTTTCAATGCCTAGAAATTTGGAAATTAAAGGAGGAGGCAGTTAATGCTAGAGAGAAATGAGGAAAGTGTCATGAACATTATAGTGAATTAAAGAGAGACATTGCATATCTGAAAAATGTGAAAAAAAAAACTCATGGGACTTAAAATCGGGACAGGGGAGTAAACTACTGTCATGCACAATGATGGTATCTTATCCCCGCCAAGTATAATGCCGAGTTATAAGAGAAACCAAAGAAAAGTTATTTGACTTCTCTTGGCTAAGAGATGGTGTCTCATTAAGAAATATATGATACTTCACCCATTGTACATGTCTTTTCTTAGTCACACAATTTTTTTTATTAAATTTTCATTATTCCAAAGTTTAAAGATTGCAAACAATAATTGTTAGAGACAGGGATGGAGCCAGCCCCCAGGCTTGGAGGGGGCAGAATTTTGTTGGAGGGGGCAAACATGGCTTAGAAGACTCATTAGAAGCATGTTTAGTAGGGAGTTTAGGAAGAAAATCTGAATATTGGGGGGGGGGGGGGGCTTAGCCCCTGCCCGTCCCCCCTTCCTCCGTCCCTGGTTAGAGATAACACGACTAAGAATTTATCCATTATATAATATTACAAACAATAATTGTGAGAGATAACACTACTAAGAGTTTATCATTAGAATATGCTTTTTTTCTTCTCTAAGATGTCATGAAATGAACAAGAGAATACAGTCCTATCAGCCATTGTACATTCCTTCATGCATTGTTAAAATATACTGGTAATATGATTAAGAGAGAGGGACTAGGTAGTACCTATTTATTGGTTTTGTTTATTTTGATGGCGGGAGCACTGGTATGGGCGTCTACTGCGCGCTTGATCGCTCTCTCCGCCTCCAGCGTGTAATTTGGAGGGACGCGTATGGAGCTGATATCCACTTCCACTTTCTGAAGCAAAGGAAGGTTCCTCAAGGTATCAAAATCAAATTCAAATCCGGCGCGCTTCAAGGCCAGGACGTCTATTTTGAAGCGAAGGGACTCTAGTGTCGGCATGGCTCCTGGTAGAAATATGAATGGTGCTGACGTGTCAAAGCACTTCAACTTGGGGAATGCACCACCACCATTTATGCGGAGCGAGAGTTTCGACGGCATCAACAGCTCCAGACTAATGAGCTCTGGCAAAGCCCCAAGGATATCCATATCCTTCTCCTCCACAGCTTTCACCACCACGGATAAGTGTGAGAGAACCGGAACACATGATAGATTAATCCACACTGGCAGTCTAGATAATTCAATGTTCAGACGCAACTCACTGAGATTCTTAGGCGGCACATAGCCTTCCCAATTGGCCTCCTTACCTGGACTATAACACATTAGTCCTAGACCTGGATTTTCTGTAGATTACCCATGGACTCAACCAAAGCTTTGTTCGACTTCTCATCGAACTCTTCAATCCAAATCTGGAGTTCCCTCAGCTCTGTTAGCTTGCCTAGCTCTTCCAAAAAGTTTTCTGACTTGCTGACATCTTCCAACCGTAGCTCTTCTAGGGATGTCAATTTCCCAATCCAATCCGGCACTGTTATGGTGTCATCAGTTCGCAGGCACTTGAGCTGCTTTAGCCCACTGACTCTCCGTGGCAAACTTTTTAACTTTGTTCCCCTCAAGTCCAGTGTCTGCAGAAAATTGAGGTCTCCTATTTCATCAGGTAGTTTATCAATAGGTGTGTTACATAGTCCGAGGTACCTCAGTTGAACTAACGCCCCTATATTCTTAAGATGGTACATACCAACTTTAAAAGTGCATTCTTCTATTGCAAGGACACGCAGAACTTTGAACCCTGAAAGTGATACCTTTGACCCGAACTGACACATAATGGCACTGAATGTCCTCAATTTTTCCTGGGACGTGTTAGCCAGAAAGTTGTCCTTCTCTGCAGCCCTCTTTTGGACAGCTAACCTGCGAGCCTTGCTTTCAAGTTTGGGGTCTGGCTTGCTACCATCCAGAACAACAACAAAGTTTTCTTTAGTTGATTCATAACAAATAATATCAAGAAACAAATCATGGACACGGCAACCAATTATGATTCCACCATGTGATTCGTCCTCTACCGGCATGATCACGTTTCTACTTATAAGTTCGTTGAAGTATGTCTCTCCAAGCTGAAATAACCCCATCTCTTGTTTCTCAGCAAAAAAACCTTCGGCTGCCCACTTCCAGATCAAAGTTTCTTTCTTGATTACATAGTCCTCTGGAAATATGACCAGATGCAAGAAACAAGCCCTCAGATGGTGAGGAAGATCATAGTAGCTAAACCTTAGTATCTTTCTCGTGTTTTCGACATCATCATTACCTCCAACCTCAGACCCGAAACCGATTTGGTCATAGGTCTTAGGCCAGTCATTTGTGTGTTTATCCGCCAACAGACTAGCCATTGTAATGATAGCTAATGGTACACCACCACATTTCTTTAAAATCTTTTCAGATACCTTCGGCAGAGCAGGAGGGGCGTCTTGTTTATCAAAAATCTTCTTCTATTAAATAATGCTTCAGAGTGCTGAGGAGAAAGTGGTTTTAGCTTGTAAACATCCCCTGTCTTTTCACCGACATCAACTTTTCGAGTAGTTGTGACAACTCTACTTCCACATGTACTATCTATTAAAGCCACCTTGATGATATCCCATGATTGGGAATCCCATATATCATCAACAACGATTAGGTACCTATATATCGCCATGCCAGCACAGAAGTTTAGAATTAGTAATTGCATTCTAGTGGTCCTTATATAAAAAAGCAAGAACAACAAAGCTAGATAATCTACTTCCTCTAACCCAAACATGTAAAGCGTATCTTGGTTCATTGAGATGCGAAATACATAAACATTTAATTCAATAACCTTAGGGGTGCTCCATACTTTTTGAGAACAAAAAAAGGATTCCCTGTACGTCTCTTCGCGACGTTGTGCGGGCTGTCCTAGACTCCTCTAGCTTGGCGACAAGCTGCGGCCTCACTGGTTGGCTGCAGCGAGGGAAGGTAAAGGGCACGTCAGGGCAGGTCATGTTGAGGAGCTCGGGTGCTCCCAATCCAGCATGACAGCGGGATATCGGCGCAGAGCCCGCTCGTCCGTGTGAGTAGGAGGCTGGCGGTGCACGCGCGGTTTTGTGGCGGCGCGCACTCCAGTACTGTGGTCTGTGGCGGCCAGCAACGGGTGCGCGTGGTGGGTGTTTGTGGTCATGTGAAGTCGCGGGTTTAGGACCGCCGCCATCATAAATTAACAATACTTTCCTAAGAAGAGCAAGATGCTAGAGCCGCTGTTCAAGTTAGCCGAGTTAGATTTTGCTAGTCGTGGCGACCTTGGATGCAAGAATTTCATCGATTGGGAGGTTGTGGAGTAGTCCAAGTATCTCAGGTATGATTCCTTCACCATCAGGTGCGACATTGTTGTCCTCAACCGTTCTGCACCGAGGACGTGGAGCCGGCCAATAACGTGATCGTGCCGAGGTCTGCCCGTGTGCTCCCGACCTGATCCGGATGGGTGCCGACGTGGACCAGTATGGCAGAGAGAGGTTTGTGGCGCATCATCTTTTTTCTTCCATGGGGACTTTCAGTACTTGGGAAAACCGCCCCATATCTTGTCAAAGTACCACATTGGCAATACCGCTATGCAAAACAGCCTCTCAGGGGTTAGGGGGTCAATTGCCCGGTTCTGCATAGTTTAGGGTATATAGTGAGCCAATTTTTAGCTGAGGGGGTGCTGCATCGACGATGTGATACTCCTGAGGGAGTGGGTGGGGGGATGGGATGGGGGGATGGGGGGTGGTCGTATGGAGACTTTTTTCTGGTGGTTATGGTGGCTGACATGGTGGTTATGGCGACACACGTGGTTTCGTCTACGTACATTGGTTTCGATGATGCCTAACAAAACCGAACCCTACTGGCAGCAATAGAAGTTCTGCCAAGGATAGCAGTGCCCACGACTTTTGGTAATTCAGAGTTTGATATGGCCTCAGGTTTTTGAAGATGGAGGTGCTGATGGTGAGTGACTGGTATTGTCATCAAAATTGCATCGTACATAACCAGCTTCCTTCAAGTAAAAACAAAGGGGAAAAGGACAGGAAAGTGGGAAAAAATATTTCATAGAAAAGCTGGTAATACTTCTTAACCCCTTATGGTTTTGTACATATATTTCGAACCGCATAAGCGGTGTCTAAAATTGTATTGTCCAACCTTGAACGTGTGTAACACTAATTCACTATCATAGTGTGAAACATTTGAAGGATAAACCACTATTTTGTTTTACATCGTTGGATGGATGTTACGTATAACATGCACCGCACATTTGATCAAGACAAAAACATATACAGTATAGCTATGTTGGATGGTTTGGTAGTTTCGCTTTTGTGTAGACCTTGAAAATGGGTTGGATAGGATGCCTATGTGTCATGTTGCATTTTGTCCTTAATAAATGTGGTACTCCGTAATTAATATTTGTTTAAACAAAAATCTTCACCATGATTGGGTATTGACTAGTGAGCTGCACTTAATTGTAAAAGTTGGGTGGGTACCTCTTGTTGGCAAGTTGTGTGCGAACTTCTTCGATTAGTTGTGCTTCGTCCCACAGTGCTCCATCGAGACTCATATACTTTTGCTTGTCAATTTCAAGGAGGATGTCCCTGAGAACTTTCTTGATGTCCGGGTTACGAGATACCGAAACAAAAGCACTGCAGGCAAATCGCCCTACAAATTGATCATACACTGCTTTGGCAAGTGTTGTCTTGCCCAGTCCTCCAATTCCAACTATGGAGACGATCTTGAGGCGACTGCCGGCAGTATGGCTCAGCTTCCTCAATACATCGTTTGTTGGACCTTCGATGCCAACAATCTCGCTGGCATCTTTGTACATAGCCAGGAAGCGACGGTCAACGCCAGTTGTGGCTGAATTAGCAACAACAGTAGGCTTGTTGAGATTGTACCTCGTACGCCGGGCTGCCACATCCTTGGCCTTTTTCTGGATCTGGCTGATTTTTTCGGCGATCTCACGGCGATCCATCACTCTATTGATCATGCCTCCCAGCGCCGAACCCTGGACGCGAGAGGGTATGGAATCAAGGATATCCTCCGCGTCATACGAGAGATCCCTTACGTCTGTAGCCCAGACATCTAGCAGCTGATCCCGCTTGTCCGGCTCGAGCTTCCCCACCTCGTAGAGGGCAGCCTGCATGGCCTCCAGCTCCCTGTAGAGGGACTGGATCTCGCTCTTGAGGTTCGCCTGGAGCTTGTACTCGTCCTTGACGAGCTCCAGCAGCTTGGGGAGGAGGGAGCCCATGGCCCCCGTCACCAGCCCCATGGCTCGCAAGGTTTTTGCTATTTCGATTTGGTGTGTGCGTGAGGATGTGTTGTATTGGTTGTTGTACTCGCTATGCACTACAAGTCCATGGCCTTTAATGGAGCACCCATGGTCTGCAGGGCCGGGAGATACTGCCAAGTATATGTGGACAACTTGCGGGTAGATGGAGCAGGTAGTCTGGAATGCCGATGATAATGCATAAGAAGAGCAGGTAGTCTGGAATGATTAAATTTTCAATGTAATCCGTCTATGTCGATGATAATGCATACGAGGAGCAGGTAGTCTGGAATGCCTGCAGGCCCCATGTGGCTACAATGAATGAGTCAAAATGCAGCCGCTACTATTTTCTATTTTTAATTCTTATTTTATTTGCAATTTTACTAAGGCCCTCTTTAGATCGTAGGGTTAAAAAACATAGTAATTGAAAAATATACGAAGTTTGTAAGTGTAAAACAGAGGATTGTGAAAACACAAGAAAAGTGTGAGAAGTGTCGTTTAGATAAAACTCAGTAAAAACACAAGAAATGTGCCTCGACCAAAGGCACTCGAGTGTAAGAAATAGGTTGGAGTGGATGCTATGAATTTGAGACATAATAATCCAATACATAGGATTTTGTTAAGAGACATAATAATCCAACACATAGGATTTTGTTAACACCATTATTTTAAATCAAAGGTAATAGATTTTTTTAAGAATTAAAATACTATAAAATTTCTTTAAAATTACTACAATCCAAAGAAGCTCTAAAAGACAAATATGGGCAGGGCAGTACAACCTTTTATTGTATGAGTGTTCCCTTTTTTACGGTGGGCAGTTGGGGACAACAGGACAAAGGCTCGTACTATTTGCAAGACATATATAATTTAGATTTCTAATTGGGGTTGCTACTTTGTGTGGACCGCACATACACGAACAAAGCCGTGTGACGATGAGATGTGCTCTCGTTCGGCACATCAATATATAATTGTCGACGTCGCCAGAATAGGAATATGAAATAGAAAGCGTGTCCCCTTTTACTTTTCTCCCATGCGATGCAACTGGTCAGACTTCTCTTTGTCCGCTTCATTTGGCAGTCTTCGCAGAATTTTAAAAAACACGTTATTCTCGCGGGCATCGGGACATCTGTACTCTCTAGTTGATGCGTCGCCCTCTCCAATCTCCATTATCTCTCTCTATACGAAACCTCTCATGCTCCCTTATCTTAATCCGAAACAGGGAAAGAGGACACACCAGCATCCTCTAGAGTCGAAGGGAGCTGCGACGTGGATCGGCGTGGCTCTCGTGCCCGCCGGAACGCCACAGTTGACCATTGCCCAACACCAAGCAAGAAGTACGGCATCGATTGATTGACTAGTACTCGATTGATCGGTTAGCAAAGTGTGTGAGGTACTCGATCGATGGATCGGTTAGCAAAGTACTCTTGCATATCCTGTTGATTGACTAGTACGTAGCTGGCTCTAATCTTATCCTCCATCGATATGCAGCTAGCTGATCATTGACGACGAAGAGGAGCACGCGACGAGGACATCCAGTGCAGCTGATAAGTTGGCTGCCAATGGCCACGGGAGACATGGATCACGTGAAGGGGGCCTTTGGAGCCCTCTTCCCCAAGGTGATCGAGCTCCTCAAGCTAGTCGAGTGCAAGATGCAGATCGACCTCAACAATGAGGTCCGCCTCAAAGAAAAGGAGCGGAGGGAGCATGTGAAGAGAGACCTGTTATCCGTACTGACACTGAGAACGGAGGATCAAATAGACGAGCTGGTTGATTTCATCGAGGGGCTATACGAGTGCAAGGTGGACCAAAACGAATTGGTGGAGGCCCTTGAGAGAGAGTTGGTACCCCTGAAGAACGAGCTGCTGTCCCTGATGAAAGATGGGGAATACATAGAGGCTTACCTGCATAGGTCGGAGGATCCTCGGCTTGCGGTCAAGGTCTGGGCCAAGGTTAGGGAGTTGTCGTATGACATAGAGGATGTCATCGACAAGTTCCAGGCATGTCTTGAGGGCTCCAAGCCTATTGAAGGTATCGACAAGTTGAAGGATCTCATGAAGAAGATGACGGAGTTGGACCTCTGGGGGAAGATTCCGGAAGATGCAAGGATCAACGATGTCTTGGCCAGGCCCGTATCCACCACAACTATCGATCCCTGCCGAGTTCAGCCTATGTACACTGAAACCCCTCATCTTGTTGGCATGCGTGGGAACTTGGATCGTCTCAAACAGATGATAAGCCATGACCCTTGGCCACTACTGGATAAGTCCAAATATAAGCCCAAAACAGCCTGTGTTGTTGGGTTTGGAGGATTGGGCAAGACAACCCTTGTCAGAACGTTGTATGAAGAGATCGAGCAAGAATTCACATGCAAGGCTTTTGTTAAGGTCGGTCGAAATGCCAATGAAAGAGGGTTCTCATGGACATCCTCCTTGCTCTGGACAGTGAAAAGAAGGAAAAGAATTACAGTATGCCTGATCTGAACGGACTCAATGAAGGGCAGCTCATTAAAGAGCTACACGAATTTCTTTGCAAGAAAAAGTAAGCATTTGCGCGCCCTGATGATAACGTTTTCTAGATCGTATCATTATATATATGAGTACTAGTCAACTACGAAGAATGACTAAGTTTTTTGCTAGCTAGGCTTATAGTACTATGTAGTTTTACTATATCAGAAATCAATAAAAAAAAATAGCAAGCTTAAAACGAAAAATAGCAAGATTTATGAAACATGTGCAAAAGCAAAGGATTTGCTTAAAATATCATGTAATCTTAAGTACCATAGGAATGAAAAACCACATGATTAGCGCCAAACAATAATTGAAGCACCGCAATAAAACCAAAGGAACTGCAGGTTGATATTTGAGTTCATAGAAATATTTCTCAAAATTGAATGCAACACAGATTGTGATAGTGTGAACATATACAAGTAACTGACATGAAAAAAAATACAATCACACAAGTCCCCGAAAATCCATTGAAATTCATTTAAATCAGAGAAGCAATTAATAAGAGATAGTTATACATCAGGTGACATGACAGGCTGGTGGCCGGATAAGCCACGGAATTGTCGAGCCACATACTCTAGCACGTACAGAGAGCCGCCCGATAACAACCCCACCCCCTCAACATTCACTTTAGTGAAAAACTAGACATTTTAAAAAATAAACACGTACTAATCATAGGTCTTTCTTTACTTTGTGGTTGATTATTTAAACATTATACAGGTATCTCATCGCAATTGATGACATATGGAAACGAAATTTGTGGGAATTTATCGAGTGTGCCTTCCGTAATGAGAAGCATTTAGACAGTCAAGTATTCACGACAACCCGTAGCATCGATGTTGCTAAAGCTTGTTGCACTTCTTCTGATGGTCGTCTAATCTATCAATTGAAACCTCTTTCTGATGAAGACTCCAACAGTCTCTTCTACACAAGAGTATTTTCACAAGAGGGTGGACAATGTCATGGTGGCTTTGAGCAAGTATCTGCAGCCATCTTGAAAAAATGTGGAGGGGTACCGTTAGCGATAAATACTATAGCCAGTCTTTTGGGTAGTAACAGAGAGGGAATAAAACCAATCAGTGAATGGGATCATTTGCTCGAATCTATGGGTACTGGACTTACGGAAGGTGAAAGTGTGCATGAGATGAACAAAATATTCTCTGCCAGCTATGACGATCTACCTCCCGAGCTGAAGAATTGTTTGTTATATATAGCTGCTTTTCCAGAACACTACCCGATCAAGAAAGACCACTTGGTATCAAAGTGGATTGGTGAAGGTTTTGTCCAACGGACAAATCAAGAGGATAGCTTATTTGAGGTAGCAGAGAATTACTTCAACATTCTCCTTAACCGAAGCTTGATCGAGCCTGTTAAGATCGATCCTGAAGGGAAAGCAAGGTCGTGCCGTGTACATGATATGGTGCTCGGTTTCCTTTGCTCCTTGTCGAGTGAAGCAAACTTTGTCACAGTAATAGATGGTAGTACCCGAACCACATCTAGTTCTGAAACCAGGATTCGCAGGTTATCAATTCAGAATTCCAAGGCGATGCCAAAAGTGTTCACACCAGAGCATATGGATGGGATGGCACATGTGAGGTCTTTTACCCTTTCGGATTCTGTTCAAAATTGGACATTCGATAAGTTTTACAGGCTTCTTTGTGAAGCCGAGAATCATCCTACTAACATGAAGAACCCGCTTGAAAAGTTTGAAGCGTTACGTGTATTGGATTTGAGAGATTGCTGTCCTTGGCTTGCGTACCATAATGTTCCGTTGTTTGTCAGATGTTTATTGCAACTGAGGTACCTTGGGCTGAGGAATACGATATTCAATATTATCCCAAAAGATGTAGGGGAGTTGAAGTTCTTGCAGATACTAGACTTAAGAAATTATAACTATATAGAAGAATTGCCATCTAGTGTTGTCGAGCTAAGGGAGCTGCTTTACCTGCGTGTTGACCCGAAGACAAGACTGCCAGATGACTTTGGTAAGCTGACATCTCTAGAAAAGCTGACCCACGTGATGGTGAACCGGGATTCAGCATACGTCGCAAAACAGCTTGGATATCTGATCAACCTGAGGGTGCTCCGGATCACTCCGGAAGACATGGATAAAAACCTTGCTCAAGAATTTGTAGAGTCACTAAACAAGCTACTCGAAATACGGAGTCTGAAGTTGCGAGATCGTTCCAACGATAAATATGGACAACTCCTGCATTTAAGAGTTCAGAGCCTACAGAGCAGAGCTTGCTGGGTCCTGGTGATTGCGTCAGATGCATGGAGGATTCCTGGGAGCCATCAGCACATCTACAGAAGTTTTTGGCAGACAATAATTACTGTTTCCGCAAACTTCCAAAATGGATCACTGAATCTTGTAATATCTCCTCCTTATCAATATGTCTGAAGGAAGTAAGAAGGGACGACATTGAGATCCTTGGAAGGCTCCTCTATCTCCGTTATCTCAACTTGACAAAGAAAGACATGGATAATATGTACCCAGCCAAGCAAGAAGAGGGTTTTCAGTTTGAGAATGATGCATTCCCAGTTGCGCGAGAGTTGCGCATCGCAGGGATCGTAATGTTACCAGCAATGTTCCCAAAAGGAGCCATGCCTAAGGTTCAAACCCTCGAGTTCCACGTCCGACTAGAGGACTTCGGGAACATGAACCTGGAAATGGCGCACCTCCCTGCACTCAAGAAAATTAAGGTTGTCATCTGGTACAAGCTTGATTTGCAGAAGGTTACCAATGGCGCTCAAGGAAGCTTTAATGAAAACTACATCATTGTTCGAAACTATGTATATGAAGTTATTGGCGCCCGCATGAAGGATGCTGAGGATGCGCTGAGGACCGCAGCTGCCTTGAGTCCTAACATTCACACTACTGATATCGAGACAAGGAGGTATGAACATAACGGGGACTTGGGGGAACATAAGGTGCGTGTATTCAACAGGGCGTGTGCATTCCAGTTTCATCATTTACCCTCTTGCCAATGTGTTTAGTTATCCTACTTAATTTTTTCATTGTTATGTTTAAGGTTTATTGTTTGACGTGGTTCTTGAAGGCCGCTGAAGAAGAATCAGCGGAGAAGAGGATTCGCTTTAGTGACGCCGAAGCATTTGATGTCGTGGTGAGCCGTGACAAACATAACACAGAAATCAAGGCACGCAGATTCTCTTCCCAGCCGATGCTGGATCTTACGCCCGCCACGGGGGGGAAGAAGAAGAGCCCCGCAACCGCCTTTAAGGAGATTATGTTCGTTGAGTGCGACACTGGAAATATCGCTGAATCTGTAGGCCTCGTCTTCACCGAAAAGAGTTTCGCGACTGTGTGCATTACAGTTTCATTATTTACCCTCTTGCCAATGTGTTAACTATCAACCTTAATTTTGTTTCTTATGATTCAGTTTGAGGTGATGACGTCGATATGGAAGTTAGATGAAGCAGCGGAGAGCCGTGAACCTCTTCGTCTCACAGAAATCGGAGAGGCAAGCGGATTGCCTTTCCTGCCGCCATTTGATTCTGATGAGGGAAAGTTAAAGGTCTTGTTTTGCGAGTGTATTTGACTATGTGCATCACAGTTTCATCATTTACGGTCTTTCCAAAGTGTTTACATATCCATTTTGATTAGTTTTCTTTCATTCCAGTTAAAGTGGAAGACGTGGATATCGAAGATTTATAGGCAACTTCTAAGTATGTGGATGAAACTTTTTGCCTCTTCGTCTGACAGTCACACAAATCACGGTGACGCGGAGGCAGTCCGCGTCCAAACCAGCCGTCAACCTGTTTGCCTAACAGAAGACGGTGAGGCTAGCGGATTGCCTTCCCTGCCGCAGGCAGATCTGTTTATCCCGCAACCAAGGAGTAATGAGGCGGGGCATGGTTTTATACCTCACGAGGACGAGGAGATATCTAAGGTTTGTGTATTCGACTGTATGCATTCGAGTTCCATCATATCCACTGTCTAGCCAAAATGTTTACACATCCATCTTGATTTTTTTTTCACAGAGGTCGATGCCGATGTGGAAGAATGATGACAAAGCAACAACGGAGAAGCAGCTTTGCTCCAGTGAGGTGGAGGCAGTTGACATGCATACCAAACATCCCCCTCTCCGTGTTACAGAAATCGGTGAGTCAAGTGGATCGTCCTCCCATCCGCCACTGCATCCTCTTGAGGTCAAGGCTAAGGTATGGTTTTGTGCATGTATTTGACTGTATGAATTCCAGGTTCATCATTTACCCACTTGCCAAAGTATTTACATATCCATCTTAATATTTTTGTTTTTGTTTGTACGTTTCAGTCTATATGGTTCGTGCCGATACTTGTAGCATTAATGAAGGGCGAATATGACTACAATGACGCGGAGGCAGTCAACGTCCAACTTAGGGAAATCGATGAGGCAGCAGCCGCGGAGATGCAGCAGCTTCGCTCCAGTGACGTGCAGGCAGTCAACGCCCAAACCAGCGATCGCCCTCTTCGTGTTACAAAAAATCAATGAGGCAGATGGTTCAACTTCTTGCCGCTGCCGGATCCTGCGCCCGCTACTTGGCATGACGCCAATGACGTGGCTGATGCGCGAGATGTCTGAAACGAAGCTAAGGAGCCGACATCTTCGAGGGGCTGAAGATACTTTTGGCAAGGGCTGTTGAGTGTGAGAGATATCCTTTTCGGTTGGTGTCAAAGAATAATTGGAAATGGTTAAAGAACAAGATTTTGGGAAGATGCTTGGGTGCTAAAAATTCCCTTGTAATTGAAATTTGATAAACTATTTGATGTTTGCTTGACTAAAGAAAGCCCACTACAACAAGAACCATGATATAGCAACATGTACTTTGCAATGCTGTTTGATACGCGCATGAATGGTTACGTGGATAGTGTCGCGTGTCGAAACACGGACACCGGGAAATCGGAATACTTCCCCTATTGATTGTTTGGTGAGAGGGCGCTCGGAGTTTCTGTTCGGATCGGGGCATAGTCTGTCGGGTCGAGAGTGGAAGACAAGCGATGTTTTTACTCAGGTTCAGACTATCCGAAGATGTAAGACACTACATCATGCTTGTCTGATCTTGTATTGAAGAAAATACTTCATATTTTCCGGTTAAGATTATCCCCTTACATACCTCCGGAGGTGTCTTGGACACGCCTCGGGTGTAGATCGTGCATTATCCCCTTATTATTATCAACTGGCACATCCCATTGGGTTAGAGCTTTATACATAGAATTCACCGAGAATTTTCCACTCTTGTGTAAATTCCAACTAAATGTAACATCCCAAAAATATTATCAGTATTATTATTCCAAAAATGAGAGCCAACAAAAACTTTTGTTAAAATTATATGTGTTGATTGCATGTTATTGCTTGTGTTAATTAATTCTTGTTGATTGTGTGTTGTTTGCTCTAATTAACACATGAAGAAAAGAAGGAAAACAAAATAAAAAGTTCAAACCATAAAATCATGTGACAAGTGTCACACAAATTTCTCCAAGTGAGAAATTAATTTTCTTTCAAAATAAAAATTCAGTGGAGTGATATTTAATCACTCTCAATTTTATTCCTACACTTTTCCCTCTCCAAGTATATTTTCAAAAATCCAAATTAAAAATTCCAAAAACCTTTCTTTATCTTTTTAAATCACAAAGTGTGTGGTGCAACACTTGTCAAATAAATTGCACCACAGCACCACAAATCTTAGTGAACACATGTGAAGCAAATTATGAAAATAAATTTCAGAAAATAAAATTAAAAGTTGGTTGGGGAATTTCATCGAACACATTGCAGTCATGCTCTGTGTTCTTCCCCAATTTGAGAAATCCGTGATCAAATTGATCGATTTGGTGTTTAATCCATCAAATTGACTCATCCAATCGCTCTCCCGCACCTTACTGATCAAATTGCGCGCGAGAATTCGAGGAGGGGAGGTCAGAATCGAGGAGGAGCTTCGGAGGGGACAGCTCGCCGGCGCGGCCGCGCCATGGTCGGCCCTGTGGCCGTGGCAGCCCCGCTCCATGCCTCTCTCTCACTCCCTCACCTCCCTGCTCCCTCTCCCGCACACACCAGCCCCAACACCAGCCCGCCCCCGCCGGACAGACGTCGTGACCAGTGCGCGCCGCGCACCGCCCGAGCTCTCCCAGAGCACGCCAGGGCGTCCCCCTGTCGAGCTTCCTCCACACCTCGCCACGCCCCCATTCTGCTCCCTGGCCACCCCGCAGCGTAGCCGCACCCTCCACCGCCCCTACGACGAGCTCACACGGCCCCTGGAGCACCCCTGAGCCCAGTCCACCGTGCGCCCGTGCTCGCCGTTAAATACCCGCCCCGAGCTCTCCTTCGCTCCACACTCCACCCCACTGCCTCCCTCACTCTCCACTCTCTCTCGTGCACCGCAAGGAGGGCGGAGCCACTCCCTCGAAGCTCCAGTTGCCCGTGAGCTTCCTCGACACTCCGCCGTGCCCGAGGTAGACGAAGCCACGGCCACGCCGTGCTGTCCTCTCCCTCTCTTCTATCTGGCCTCCACCTTGCTCTCCATCACCACCGCACTCACCCGAGCCCTTTTCCCCGTTGTTTCGTGCACAGGAGCGCCCCCAGAATCTCGCCGAAGCTCATGCCCGTGGCCGTGGAAGTTTGAGACCTCGCCGCCGTCGACTGAAGCCTCCCCAGCAAGTGCAGCTCGCCCAGACGTCTTCCCCGAGCCTCCGCGACCCTCCTGCACCTTCTCCGCGCCTTCCCAGCCCCCTAGGTGGGGATCCGTGCACCATCGTGTCGCCGGCGCGGCGGCGCCGCCAGTTTTTGGTCGCCGCCGTTGCCTTTGAACGTGGGCCGTTGGATTTAGATCCAACGGCAGCGTGTCTGTTCGCGTAGTTGAGCAGCTGACGGGCAGGCCCCACCCGTCAGCGTTTTAATAATTTTCCCGCGTGCACTGAGTCACTAACATAAGGGCCCCACCTGTCATAGATTTAAACATTATCCACACAGAGGAATTTCCTAATTTAAATTTCCAGAGAATTTTAGTACTGGACTAAACTTTGAAATTAAATATCTCGAGATTTATAGCTCTAAATAAATCGAATCCAATTGTTCTGGAAAGCTTATGAAATTGTTAACCAACCCAAGTGGTCTCATTTCATTTAGATAAATAATAAAAATGCATTATTAAAAATGCCACAGAAGGTTTAAAATCTAAACTTGTTTGTTTCTGATACTCTGTTAAGCCAAATAATTCCAAACCAATTTTGTTAGCTTAGTACTGTGATCTATTAGCTTCCCTAATTTTGGTAGAATTAATTGTGCAGTGATAATTGTTTAGTTTAAAGATGAAGTTAGAGAACCCTTCTGCACTAAAACAATTAAATATGTTTAATGGTTAACCCAAATGAGTTAGGACCAATTTTGTTGGATCACATTTAGTCATGTTTAGTTACCCCTAAAAGGATTTAATTTTAGGATCAACAGAACTTAATTGGTAGCTAAAACTTGATTATTAAGTTACTGGATTAAAACATTTGTGTAGGGAGTTTGGTAACTCCAATAATCCAAACTAAATTGTGTTGTCTTCTACACATCAGTAGCTTTCTGTAGAATTTTAGTTTGTATTTTTGTGACCAACAGAACTCAAGTTGTGTAATTAAACATGTTCAACAAGTTTCTGCCATATTTAAGACATAAATAAATAATGTTTAATTCAATTAAATTGAAACCAAATTGTATTGTTTGATGTATGCAGTGGCTATTTATAGCATTTAAGATTGTAATGTTGTGATGTTGATTGATAGATTAGTGATTGTTTGTATTTGCTTGTTTATTAATTAGACGAGAACGCTGTCGGATTTATCGAGGAAGGAGAGTTTGTTGAATCTGAAGATCAAGACCAAGGTCACTTTGCCGAGCAAGGCAAGCTACTCTCTGAGCTTGCACCCCAAATATATGCATCTACTTTGATAACATGATTTACTCTTAAGGCAAAGATTTTCTAAAACCTTTTCAAAAGTATATGGAAATTATTTTGCCACCCTATGTAGAAGTATAAGATAGTTGATATAAAATTATAGGATGGGAAAAATAATATTGTTTATTCAAAACTCCTTTGAAAATACTTGTGTGGTTATGAAATGCCGAGATGTCGGTGTTGAAATGGAGAAATGGAGTATGGAGATGTTTATGAAAAATGCACAGTGTGTCCTAGTACTATGACGACCAATCTTACCCTGTGCGACCACATTTACCCACATATGGGAAAGGGCTTAGTCATATAATTTGCTCATATTAGTATGGGATGCCTCATCGACGGAGATGACTCCGTTATGCATGAGGGGATAGTGTGTTGATGTACCCCTGACCTGGGTCCTCGCTCAAACTCTATGGAAAGATAAGGAGGAGGATTGAAGGTTCACCATAAACCGCCGGGCAAAACTATGAGTCCTCACACTTAGATTCCGACGGGCTGGGTTAAGTGTTGATGGAAAGTGTCATATGGGCAGGATCCTATACTAGCATGAGCAAAGGACAGGCTAGGGTCGGTGACTCAACTTCGCATACACCTTGTATGGCGGGACGTGGCTGACACGATGAGTTACCGGATGGATGTGGGAAAAGCGTGCTACCTCTGCAGAGTGTAAAACTATTCGAATAGCCGAGTCCTCGGATATGGACAGTTGGAAGGCTGTCCTAAGACCATGTGCAAGTTTTGAAAAGAGTTGAGTTTTAAAAGAAAAATGAAGTGGAGAATGTTTCCTACACCTATACCAACGGATCGGTATGAGGTGGTTGGAGGAAAGTGGACCATGACGGGCTATGGTCGGAAAAAGGAGGAGTTTTGGAAAACAGAAAAATGGTGATTTCTTTAAAGATAGTTATAAAACTCTTCTTACCTTTTTCAATAAAGATATAGAGATGTTTTAAATAAATAAAAGTATGAAAGTAAAATAAAACTAGTGCATACTCATGTTGGGGTAGTTTGCGAGTACAATCAAATGTACTCATATTGGTTTCGTCCCTGGCTATTGTCTTAGCCAGACTTCGAGGAGCACTACGCCGAGGAGGAGTATGGCGACTTCTACGCGAACTAGGATCTCCATAAGTCAGCTGCCTGTCGGGTCGTCGTTAGGATTTGATGCCTACTACGCCGTAGCTTCCGCTGATTATTTTGGTTTGGCCCATGAAGGCACCTATGTAAGACTTGGTCTAAATGACCATTTATGTAAGACTTTTAATTCGGTACTGTAATGGATGTAAACTTTGGTATTCAGTTCGGATTATGTGCAATGACAGACTGATCACGGGATCATTGTGTTAAGCATAATCGGGTATTTCGGACGGCTAGTCCGGGGTCCCCACAGAGCTGGTATCAGAGCCATCCTGACTTTAAGAGACCTTAGATTAGCATGGTCGCTAGATAGAAGTTACAAAAGTTAATTTCTAAAAATAAAGGAGTGAAGTATTTTCGAAAATTTCTTATCTCCAATCCTCTTACTTATACAAAATTTTACTCTCATTAAATATTACATTTTTTTGTATCCTTAAAATTTTGCACACTTGTCATCCCATTAAGCTTAAAATTTTGCTCACTTGTTGCCTACTAAATTTAAAATTTTGATACACTTGCCATCTCACTAACTTAAAATTTTGCTAAAAATTGTAGATGGCATCCATTGGACCGAGTTCGTTCAGCTTGAGAGGGACGGCAAGTTGATGTTCGAGAAGGACTTGTTCGAGTTGAGCAAGCAGTTAGGTCGCCCCGCCCCAGAGTTTAGGGGAGCCCAGGTGGACACTCTCGGCCACGGGAACCTGTGTTGGTTGGTCGAGTCGTCTGTTCGGGGGAACATCAAGTCTCCCGGATCCAGGACGCTGATCTTCACCACCATGGACGTCCACTGGGGCGATGGACTGTGTCGTCATGCAGAGGATGCTAGCCCGACTTTGTGAGGAGCACAAGGCGGAGTTAGTGAACTCCCGTTTCCGGTTCTACGGGAGGCGCACCGATGATGGACACCCTATCCGATCCCCGCTACACCCGACGTTCGGAGAGTACATCCTGGACATGGAGATTATGCTCTTCCGCACCCAGGAGGATCTGTCGTGCGCTAGACTCCGTTCTCGCTTCGAGCGCATCTCGCTCGCAGAGAGTCGCGAGAGTGAGGCGCAGCTGAAGGAGGAGAAGGTCGCTCTTCTCAAGAAGAGGACCCAGCTGAGGAGGACCATCGAAGCTCCGCAAGAAGGTGGCGGAGCAGGACGAGCTGATCGAGGATCTAGAGCACCATACGACGAGATGGAGGAGGAGGGCGAGGATCTCCGCAAGGAGAACAACGCTTTCCTCAGTGACGATGACGACTTCCTGGAGGAGATGGACTATGAGCAGGAGGATGACGAGGAGGAGTTAGTTGACGAGGAGGAGGAGCCACTCGAGGCAGTTCTCGAGGACGAGGAGGAGGACCCGAGGAGCCACCTTACCAGTCCGACGCTGACGCAGCAGAGCCTGAGGTTCCACCTCAGTAGGCGAGTGACTTGTGTACTACCGCAGGATTAGGTCGACCCCCTATCGCTAGTCGAGTCGAAGTAGTGGTACTTTTGGAAACCATGTATTAGGTATTATGTACGACGATGTAGTGATGTTGTAAGCTTGATGTTGTAAGCTTGATGTGTAAGCTTGATGTTGTGAACTCCTTGATGTGATGTTTGTGTTATATAAGTATGTTAGTCTGTGTAAAATATTTTCCATATCATCCTTAATTAATCAACCACTTCGCAAATCGTCTTTTCCTTAGTCGAACCTTTTTGCCTTGCCTCTTATACCCGGTGTGCTTCAGGAGCACCACCACCACCACCGAACCCAACCCCGCCCAACTTCTCGCGCTTATCATGGAGGAACGTGAAAATGCCCGGGAGGAGCGTCAAGCTCATCTCGCTGCCCTGCAGCAGATCGCTGCCGCCCATCTCAACCACAACAACAACAATAACAACAACAACAATGGTGGCAATGGCAATGGCGATGGAAACCAGCGATCCACCTTAGCGATTTCAGAAGACCAACCCACCCACCTATTCCAAGGGACTTCACCCACTAGAAGCCGATGATTGGCTTCGCACCATCGACAACAATCTGGAAGTTGCTGCTGTAGGGAAAATGAGAAAGTGCTGTATGCAACCCACTATCTTGCTGGACCTGCACGAGCTTGGTGGGAAACTACCAAGGCTCTCCAGCAAGCTGGTCATGTTATCAACTGGGCTGAGTTCCAGGAGAAGTTCCGCAAGAAGCACATTCCGGCGGACTCATTGAGGAAGAAGGATGAATTCCGCAAGCTGAGGCAGGGAAGTAGAGATGTGGTCGGTTATCTTGATGAGTTTACCGACTTATCTCGGTATGCTCCTGATGACACCGACACAGAGAAGAAGAAGATGGAGCGTTTCATGAGTGGACTTCATGATGAACTGCAGTGTGCTCTGGTTATCCATGACTTCTATGATCTGGAGTCACTTGTGGACAAAGCCATCCAGCTGGAGACCAAGCGCAAGTCTATGTTTGAAGGTCGTAAGAGGAGGATGAATGCTCAGGAAGGTTCGAGCAGCCAGAAGCCTCGTATCTTTCAGCAAAACCCCAAGCCTGCCTATCGACCACCACAAGCTCCACGCCCCAATTTCCCTAACCGCCCAAACAACTTCAACCGCCCCAATGACAATAACCGTCCCGGAGGAAACTTCAACAACTTCACCCGCAATGCCAATGTTGTCTGCTTTGAATGCGGCAACAAGGGTCACTACTCCAGAGAATGCCCAATCCCAAGAGGAATGTTCAGCGCCCCAATGCGCCGGCACCGAACAATGGTCAAGGCCGCAATGGAAATGGCAAGAATGCCGCACCCCGCGGAAATGTTGCTGTTGCCAAGGGTCGTCTGCACCACATCAATGCTGAAGAAGCTGGATGCGCCAGATGTTGTGCTGGGTACGTTCCTTGTCAACTCAGTACCTGCAACTGTTCTGTTTGATTCTGGTGCTACCCATTCTTTGTTACCCAAGAATTTGTTGCTAAGGGAGGTTTAGTCGAGAGCCTCTTACCCAAACCCATGGTCATCCAAATCCCAGAATCCACCGTAGAGACCAAGATGTTTTGCTCCGATGTCCCTTGAGATCAAAGGAGAAAAGTTTCCAGTTAACTTAATCGTTCTGGGAACCCAAGGCATCGATGTTATACTGGTATGAATTGGTTAGCCAAGTACCATGGTCGAATTGACTGTGCCAGAAGAGCTGTATCCATCACCACCGACAAAGAAGTAGAAGTGGAGTATGTGTCTGAAACCAATCATTCCACCAGGCTGCCATGAGAGCATAGCTCGACCCGCCCTAGATGAGATCCGTGTTGTTCACCTATTCGGATGTTTTCCCTGAAGAATTGCCTGGTATGCCGCCAGACCGGGATATTGAGTTCATAATTGAGCTTATCCCAGGAACAGCCCCTATATCCCAAAGCCTTATCGGATGAATCCGGAAGAACTGGTTGAGTTGAAGAAGCAGTTGGCTGATATGCTCAGCAAAGGTCTTGTTCGCCCAAGCGCTTCACCTTGGGGATCACCCATTATTTTTGTGGACAAGAGAGACGGTACCACACGCCTGTGTGTGGATTATCGCAAGCTAAATGACGTGACCATTAAAAACAAGTACCTCTTCCCAAGATCGAGGATCTGTTCGATCAAATGAACGGAGCCCGAGTCTTTTCCAAGATCGATCTTCGGACAGGTACCATCAGTTGAAGATCCGAGAGACAGACATTCCCAAGACCGCCTTCACCACCGTTACGGTTTGTTTGAATACACCGTGATGTCCTTTGGTCTGACCAATGCCCCAGCCTATTTCATGAATCTCATGAACAAGATTTTCATGGAGTACCTCGACAAGTTCGTGGTAGTTTTCCTCGATGACATCCTTATTTATTCCAAGACCGAAGAAGAGCATGCTGAACACCTGCGTCTAGTTTTGGAGACCCTCCGAGAGCACCAGCTGTATGCCAAGCTTAGCAAGTGTGAGTTTTGGCTCAGTGAAGTGGCATTTCTCGGACATGTTGTATCTGCGGAGGAATTTCTGTTGACCCGAGAAGATCCAAGCCATTGTTGACTGGTTAGCCCCAACCAGTGTGACTGAAATCCGAAGCTTTCTCGGACTAGCGGTTATTACCGCAAGTTCGTTGAAGGATTTTCCAGTATAGCCAAACCCATGACCCAACTGTTGAAGAAGGACAAGAAATTTGAATGGACTCAGAAGTGTGAGGATAGTTTCCAAGAATTGAAGAAGAGACTGACCTCAGCCCCAATTGATTATGCCAGACGTCACCAAGAGTTTCGACGTGTATTGCGATGCATCACGCCTCGGACTTGGTTGCGTTCTGATGCAAGAAGGCAAAGTTGTGTCGTATCTGTCCCGGCAGTTGCGACCGCATGAAGAGAATTACCCAACCCATGACCTGGAGTTAGCTGCTGTTGTTCTTGCTCTTAAACGTGGCGTCCCTATCTTGCGGGACATCGCTGTGAGATCTATACGATCATAAGAGCTTGAAGTATATTTTCACCCAGAAGGAGTTGAACCTGCGACAGAGGAGATGGATGGAATTAATCAAGGATTATGATATTGGAATCCATTATCACCCCGGAAAGGCTAATGTAGTTGCCGATGCCCTTAGTCGCAAACCTTGCACCCTGAATGCCTTGATCCAAGCCGAACAGCCAGCCTTGTTCAAAGAGTTCAAAGATTTTGGACTAGAACTTGTTAGCCATGGTTATCTCGCCAATTTAGAGTT
Organism: Poa pratensis; assembly: GCA_947311845.1. Taxonomy (NCBI): domain Eukaryota; kingdom Viridiplantae; phylum Streptophyta; class Magnoliopsida; order Poales; family Poaceae; genus Poa; species Poa pratensis. The sequence continues at coordinate 7,279,977 of CAMZMU010000056.1, read as the reverse complement.
AGCCCCAACCCTGATGGATCAAATCAAAGAAGCCCAAAAAGGTCATGAAAGCATTGGGAATTAAGAAGAAGATTTCTCTCGGCAAAGCACCCGGTTTTACCGAAGATGCTGAAGGAGTGCTGAAATTCAATGACCGTATCTGTGTGCCCAATGTCACGGAACTTAAGGAGTTAATCCTGAAGGAGCCCATGAGACCCCTTATTCAATCCACCCCGGCGGAACCAAAATGTACCAAGACCTTCGAGAAAGATTTTGGTGGCATGGAATGAAGCGAGAGATTGGTTCTTTGTAGCCAAGTGTGATATCTGTCAGCGAGTCAAGGCTGAACATCAGCGACCCGCTGGATTGCTTCAACCTTTGAAAATTCCCGAGTGGAAGTGGGATGAGATTGGAATGGATTTTATTACCGGACTTCCAAGATCCAACCGAGGCCATGATTCAATCTGGGTCATCGTTGATCGACTGACCAAGGTTGCCCATTTATTCCTGTCAAGACCACCATACCGGAGCTCAGTTAGCAGACTTGTATATTTCCAGAATAGTAAGCCTGCATGGTGTGCCTAAGAAGATTGTATCTGATAGAGGCACGCAATTCACCTCAAGATTCTGGAAATCCCTTCATGAAGCCCTCGGAACCAAGTTAGCGTTTAGCACAGCTTATCATCCCCAGACCGATGGCCAAACTGACGAGTGAACCAGATATTGGAGGACATGCTTCGCGCATGTGTTCTATCCTATGGTTCCAAGTGGGAAGATTGTCTTCCGTTTGCAGAGTTCTCATACAACAATAGTTATCAGTCTAGTCTGCAAATGGCCCCTTTTGAAGCCCTTTACGGCAAGAAGTGTCGTACACCCCTGAATTGGTCCGATACCGGAGAAGGCAAATTGTTTGGACCAGATACCCTCCGTGAAGCTGAAGAGCAAGTTCAGCTTATTCGTGAACGCCTCAAAACTGCCCAATCCCGTCAGAAGAGTTACGCTGACACCAAGCGCCGATGTCACTTTCAGTATCGGAGATTATGTTATCTCCGAGTGACACCCCTTAAAGGAATGCAGCGTTTCCATGTCAAAGGAAAATTAGCGCCAAGGTATATTGGACCCTTCAAGATCATTGCTCGTCGAGGAGAAGTATCCTATCACTGGAGTTCCCCGGAGTTAGGAGATTATCATGATGTCTTCCACATTTCCTTGCTCCGGAAGTGTCGAAGTTCCTGACCAGCCTGATGTTTTCAAAAACATCGACCACCTCTCCATCGACCTGAACCAAGACCTGACTTATCGTGAGAGACCCTCAAGATTCTGACGAAGATGTTCGTGTTACCCGAAGGCGCGATCAAGTTCTACAAAGTCCAGTGGACTAACCACTCTGAAGAAGAAGCAACTTGGGAACGCGAAGATTATCTTAGAAGCGAATTCCCAAACCTCTTAGTACCTAAGCCTAGCAAATCTCGGGACGAGATTTATTTTAAGGGGGGAAGGATTGTAACATCCCAAAAATATTATCAGTATTATTATTCCAAAAATGAGAGCCAACAAAAACTTTTGTTAAATTATATGTGTTGATTGCATGTTATTGCTTGTGTTAATTAATTCTTGTTGATTGTGTGTTGTTTGCTCTAATTAACACATGAAGAAAAGAAGGAAAACAAAATAAAAATTTCAAACCATAAAATCATGTGACAAGTGTCACACAAATTTCTCCAAGTGAGAAATTAATTTTCTTTCAAAATAAAAATTCAGTGGAGTGATATTTAATCACTCTCAATTTTATTCCTACACTTTTCCCTCTCCAAGTATATTTTCAAAAATCCAAATTAAAAATTCCAAAAACCTTTCTTTATCTTTTTAAATCACAAAGTGTGTGGTTCAACACTTGTCAAATAAATTGCACCACAGCACCACAAATCTTAGTGAACACATGTGAAGCAAATTATGAAAATAAATTTCAGAAAATAAAATTAAAAGTTGGCTGGGAATTTCATCGAACACATTGCAGTCATGCTCTGTGTTCTTCCCCAATTTGAGAAATCCGTGATCAAATTGATCGATTTGGTGTTTAATCCATCAAATTGATTCATCCAATCGCTCTCCCGCACCTTACTGATCAAATTGCGCGCGAGAATTCGAGGAGGGGAGGTCAGAATCGAGGAGGAGCTTCGGAGGGGACAGCTCGCCGGCGCGGCCGCGCCATGGTCGGCCCTGTGGCCATGGCATGCACGTCGTGGCAGCCCCGCTCCATGCCTCTCTCTCACTCCCTCACCTCCCTGCTCCCTCTCCCGCACACACCAGCCCCAACACCAGCCCGCCCCCGCCGGAGAGACGTCGTGACCAGTGCGCGCCGCGCACCGCCCGAGCTCTCCCAGAGCACGCCAGGGCGTCCCCCCTGTCGAGCTTCCTCCACACCTCGCCACGCCCCCATTCTGCTCCCTGGCCACCCCGCAGCGTAGCCGCACCCTCCACCGCCCCTACGACGAGCTCACACGGCCCCTGGAGCACCCCTGAGCCCAGTCCACCGTGCGCCCGTGCTCGCCGTTAAATACCCGCCCCGAGCTCTCCTTCGCTCCACACTCCACCCCACTGCCTCCCTCACTCTCCACTCTCTCTCGTGCCCCGCCAGGAGGGCGGAGCCACTCCCTCGAAGCTCCAGTTGCCCGTGAGCTTCCTCGACACTCCGCCGTGCCCGAGGTAGACGAAGCCACGGCCACGCCGTGCTGTCCTCTCCCTCTCTTCTCTCTGGCCTCCACCTTGCTCTCCATCACCACCGCACTCACCCGAGCCCTTTTCCCCGTTGTTTCGTGCACAGGAGCGCCCCCAGAACCTCGCCGGAGCTCGTGCCCGTGGCCGTGGAAGTTTGAGACCTCGCCGCCGTCGACTGAAGCCTCCCCAGCAAGTGCAGCTCGCCCAGACGTCTTCCCCGAGCCTCCGCGACCCTCCTGCACCTTCTCCGCGCCTTCCCGAGCCCCCTAGGTGAGGATCCGTGCACCACCGTGTCGCCGGCGCGGCGGCGCCGCCAGTTTTTGGTCGCCGCCGTTGCCTTTGAACGTGGGCCGTTGGATTTAGATCCAACGGCAGCGTGTCTGTTCGCGTAGTTGAGCAGCTGACGGGCTGGCCCCACCCGTCAGCATTTTAATAATTTTCCCACGTGCACTGAGTCACTGACAGAAGGGCCCCACCTGTCATAGATTTAAACATTATCCACACAGAGGAATTTCCAGAGAATTTTAGTACTGGACTAAACTTTGAAATTAAATATCTCGAGATTTATAGCTCCAAATAAATCGAATCCAATTGTTCTGGAAAGCTTATGAAATTGTTTAACCAACCCAAGTGGTCTCATTTCATTTAGATAAATAATAAAAATGCATTATTAAAAATGCCACAGAAGGTTTAAAATCTAAACTTGTTTGTTTCTGATACTCTGTTAAGTCAAATAATTCCAAACCAATTTTGTTAGCTTAGTACTGTGATCTATTAGCTTCCCTAATTTTGGTAGAATTAATTGTGCAGTGATAATTGTTTAGTTTAAAGATGAAGTTAGAGAACCCTTCTGCACTAAAACAATTAAATATGTTTAATGGTTAACCCAAATGAGTTAGGACCAATTTTGTTGGATCACATTTAGTCATGTTTAGTTACCACTAAAAGTATTTAATTTAGGATCAATAGAACTTAATTGGTAGCTAAAACTTGATTATTAAGTTACTGGATTAAAACATTTGTGTAGGGAGTTTGGTAACTCCAAATAATCCAAACTAAACTGTGTTGTCTTCTACACATCAGTAGCTTCCTGTAGAATTTTAGTTTGTATTTTTGTGACCAACAGAATTCAAGTTGTGTAATTAAACATGTTCAACAAGTTTCTGCCATATTTAAGACATAAAGAAATAATGTTTAATTCAATTAAATTGAAACCAAATTGTATTGTTTGATGTATGCAGTGGCTATTTATAGCATTTTAAGATTGTAATGTTGATTGAATAGATTAGTGATTGTTTGTATTTGCTTGTTTATTAATTAGACGAGAACGCTGTCGGATTTATCGAGGAAGGAGAGTTTGTTGAATCTGAAGATCAAGACCAAGGTCACTTTGCCGAGCAAGGCAAGCTACTCTCTGAGCTTGCACCCCAAATATATGCATCTACTTTGATAACATGATTTACTCTTAAGGCAAAGATTTTCTAAAACCTTTTCAAAGAGTATATGAAAATTATTTTGCCACCCTATGTAGAAGTATAAGATAGTTGATATAAAATTATAGGATGGGAAAAATAATTATTGTTTATTCAAAACTCTTTTGAAAAATACTTGTGTGGTTATGAAATGCCGAGATGTCGGTGTTGAAATGGAGAAATGGAGTATGGAGATGTTTATGAAAAATGCACAATGTGTCCTAGTACTATGACGACCAATCTTACCCTGTGCGACCACATTTACCCACATATGGGAAAGGGCTTAGTCATATAATTTGCTCATATTAGTATGGGATGCCTCATCGACGGAGATGACTCCGTTATGCATGAGGGGATAGTGTGTTGATGTACCCCTGACCTGGGTCCTCGCTCAAACTCTATGAAAAGATAAGGAGCAGGATTGAAGGTTCTACCATAAACCGCCGGGCAAAACTATGAGTCCTCACACTTAGATTCCGACGGGCTGGATTAAGTGTTGATGGAAAGTATCATATGAGCAGGATCCTATACTGGCATGAGCAAAGGACGGGCTAGGGTCGGTGGCTCAACTTCGCATACACCTTGTATGGCGGGATGTGGCTGACACGATGAGTTACCGGATGGATGTGGGAAAAGCGTGCTACCTCTGCAGAGTGTAAAACTATTCGAATAGCCGAGTCCTCGGATATGGACAGTTGGAAGGCTGTCCTAAGACCATGTGCAAGTTTTGAAAAGAGTTGAGTTTTAAAAGAAAAATGAAGTGGAGAATGTTTCCTACACCTATACCAACGGATCGGTATGAGGTGGTTGACGGAAAGTGGACCATGACGGGCTATGGTCGGAAAAAGGAGGAGTTTTGGAAAAACAGAGAAAATGGTGATTTCTTTAAAGATAGTTATAAAACTCTTCTTACCTTTTTCAATAAAGATATAGGGATGTTTTAAATAAATAACAGTATGAAAGTAAAATAAAACTAGTGCATACTCATGTTGGGGTAGTTTGCGAGTAGAATCAAATGTACTCATATTGGTTTCGTCCCTGGCTATTGTCTTAGCCAGACTTCGAGGAGCACTACGCCGAGGAGGAGTATGACGACTTCTACGCGAACTAAAGATCTCCATAAGTCAGCTGCCTGTCGGGTCGTCGTTAGGATTTGATGCCTACTACGCCGTAGCTTCCGCTGATTATTTTTGTTTGGCCCATGAAGGCACCTATGTAAGACTTGGTCTAAATGACCATTTATGTAAGACTTTTAATTCGGTACTGTAATGGATGTAAACTTTGGTATTCGGTTTGGATTATGTGCAATGACAGACTGATCACGGGATCATTGTGTTAAGCATAATCGGATATTTCGGATGGCTAGTCCGGGGTCCCCACACTAAACTCATTTGTCCCATGCGTCAAATTGACCAAAGTCAGATGTTGCAGCAACTTATGTCAATATGCTAACCGGGGACCAACAAGATCTCTTCTGAACGTCACGTTTGGAGGAGAATTCTTCAACACCTGAGTGAGCGTATTGCTTTTGTGACCCCAATGACTATGTTGTATAAAGCTAGCTATTAGTCACAGCTTCATCTGCGTCATCAAAAAAGAAACAAGCCAGCTCATAGTGGACCAAGTTCACACACTGCAGATCATGAGGGGGGACAGCATTGACAACATTCAGATGAAAGGCCAAGCATTGACAACATATCCCTCTAGTGTCGGAAAGAAGTCATGTGGAACAAGAGTTTGTTGGAGCCAAAGTTGAGTAGGCCTGAGTAATTCACGATATGAAATGCCAGCCATCTTGCCATTGGTGTCAATCTGAAGTAGCCAGTCGCCAAATTTGACTATAACGAGCACATCACTATTCTGTAACGATCCCTGTTAACATTCTTGATCAATAAAGTTTGGCTGGTTGTCCCATCTATCCCTAGATCACCCAAATATCCACGTTTTCCGCTGTGTCGTTAAGGCTGGAGACGCCAAGCGTGCCACCAATCTCAAACAGGCGCTGCTGGTTACATTCATCGATATGCTTGTCCTTTCAGTTTAATCCAGCCTACGTACGGAAAATACGAGAGTCTGTGGCTCATGTTGACCAAAAGAATTCAACTGAACGGAATACCAAAACCCCACAAAACAACAAGATTTGTCGATATTCATGAATCATGCTGATCTTCTTTTAAGGGGATATATATATACATGTTGTTCATGCACATGAGCTTTGCCTCTTCGCCTGAACGGGCCAGAATCCAATTGTCCAGCCCCATCCAAAGCTGTGCATTCAGGTTAACCAGGTGTTGAGGCCCAGCCCAGATTGCTCCGGTTTTTGTGCGATGTAGGAACAACTCGGAAAACTTGACCCAACCCAAATATGGCACGCGGCGAATCATGCCTGCCATAGAATTTGCAGGCTCCCTCTCTCCCTCTCAAAGAAGGGAGGCCTTCGGAAAGGTCGCTTCTACCGTGCGCGAGCCACGTGGCCGTACAGCAGCGGCAGAGAAAGAAATACGAAGCCCCCGCGGCGACGATATGACCCGAAGCCCCCGCGACGGTTTTTCTGTGCAGCGCCCGCGAAGCCCCCCGCGGCCTGGTCTCCGTCTTGTACGCGAATGCGGCTGCTGGCCGTACACTGTAGAAAATACCTTTGATATATAAAATAACGTTTCAGGTTGCACGTACAAATACAGATTTAAGTTGTACCGATTTAGGTTATACGTACAATTACATATATTCAGGTTTCAGGTTGTACGTACAACTACACAGACTCAGGTTGTACGTACAACTACAAAAACTCAGACGTACAACTGTACAAACTCAGCCGTACAACTACACACACCCAGACAACTACAAAGATTCAGGTTGTACGTACAACTACACAGGTTGTACGTACAACTACACAGACACAGACTCAGACGTACAACTACACAGATTCAGGCGTACAACTACACATAATCAGCTTGTACGTACAACCAGATACTCAGGTTGTACGGACTATACATAACCGGAATTATAAAAACAAATTCGTTGAAACCTATCAACATGGGATATAGTTTTGAAAATCTCGACGTGAATAGCTCAAAAGTGAAATCGGTTCGTAATTTGGATAATCGGTTCTTGAGATATTTTGTTTTGAAATTCGTTTTTGAAAAATAAAAGGGAAAACTTCCGTCCCACCTCTCACGTATCAATTTCTCTCTAATCCTCATTCCCACTTTTATTCTGGTAGCGACACTTGGCGGACATGCAAACAACTATGAGAGACTAAAATAAGCAGAAAGCGACACTTGTCACGACGAGAGTGAGAATAAAGTTCCCTTTGTAAAGGGAAGCCTTTTTTTAGGGATTTCCCTCTCTCTCTCTCGACGAATTTGCAGCCCGTGACTGGCTATGCATTCCGCGGCCCATTTCTTGTGACGGAATTATATCCGGTTTTCAACGAATGCCATCTTCCAGGGTTTCAAACTTTCAACAGAGGTTAGGTTTGATTTTTCACAATCAGCTGATTGAAAATACACTAGATTGATTCCTTTTGAAATTACTTGAGCGACTATGCATGTCTTTCAAAACTGCGGCCTACTAGCACCGCCACACGCTCGATCTCCCACAATGCATATGAGGTTCAAATTTCAGTCTAGCCAGCCAACGCTCTTTTTGTACCTGGCTACCTCAGTGTGGGTAGCAAATAATTTTCGAATGTGTGCACCTCCAAAATACATCCCCTGAACTTGTATATCTTTCCCCTTCTGACTATCCTTATTCCACCACGGCACAACGACTACGAAATTAATACCCATGTCTGTACATATACGGTGTAAAATCTTATGCTTTCATTTCTAGATGGGGGAGGTGGCTAACAAAGTGTTCTCAAAAGATGAGGGTGTATTGTGTAACTGAGCTGACGATGCAAATATCACATTACAAATGTGAAGTCCTCTCCTTCCATCCGTTCCATTGGTTGATACAAATCCAGGTCTTCTCTTACCTGCCAATCTTTACAAAGTCGTGCTTGCATAAATCTGTTAACACATACTCTATGGAAGCCTCCTCATAGCTTGACACGCTTTATAGAATAAAATATAGCTAATTGAATATATTATACAAATTTAGATCAAGTCAATTAAGAAGTGGTAGGCACGCCACCACACACCAAGGAACATAGAGAAAATGACACAAAACCACCACATTTGGGGAAACTGTGACACCCGTGTGTAAAAAAACTACCAAAAGTGGGGTAAAACGACCCAGTTTGGCCACATTTACCCCAAATGTGGTGGTTTTGTGTCATTTACTCAGGAACATACAAACCATGCATGTATGATTTCTGCGCGGGGATAGTTTGTATGATAAGTAACAGGATGTCATGTAGTACATGGTGGCGTGCATGATTATAATTCCGTCACGTATATCATATATAGTGTATGGTATGTCACGGTCTATATTTTTATACTTGCTGCTCCACTAGTAATTATAGTGTGGTGCTAGTAGTAATACTCACTATGTTTCACAGTATAAGATGTTGTAAGTGTTGTGCATTTTGTCTAAATCCACACTAAAATAAGTGTACACGTATAATAAAATATGTCTAGATACATATGTGTAAATGTGAATGTGAAAAAAAAGCTAAGTGACAGTTCTTATAGGCTTCTCCTTATGTATAAGCCAGCTTATGAATTTTGTTGGGGAGAAAGTGATTTGGGGAGGAACTGTTAGAAAATGACTAGAGCCTTATTTTAGGCTTATGAAGTTTTAACTTATTTATTGTGTTGAGTTACGAGATGTTAACACCCCTGGATTCGATATGTGTACTTCATAAAGTGATATCTTACATATCCTTATTTGCTGTTAGTACATGTATAATCATTGTTCACAATACATATGCTAATGTTTGTGATACTGGCCGACAAAGACATGCCAAATTTCTGAATTAAATACACAACTAAATCAGAACGGAAGACATAAAAAATTCAGAATACAAAAATATCCAATTGCTGAAATGAATACATAAAAATTCACAAAAGACATAAAAAAGTGCAGAATGCACATTAGCTGATCTAGAGCAAATCAGCAAGCACAGGAACGCTGCTAGCATCATCCATCAAGTAGTAGCACACAACAGCTAGCAGCAGAGTTTTGAGTGTCTTGCAATGACCTTGTTGGAGACATTGTTTTGAGTGCGAGGACTTTTTTCAGGGTGAAAACCTATGGAGAAGCTGGACTTCTGGTGTTTTCTTAGTGGTGTTAGTGCTGCTGTCTCAAGGAGTAGATCGATGCAGCAGGACTTTTATTTTTTAATTTCTTCTTTCTTTTTTAGCTGTGTGCATCCGTAAAGCCGTTATGGCACTACGTTGTTGTAGAGGCTGGTTGTATTTGATACTTCCTTGATATCAATAAATTCCCTTTATCTAAAAAAAAAACTAGCAGCAGAGGAACAACACAAGGGCGCACGAAGCAGCTAGCAGCGGAAGAGCGCACGCACCCTGCGGATCTAAGCGACGCCTTGTTGCAGATGACATGGTGGAGCAGGGAGTCGGGGTTGGGCCGAAATCGGGCGGAGCTGTGGTTTCCGACGGCGGGATAGCGAGATCTGACGGCAGCGGTGGTGGGCGAGCGGCGGTGGGAATGGGTGTGCGTGGTGGTTAGGGTCTTGAGCGAGAGTACGAAGGAAGGGGTGTAAACGTGTTGGATCGGATTGGATTTTGCCTTTACCATATCCTTTACCATAATTTTGTATTGGATTCGGAGCGGAGCGGATAATGACCGGATGTGGATTCGGAGGAGGATATCTTTGATGGCGGATTCGGGAACGGAAACGGGGTGGATTCGGAACGGTAACAAAATTAATCGGATAGATACGTGCATAAGTAAATTATCAAACCATACAACTAAAAATAATTATTCGATAACCTAATAACTAACAAAGTTGTACTCCATAGTATTTACAGTGACTATTTAAATGAGATGTTGTTCAACAGACGAACTCGACAACTCACTAGCTGCAAATTATGCTATATTAGGCTAAACATTTCCGTGGAAAATCGGATTATTCAGGTTAAAACCATCAGATAATCCTATTTAAATTTCGGATAATCCATATTTTAGGCTATTTACGTACCGTATCCTATACCATATCCGGGTGTCAAGTTCAGAATCGGATATCCTGATCCGTCGGATTCCTTAAAACCGGATATGGATTGTTTAAAACGGTTTCAGAATCGAATATGGTGCGAAAATTATCCTATTCGTTTACCCGGAAGGAACTACGCTTCTCGGTGGAAATAACCCTTTTGGTGTTTGGAGCTAGAAGCCATCCTATAAGCCCAAAAGAAGTGTCTCTAAAACAACTTATATTATGAAACAGAGAGAGTAGTTACTCCCTCATATCCCCAATTAGTGTCGGAAACTGTAAAAAAGATTGTACTATCCTAATTGTTTCTCCTGACAATTTTCGTAGACAGGAAGTAGAATATTTTTGCGTAATTGGATAGTGTGGCAGGCTATTGAACGCTTGTTTTATTGATTATAAGTACAATTTTTTTAGAGGGATATAAGTACAACTTTTAAAACACATTTAGGGATGTTTTGAATAGCAACGCAGTAGCTACAATTTTTTTCCTAATTAACGTGCCCACAAGTTGATGTAAAACGACGTCCTCACAACGAAGAACTGCGGCCCCCCGTGTCGTCGTCGCGTGGGCGACTCGAGGGAGATAGGGTTTCCCCTTCCAGCCGCCGCCGCCTCCCTGCTCTCCTCCCTCGCTGCCGTCGCCGGCGGCCTTCAGCCTGCCCGCGGCGGCGGCGAGGCCTCCTCGCCGCCTTCTCCCTCAACCTCGCTCCTCCCCTCGCGATGTCCTCTCCCTGCGGGTCGTCCTCGTCGTTCAGATCTAAATCGCAGCTCGGGGCCAGCTCGTTTCTTCCATGGCAACGTGCTCTGCAGGAGGACCAGGGGGTCCGCCTCGGTCAGGGACGCTGCTCGACGAGGCTCCGCTCGACCTCTGTCGTTTCCACGGTGGGGAGGGTCCCCGCGGTGGCATGGAGTTCGTGCTGCCGGTTCCGGCTGATCTGTCCAAGGGGGCTCCTTGACCAGGGATGGTGAGGGCCCTGCTGATACCCACAAGTATAGGGGATCGTTGAAATATTCGATGTGTAAGTATTAGTATCGATCCCACGAGGAGTAGAAGGTATAAGTGTTTATCCTTTCAAATAAGAGTGTCACTATTCTTATTATCTATGCACTAGACAAACTAAAATGATGCAAGTGTTTTTGGGTTTTTGGTGTAGAGTTTGCAATAAAGTAAAAAGCTGAAAATGAAATATGACAAGTGAAATCTCTCAAAGAGAGAAAGCCCAATCCTCTATGCAGCAAGAGGACAAGCTTGAGTGGCGTGTGTCTTATATGTGGAAAACGTTCCCAAGAGCTCTCTTCTTCGATGTCAAGCTCTGTGCTTACATGAGGGTTTTCTTCGCTGGTGGTCCGATCCTGCCTTTCGCAAGGATGTGGTGTTCGGCGTAGTGTAGCCTCTTTTCTTTTAGCTTGTCCTTGCTCTGCTTTGTAAGAGGTTCTCCTCAACATCTTGTAATGTGTGGCCGACTGGCTTTATTAATTTAAAGCTGGGCTTTATAGCTTTTTTCTAAAACAAGTTGATGTAAAACAATGGACCTAATTACCTGGATTAATGGAAGAAGAAAATATTATTGCGGCCAGGAACAAACAATTGCGATACATGATGGTCGATCACCCAATAGTAAGTATTTCCAGCTAGTAGCCAGATCCCGATCTTTTTTGCATTATTAAGTACGCAACCACGACAAGTTGCTCTTTTGATAGACATCATACAATTTAATTGCACTCGGTCTATGGAAAATGAAGACTTAGCTGACAAGTATAAGTTATCTCTATCAGAAGTGGCACTTACAAAATTTGATGTCATGGAATTTTGACCTACCATCCCTTGGTGGAGACATATTTGACAATATCTTTTTTTAGTTGTCACTCTAGACAGAAGGTAACCAATTTTATTTATTTTTTGAAACAAGGAAAAATGATTTGCCATTTTCATTTAATAATAAGGAGTTTAGACATAGTTGACCAAGACAAACCGTAGGAATTCCAAAAGGGACACCATTCTCCCGGGATTACATTGCATAAAACTTTAGCCTCGGCAAAACACCAAGCTCTCACCTTATGTTTGATTCTATTTATAACCACAGCCGCCCGAGAGACTCAACATGACGAAACACCCTAGTGTTCCGCTCTTTCCGAACCTCCCAAGATATAAGCATGAGCAAGGAGGTCATGGCCTTCCTCGCAATACCATGATAAAACACAATACTGGTCCACCAAAAAATAACGACCCCTCATTTTCCCAAGCAAGGGTCTCCTTTTAAATTCTAGTGCTACAACGGCATGTGTAGAGGATACATCACCCGTCGCTTGCACTTGGATGCATAAGGGGAAATTTCAACAATTTTTCCAACCCCGACGGTGAAGCCGGTCTGTTGTCCAAATCCTTTTTTGTAAAGGCAACCACGCAAAAACTTGCACTTATAGGGATCCCAAGATCTCCAAACCGTGGCATCAAAGGAAGTAAAAATAATGTCTTCGAATTGAATTTTGTATGTTGTTCTTGCAAAGTACAATACATCATTGTGAACTTCCGTCAAATCGTGTCGGGAGCGTCATTGTTGAGAGCGACCTCTGAGACCATCTCACATAGAGATGCAAATTGTTGAATGTGGTGGATAATTAGGGTAGCCAATTGTTGAGTTAAAGATAATTAAGATTGAGTCAAAATAAGATATAGCCTACCAAAAATTAAGACCCTAAACAATGTTGCGCATGAATCAGCACCATATGCATAACATGCATTATTTCGCCGTAGCATATTCCAAAAATATTATACTAAAAAAGCTATGTCGTGAAGTCTCCTCCTTTCCATCAATTCTATTGATCTCTCGCGTCTTAGCTTTTTTTTTCCTCCATGGATCTCTCGTCTTAGCTGACACTGTTTATAAACGTGTTCCCGTCCATCCAATGGTTAAGACATACGAAGGTCTTCTCGTAGCTGATACTGATACCTCTATAAAATATAGCCAATTGTAAATTATTCTCCACGATCATATAAACCATGTAAGATTTCCGTGTGGGGATATAAACTACTCTCTCTGTTTCGAAAGTAACAAATATATATTTTTAAAGTAAAACAATGTGAAATTTGATAAGGTTTTTAGGAAAGATCCTTCACATGTACAATACTAAATCAATAATGTTAAATAAAAAGGACCGGACTAATCAGCGGGCACATGCTGGTTAGCGTATCTGTACGCGGAGCCGAGCCAGAGAAATGGCCCTTTTGCATGCATGCACAAACAAACAGAAAAGCTGACGTCATCCCGCATTAAATGCGAAACTCGAAAATTCAAAAAGTTTCGTAGCCCAAACCGTTTATCCGATCGAGAATCCGTTTTCACCGTTAGACCAGTCACGACGAGATCTTCGAAACTAGATCTCATGTCGATATGTTCCGACAACTTTTTTTTCCTAGAAGTTACCACTCCCGTAACAAATAAGTTACCCAGTCTTGTATACGTAAGTTACCCACCATATTAGCGATTAGTTTTTTGGTTGAAATAGAACATTTTTTCTTATTCTTTTAATCTTTACGAGTTTTAAAGTTATCACATTACTTTGAGATGATAAATTTATCATGCATGCATAAGTATTAGGATGATAATTGTCGATTTCATAGTGAAACTACACATAAAAAAGATGGACATTGTGTTCGTAACTATTATTAATTGACATGGTAACTACATCGATTTCGTGGTGGATAACTACATCATGAACACATGGATAATTTCATAAGTACTGAGTGGGTAACTCCATCATTATTGGGTGGGTTACTATTACATAGAGAGTATGGTAACTATATTGGTTTCTCGTTGGATAACTTCACCATGAAAACACATTATCAGTACTGTGTGGGTAAATCTGTCAGTATTGGATGGTAATTATTACCGAGAGAGTAGGGTAACTATAACAATTTTGTGGTGGATAACTACACATGAAAAACAAATGGGGTAACTTTATCAGTACTAGGTGGTAACTGTTATCGAGAGAGTAGGGTAAATATAACGATTTTGTGGTGGATAACTACACATAAAAACACATGGGTAACTTTATTAATACTGGGGGTAACTCTATCAATATTTGGGTGATAACTATTGCCGAGAGAGTATTAGGTAACTACATTGATTTCGTGTATGGATAACTACATCACAAACATATGGATAGATAAATTCATAGGTACCGGGTGGTAAGTTCATCAGTATTAGGTAAAATATACCGAAATAGTATGGTAACTATATTGATTTTGTGTACCGAGTGATAAGTTCATCTGTATTGGTTTGGAAAATATTATCGAAAAAGTATGGTAAATATTACCGAAATAGTATGGTAACTTATGTGTTAAAGGTGGGTAACTTTTGGGCAAAAAAAAGTTCTCGGAATATGTTAACATGGTATCTAATTTTGAAGATCTCGTCGCGACTAGCTCAGCGGTGAAAACAGATTCTACATCGGATAAACGGTTTGGTCTACAAAACATTTTAAATTTTCGAATTTTGCAATTAATGCAAGATGACATCATCATTTAGCGCATGTGGTTGTTTAGCGTGAATGTACGCCCCGTGTAAGGCGCCTACCGTGTAGATTTCCTGAATAAAAATCATGAAGTATATTTCGATATGATATTTAGAGATATTGTAATTTTTCTTAAAAAAATTATCGAACATTAAACTTTTTTAATTTTGAAAACTCTATCGCCCTTAATTTCATAAAAGAAGAGAGTATCTATAATGAGTAACATGCAGGATTAATAACTTAATCTAACATAGATAGTGGCGTGCGTAATTATAATTCTGTAACGATCCGTGTGATTATAATGTTTTTAAGAGGCAGCAGAGCGACATGAACCCGGAAAATATATTAGTTGTACTAGTGTATTTCCATTTCATGACATTTTCTTTTGCGTAGAACTATTCTTGTTGCACTTGGACTGCGGCAAAAACGAATGCAAAATTTAACCCTCTCTGTATATATAGGGTGCTAAACTTTGTACCATTTTCTATAGATGAAGGAGGTGGCTAGCAAAGGATTCTTGAAATATGACGGTGTATAGTGCAACTGAGCTGAAGATAATTCTGCAAATTTGGGGGCATGTTACTGAGATACTCTCTAACCGAGTCTTTGTTATGTTACTGAGATACTCTCAAACCGAATCTTCCATTTGTCATACCTGAAAACATTAAAACTAACTCTTGGGTATGTCATACCTAGAAACACCCATACCTACAATGGATACTATTTATAGACCTCTAACCAAATCTTGAGCAAAGAAAGACAGGGGGCCATCGCTCTATTCCCTTGAGAGTCGTCAGGAAGCTTCCGCCGCCGCCTTTTTTCCTCGCTGTTCACCGGAGGCAATGCCGGCCGGCGAGGAGATGGAATAGGTGGTTGGCCTTCCTGTACATAGTAGCAGTAGGGTTAGAGGTAGGGTTTTCCCTGAGGACTAGTGGTCATGTGCCGAATCGGAGCGCGTTGGGCGACTTGCGAAGCTTCTTCCTCCTGTCATGGTGGCGTGGAGCCACGGGTGGCGGGCAAGAGGAGCTTTGGCGTCTTCATCAATAAGCTCGAGGTGCTTTGGCCATGGGAGGTCGGAGGTGTACCATGGTGTTTCTTCTTCTTCGGGTCGCATCGGTGGTGAAGTGGAGAAAAGGGAGGCAGTGGGGGCGCATTTGGAGCTCTCATGGAGTGATGTTGTGAATTTTTGGCGAACAATCTCGGCTGCCCAAGATTTGGCATCCGACCATGGTGACCATCTGGTGGTCAATGATCCCGGCGTCAATTGTTGGTGTCAATCCAACCTCCTTGAGGCCCTTCATCTGGCTCGCGACGGTGCTCAACAGCCTCCTAGTACCAAGTGGTTACGTACCCGGTGCTGGTGAGGACGGCCGGAGCTTGAGCTTGCATTTCTGGTTCGGTGGAGGAAGAAGACCAGGACCCGATATCTTCTCCTTTTTAGTTTGAGGGTCTTCTGTGCAAAACTTGAGGACTAAGTTGTAATTTTCTTTTTATATGTATACCTCTCTGTAAAACCCACCATTTAATGCAGCATCGAGGCCTCTCCCATGTTAAAAAGCAGAGTCTTGGGCATGACAACCGAGACAGTCTCAAACGGAGTATTTGCCAAGTCATACCTAGACAGATAATTAGCTTTGGGTATGTATAATTTTTGCTAATATCTTGTTGAATGATAGTGATTACGATCGCCTGCCAATCTTATTTCTGTAGATCAGAAGAAGTTTATTTATTGGGCAGGCGGTGCGGGTCAACATGTTTGAGTCGTAAATAAAATGGATTAAGATCTCTCATACTTTATTCACGTTGTGACGACAACACTAGGACAAAGGCTATCTTGGCGATTTATAGGAGGCATGGCGAGGCGAGCGAAGAGGAGGAGTGTACGAGAGGCTAGCTCTCCTATTTTCATACGCATCCAAGTGCTTGAAGAGCTCGCTATATAAAGTGATGCATTCCCTCCAAACTAGCAACCATATGCATGAATGGGTCAAATGGGAATTTTAAAATTTCGTTGGGTTTTAGCCTGTGGCCTAATTACAAGTCCACCAAATTCTAGCACTACCCACCTAAGTGCTCCTTTGATTTATAGGATAGGAAAATTGTCGGAATAGAAATCCTATAGGATTGGGATGTCATGTCTAATTAATTCCTATGAGAATAAAAAGTTCCTTCGATTGTGGTGAAGGAATTTTCTATGAGGTTGGAGCTCATGTTATTTTCCTATGAATTTTACGCTACAACATTCCTAAGGGATTTTTTCTCATGGGATATGATCCTACAAATCAAACGGCGTCCGAAGGCAAAATTCTCATAGGATTTCAACCCTACACAAATCCTATGAATCAAAGGAGCCTAAAGGAATCCTCAAGATCATGTTGATGCACCATACAATTCCGATGAAGGAAATGGAGGTCTGGGAGTAATAGCCCGGGATGCTACAAGACAATTTGTTGCTACCAATTGTAAAGAGCTACACTATGTAACTGATGCTATGACGACGGAAGAGAGGGGCACAGTTTGGCACACCACTTGGGATGTCACAAGTTTATCATTCATCAGACAATCTACACGTTATTGAGACAATGTTAGTCGGTGGTTTCTATTCGACATTATTGGAAATGATCTTTGATGCTTGTAGGATTCTATCTTCAAGATATGTAAATTTAACCTTTTAGAATTGCCACAAGGAAGCTGATGAGATATCTAGTATAGTTTTGGGCGTGTTTGGTTACATGAATAGTTTATGGACCATTTACATCTGCGGCTTGTCAAGACCTCGCCTTAAAAAACGCGCCCTGAGCCATGTTGTGCGTTCCTTTTACTTGCCCACATAATTCTAGTCAGGGTTGTTCAGCAGGCAACGGGGTTTTAAGCACCGGCGGTGTACATCTCTGTTTCATGTACTCTCACCTTTTATCTATACAGTGAAGTTACCTCACACTACCTGTACCATCGGTAATGAGCATGATGACAGTACTGCGCGCCGGTGGAGCGGTGACAGAGACTACGATGGAGGTTAGAAATGCACGTACAACACGCATGGCCTGATAGAGTCGATGCAGCGACCCTTAAGTTCATGCCTATGAGCGACGGTGGCTGAGCGGAGACGACAAAGAGGTTAAGAAATACACGTACAACAAAACATAGTACTTGGTGCTGTGATGGCAGTTTTATGGGCGAGCGGCGGCGACAGGTTGAAAAAGACATGTAAATTATTCTCAGTCTAAACACGCATATCTCACTACAATGTCTACTCGTATATGATTGGTGAAACGGATAAAATACATCACAAAAGTTTTGCAAAACGTCGAGATGTACCTGCTCGTCATAGGATATTTCAAATGGCCAATCGAGTGCAACGAATTTGATAAAATTCATCTAAAAAGTTCCGAACACTGGTTTGAAATTGAGAAATTACTGTCCACGAAATTTCAAATGGCCTAGTGTGGCAGTCTAAGAAAGGAAGGTGAGCAGCTGACCAAGGGAGCCACCCCACATGGGGCTCTTGGCTCGCACGAAGCTATCCCTAGAGAAACGATGGATTTAGTCTTTCTTTCTTAGCCAGCACCAGCGAAGTTTTAAAGTTTGTGTCATATAAGATTCAGAAGTCAGAACACCCAGGCAATCAAACGGGGCAGAATTTGTATCCAACAGTTCAATATCAAATCTTACAGACAACCAAACACACCCTTTATAAATCATGTACTACCTACGAACCATAAAAACTGTCGTGGATGGTATACAACTTAATTTTGTACTTACCTAGTTGATTCTCATCGACAGTTAATTAGGATCGGAGGGAGTAGATTATTTTTGCGATGATGATATGCCTAGGTTGTATTTTTTGAACTCATAAACAATGTAAGTTGTCTTCTACTTAGTTCTATCAGACCACGTAATTCACTATAATAATTCACAACAATAAAATTCGCTGAATGGCTTTCCCTAAAAAAGGTCAGATCTAGCCTCAATGTTGGATGAAGCGACGTTGGAGCTGCTGGAGCCTGGAGGCTGTTTTTCTTGTACGTTTAGAAAAGGGCATTAACGAGTCATACAAGACCTGGTCATCTACACGTCATGTAGTTGTGGTGCTTTACACTTGGTGTGTTAGGGGACGTCGTATGTATATACACCAGGGTTTAAGTAATAAAACTTTCTTTATCGAAAAATACACACTGAGGTTCCATCCTCTATCTTCTATCTCTTCAAATGAAAAGGTCCTCGGTAACCTCGGGGTCGTTTTCGCTCCAATTGATTATATGTTTGACTTTGTGCAAGTCGACAAGTTCAATGTAACCCGAGTGACATAACCATTGGCCATGGCTTTATATAGAGGGAATGGAAATGCCATACAACCTCACAAGCACCTTCGTCTCCTCAAGTCTTCTTGATCTATCGGAGTCCATCCTAGATCGTCCAGGCTGGCTGTGTAACCCCAGGGATATTATCTATGGGCAATGGATCCAGTAGACCAGGTCGGTTAAATATCATTCCTTTCTCTTCTTTAATTTACTCCCCTTTTTATGTGTTCATGCTTGATCCTCAAAAATAAGACCTTACTAAGTGTTTATGTTCATCACAAAGAAAAAATAATTAAAACAGTGTTTATAATTTATATATGTTTTGTCTGATACGCCTTTTCTCTTTCAATTTGTGTGACAAGATGCTCCAAGTCGTTGGACTAGTCTAAGTGAAATACCAAGGAAATTGCCATTTCAATGGTTACACTGGTAGAAAACTGGCCTATGGTCCCGGTTCGGTTGGGCCATCCGTCCCGGTTCCCGAACTGGGACCAGCCAATCGGGACGAATGCTGGTCCCGGTTTAGACACGAACCGGGACCAATGGGGCTCCACGTGGTCAGTTCTGGCTGGGCGTGGGGGGAGACTCATTGGTCCCGGTTCGTGTTACGAACCGGGACCAATGAGTGTTTTTTTTTGTATTTAGGGTTTAGGGTCTCCCTCTCGCCGGTGCCCCCTCTCGCCGGTGCCCGCTCTCCCTCTCGCCGGTGCTCCCTCTCACTCTCGCCGGTGCCCCCTCTCCCTCTCGCCGGTGCCTCCGTCGTCTCCCCCTTCTTCGCATTGCCGACGTGCTCTCCATCGTTTCCGTACGCATATTATATGCTCTACTATATACACAGTACACGTTGATGCATATATAATTAATATTCGATCTCTTGCGAGAATACAACTATTTAATTACATGGAGATAGATCACATATGTAGTTCATCGTCCGCAGCATAATGTTCTCCCCTTTCATCGATGACCTCCCTAAGCAGAAATCCCGCCAATTCCTCTTGAATTGCTCGTATGCGCTGTTCTGGGGCGAGCTTCTCCCGCATTTGGCTCAAAGAAGTTGTTCTCCGCTCAGAGGTCAACTCGCGAATGAACTCGCAAACGTAGAATCCACATAAATTACTCCTCGGTGGCTGCTGCGAACTTTTCACCGATATATAAGTTAACTCATCTTTGAACGGACCTTGTACATTCTGTTTGAATAGTGTCCAACACCTGCTTTGGCCAAAAAAATGAACAAAAGGAGTTATTAATTACTTGATATCAGGAAACGAACGAAAGAGGCCGATATAATGCGATAATGATTGAAATTACTTATTGAGCATTTCTTTCATTTCGGTCCACGTCGCTTGGTCCCAACTTAATGAGTCGTATGCTTCAACTCTGGACTTGTCAACTTGAATGCTTAGCAGAATCCAGTGGAACCTGCGGACGTTTACATAAAGCAGACATGCATAGCTCATTAATTACACTTAACATCGAGAAAGCCAAATAAAAATATGTCTACTGAATTTCATCAAACTTATCATAATCTGCTGACATGACTGTCTTGTCCTCGACTCCCACGATGTTTCTTTTCCCTGAAAGAACTATGTGACGCTTTGGCCCATCGTCTGATGTATTTGTTTGCTTATTTTTTTTCTTTTTTTCGGTCTGGAGGACATTCCTTCACATAGAAAACCTGAGCCACATCATTGGCTAGGACGAATGGTTCGTTCCTGTAACAATCAAGATTCTTGAGATCCACTGTCGTCATTCCGTACAGCTGGTCTACCTTTATCCCGTCTCCCTTCATGTTGACCCAACTGGACCGAAACAAAGGGACCTTAAAAGTAGGTCCATAGTCAAGTTCCCATATCTCCTCTATGTAACCATAGTATGTTTCCTTTTGCCCATTCTCGTCTGTTGCAACAAAGCGGACACCACTGTTTTGGTTGGTGCTCTTTTTATCTTGGGGGATCGTGTAAAATGTATTCCCATTTATCTCGTACCCTTGGAAATTCAATACAGTCGAAGATGGTGACGCGGCCAACAAGTAGAGCTGATCTCCGACAGTGTTGTCATTCATGAGCTGTAATCGCAACCAACTGCCGAAAGTCTCCATGTGTTTTTCTTTAATCCAGGAGTCATCCTCCCCCGGGTTCTTGGAGCGTACATAATTCATGTGTTCCTCGATATACGGAGCCACGAAGGTGGAACTTTGTAGAACTGTGTAGTGTGCTTGAGTTAAAGAATGCCCGTCCCTACATATCAGTGCTTTCTTTCCTAGCGTGCCTTTTCCACTCAGTCTCCCCTCATGCCGCGATTCAGGAACACCAATCGGCTTAAGGTCAGGAATAAAGTCAACACAGAACTCAATGACCTCCTCTGTTCCATAGCCCTTTGAGATGCTTCCTTCTGGCCTAGCACGGTTATGAACATATTTCTTCAAGACTCCCATGAACCTCTCGAAGGGGAACATATTGTGTAGAAATACAGGACCGAGAATGGCAATCTCCTCGACTAGGTGAACCAGGAGATGCGTCATAATATTGAAGAATGATGGGGGGAACACCAACTCGAAGCTGACAAGACATTGGACCACAGCCTTCTGTAAACTTGGTAGAGTTACTGGATCGATGACCTTCTGAGATATTGCATTGAGGAATGCACATAGCTTCACAATGGGTACTCGAACATTTTCCGGTAGAAGCCCCCTCAATGCAACCGGAAGCAACTGCGTCATAATCACGTGGCAATCATGAGACTTCAGGTTCTGGAATTTTTTCTCTGCCATATTTATTATTCCCTTTATATTTGACGAGAAGCCAGCCGGGACCTTGATACTGCTCAGGCATTCAAAAAAGATTTCCTTCTCTGCTTTGGTAAGAGCGTAGCTGCTTAAGTATTGACGCCCTTATCCGTCTGCTTGTTGTATGGGTCTTTCATACGTTGCTGGTCCTCCCGTGCTTCTGGTGTATCTTTTGTCTTCCCATACACGCCCAGGAAGCCTAGCAGGTTCACGCAAAGATTCTTCGTCACGTGCATCACGTCGATTGAAGACCGGACCTCTAGGACTTTCCAATAGGGTAGCTCCCAAAATATAGATTTCTTCTTCCATATGGGTACGTGGTTGTCAGCGTCATTCGGAACAGATAGACTGCCAGGACCCTTTCCAAAGATTACTTCTAAATCCTTGACCATGTCATATATAACATCACCATCAGGGAGGTTAGGCTTCTTCCGGCGATCTGCCTCACCGTTGAAATGCTTGCCTTTCTTTCTTACGGCATGACTGTTCGGAAGAAATCGACGATGCCCCAGGTACACGTTCTTGTTTCCCAAATGTATACTTTCAGTCTTATCTAAACAGTGCGTGCATGCATTGTATCCCTTGTTTGACTGTCCTGAAATGTTACTAAGAGCAGGCCAATCATTGATGGTTACGAACAACAACGCTCGTAGGTCAAATTCCTGTTGTTTGTGCTCATCCCACACACGTACACCTGGTTCGGATCACAACTGCAAAAGTTCATCAACTAATGGCCTTAGGTACACATCAATGTCGTTGCCGGGTTGCTTCGGGCCTTGGATGAGCACTGGCATCATAATGAACTTTCGCTTCATGCACAACCAAGGAGGAAGGTTGTAGATACATAGAGTCACGGGCCAAGTGCTATGACTGGAGCTCTGCTCCCCAAAAGGATTAAAGCCATCTGTACTTAGACCAAATCTTAAGTTCCTTGCGTCATCTGAAAATGTCGGGAACTCTCTGTCGATTTTTCTCCACTGGGACCCATCGGCGGGGTGTCTCAACTTCCCGTCTTTCTTACGCTCTTCTTTGTGCCATCGCAACAACCTGGCATGCTCTTTGTTTCTGAACAGACGTTTCAACCGTGGTATTATAGGAGCATACCACATCACCTTAGCAGGAACCCTCTTCCGGGGGGGCTCGTCATCGCACTCAACATCACCAGGGTCATCTTGTCTGATCTTATACCGCAGTGCATTGCATACCAGGCATTTATCCATATTCTCGTACTCCTCACCGCAGTACAGGATGCAGTCATTAATGCATGCATGTATCTTCTGCACATCTAATCCTAGAGGGCAGATAGCCTTCTTTGCTTCGTATGTAGTCTCAGGCAATTCGTTATCCTTTGGAAGCTTCGGCTTCATTATTTTCAGTAATTTCTCAAATCCCTTGTCAGAACAACCAGTCTCTGCCTTCCATTTCAGCAGTTTCAGTGTGGTACCGAGCTTTGTGCTGCCATCTTCGCAATTTGGGTACAGCAACTTTTTGTGATCCTCTAGCATGGCCTCCAACTTTAGCTTCTCCTTTTCTGTATCGCATTCTCGCTTTGCATCAGAAATGACCCCACCAAGACCATCAGCGGGCTCATCTGATGCCCGATGTTCACCTCCTTCTTCTTCAACGTCTTCCATATAGTATCACCGTATTCCGCAGGGAACATAGGATAGTTGTCATCATCCTCCTCTTCTTCATTGTCTTCCATCCTAACCCCTCTTTCTCCGTGCTTGGTCCAACAATTATAGCTGGGCATGAAACATCTCCGAATCACGTGGTCTTGAATGGTTCTCGGGTCAGACTACTCCCTGACGTTCCGACACTTGTCACATGGACAAGGCATAAAATTATCCACTTTGTTTGCCTCAGCCACTTCGAGAAATTTATGCAGGCCTGCAATAAACTCGGAACTGCGTCGTTCGCCGTACATCCATCGCATCCGTGCATCCATCTGCATCATATAATTAAGTTTATCAAATACCATTACAATAACATCTTGAATAGTGAAATGACCACCGTACATCGACACGTGCAATATTTTTGTATCAATTACAGATGAAAAGGATAAAGTTGCTAACCTCGGCCGAGGATATCATCTTGTGTGAACTTAAGTGTGGCTCGGGCATTTCATCGAACACATCTTGTGCGTGGCAAAGGAAAAAAAAAAACTAGCACCCACTTCCCACCAATCCAACCAGAAAAAAAGAGGAGAAAAGAGAGGGGGTGGGTTATTTATAGGCAGGGGAGGGGTATTGGTCCCGGTTCGTGCCACGAACCGGGACCAAAGCTCCGCGGCACGCCACATGTCCTGCACCGGAGTATTGGTCCCGGTTCGTGCCACGAACCGGGACAAATGTCCCCAACCGAACCGGGACCAATGCCAGGCATTGGTCCCGGTTTTTCTCTGAACCGGGATTAATGGCTTCAACGGCTCTGGACGAAAGGTGGTTTTTCTACTAGTGTTAGTGGACATCACGAATTGTTTCGAGCGAAGACTTGGGAATGGTGCCTTTGGTGTTGTCTATGAGGTACGATGTATATATGTGCGGTTCGGAGTGGCACAAGCGGCTGCTAGTTTTGTCTTTTGCTGTTTGTCAACAAAAAGTTATCAAATTTATTTATCGACAGGGAATACTTCCAAGTGGTGAGTTTGTAGCTGTGAAGAGAATTGTAAACACACTGGGACCGCAGGATGTACAATTTGAAAATGAGGTGAATCATCTTATGATGCTCCAACACATAAATATAGTACGGCTGGTTGGTTATTGCCATGAATTAGTACAAGTGAGAGCGCACCAAGGAAGGCATATTCCAGCGGCAACAGCTGAAAAGGTTATCTGTTACGAGTATATGTCTAATGGAAGTCTCGAGAACATGATTTACGGTATGATATATGATTATACAAAATCCAACTCTTTTCTATATCTAAATGTTGACGCCTACCTCTTCTCATTTCAATAATTATTTTGGTAGACACTACGTCGTATATACTGCTCGGTGTATACACAACCCCACTGGCCTGTAGTGGATTTTGGGATATCTAAAATCAATATATATATAGGGTAAATTAACAGATGGGTAAATCTTACGCACTGTTCAAGATATCTTTTGATATTCAGATAAATCGGCCTTCTCAGTGTCTGACCGATAAGATAAATTGATCGATTTATCAGCTGATATGCCGATAAATTGGCTGATATGCCGATAAACCGACCTACATGTCGATAAACTGGTCGATGTACCCCTTATCTTGACTCGATCAATAAGTTCCCCATAAGCGATATCCCCAACATTGATCTTACCGTATTCTATCCTGATGCCCGGGTACCATGGAGCACCATTTGAGCTATAGATATCTATATCTTACTTCACATTATTGACCCTCTCAACAAACTAGCTAGATGATGTAGCCGATCACAGTCATCATCTTCGCGTTGCGCTTCTTAGTGTTCCTCAGTGTGACGAGAATAGCTTTCCCAACCTCTAAATCACTGCACAAGTGGAACTCCCTCCATACTTGCGTTGCGTGGACGCCATGTACGGTGGTGACGTCTTCTCCAAGGCGTAGTCCAATATTGCCGCTACTCGGAAGGCCTACGCTCCACTAACGGCTTAGGTAGTTACTGGAATAACACAACATCACAGAAAAAAAATTATGTCACACATGCATGATGACATAAACTAAGATAAGAACATAAAGGATTTTAGAAACATCAGCAGATTCAAGGGTGGCCCTGAAGTGCTCACTGCAAGTAGACTCGGGCTGGAGGGTAGCAGTCTCCTGCCGTCAGATCCACACAGGAAGGACATGAACAGAGAAACACCAACGAGTCTAAGTGTTTGGGGTCGACACTTGACGGATTAATTCGGGTTCATCCGTGTTGTCGGCGACGCTGCCCAGCGCCAACTCACTGGTCAAGGAGAAGGACAGGGGCCTCATGCTGCGTGCCGCTAATGATGGTCGGGGATATCCACATGTGGGCATGGATGACACACATATGATATTTATAATTTTCCACACTTTACTTTTGACTTCTATTATTTGCCACACCATGTGTCTCAGATATATGGTGATTAATGTGGTAAATAATAAAGAATTTTAGATAAGTGTGGCAAATAGTAAATTATCCCCATATGTGCAGCCTCGTCCGGATAAGAAAGGATAGGTTCCATGTGGTGGGATATGCCGGAGGGGGTGGAGAGAAACGGGAGGGCACTGACGAGAAAAAGAGAGAAAGGGGATTCTGGGTTTCTAGCGGCTGTAATATGGGGCAGAGGAGAGGGGTCTAGGGTTTGGGAGTGGCGTGCGGGTGAGAGGGTCGAGAGGTTGGGGTTATTCTCGTTCATCTTAGAACAAAGAGGGTATTGCACACCAATGCTTTGACTATTGGAATTTTGGACGAATCTCCAAAGAATTGATGGTAGATAAAGTGTCGGGTGTCCAACGGGTATATGGAAAATCCACACTCGTTGGTGTTGAAACCAACCACCACCTGCGTTCAATGGTTTACTACTACATGTGCTCACAATTTATGTGGGAATTAATAATCCCCTGATTAGTATGGCGACGATCAAAATAACGTATTGCTGACATTTCCTTACTTGCTTAATATCTTAGATGACCTTATTCATGCATAAAACCTAGTAGGCAGAAGATTGTGCTTCGGAAAGTAATGAAAACATTAAAATAAATTAATCATATGTTGTAGATTTTTCTTGAAACAAGAAAAAGACTTGCCATTTTCTTTAATAAGGAGAGATGGTTTAAGGTTTTTTTTAGACCACTGATAACCCCCAAGAGCAAGGGATCACTGTAGCACCTCTCAATGTGGAAGTAAGGTATCGATCCGTAGGAGCAAGAAGGAAAAGTTATCTATTCCCTACAACTAAAGTGTCACAAGATTTAGTTGATTATGCACTAAACAAGTTTAAGGAACAAGGTGGTTGATTTAATGGATGGAAGTTTGATGTAACAAGGCAAGAATGTGGAAGTGTCCCAATCCTCTTCAATGCAAGATGACAAGACAAAGGTTTTCTAGGATGCTTGGAAATAAGGCATATGGATCATACTTTCACTAGTAGACACTCCCAACAATTGAATACATAAATATTTCCTCTTCACTTTGCAACTCTGAACTATTCTCCCGTTGGATAGAAATACCAATCTACTGCGTAGGGCTACAAGAGCACACCTTAAAGTCTGAGTGAACAAACACCACAATATCATAGAACACCAAGACCATCGTGTAGGGCTACAAAAGCACACCTTAAAGTCTGTCTTCCACATCTAGGGAACCCCAAGGTCACTATGAGTGCCCCAAAATAGTACTAAACAAACACCACAATTTTATAGTGACATCCAACACAAAGAATAACTCATGGTAAGTATTTCTGTAACCTTTAACCTAAGAGTCACACACGGTGCACACACTGTCAACTTCACACCATGGGACAAAGGTGACTCCGGAAATTACATTAATAAAACCACTTGAGTAGCACAAACAATGAAGGAGAAACATCCATGAATTCAATTAGATTACAAAGCTCATGATCACATAAAGATCACATCATGGGAGAGAGAGATGAACCACATACTACCGGTAGAGCCTTCAGCCCCGATGAAGAACTACTCCCTCCTCATCATGGGAGGCAGCAACGGCGATGAAGATGTTGATGATGAACACGCCGGAGGGGGGTGGAGTACTCCGGAGGCGATTCCGGTGGCGTTTCCCCCCTCCGATCTTCTCCGGCGGCAGCCCTCTGACTCTCTGTTTCGTGGTTCTGTGTTTCTCCGCCGCCTCCTTTCGCGAAACGGCAGGGGCCCTTTTTTATAGGCGTTTTTAGGTCAAGACTATGTCGGTGGAGCAAAGATCGATGGCCACGGAGCTCCGAGGGGGAAAAGAGCTGGGCCCACGCGGCCAGGTATTTTAGGCCGCGTGGGACCCTCCCATTTCCAGCCTGTTGGGCTTCTGGTCTTCAATTTAAGCCCATTGCGTTCGTATCGAAAATTCTGAACCGTGCTCTTTGGCCTTGCCCTTTTTGGAGTCCCGAAGCTCCCGAGTATGAAACACTAAAAATGACGTTTTCTGGAAAAACAGGGTTAATTCCAAATAAGTGGGAAAACTATGAAATATTCCCAAAATCATTATAAAACATTGATATAACCCTTATATGATGCAAATATGATTGGAATATAAGCAATTAAAGTGCAAAGTTCATGTATGCATTTTACATGCATCAACCACACACAAATGTCTAGGTCACATCCTAAGACTAATTAAGACTACTCTCTAGGTATTACTTTACTCAAGGCAATAGCCCCAGCTTGCCGCCATAACCTAGCTTCGTCTTTGATATTCATGATAATGCAATCGAAGCTGGAAGCATGGTTGCCGAAGACACGTGCATTTTGCTCCTTCCAAATCTCTCACGAAACTAGCATGATTAGGGAGGCTAGTTGCTCCTCTGCAAAAAGATTGGTAGGGTGATCTAGCCTTTAATTTTCACCATCTTCCACCGTGACCACCGCAACCGCTTCAAAAAAATCTTTATATCTTGGGCAGCGCAAGTGTTCCGAATACCAATCCAAGCTTTAGTATTGTTAATCCATTCGAGACAAAGCCAACTCTATCTCAAGGTTAAAGAAAACTTGTCAAGATGAACAAGGCCAAGACCACCAAGTCGACAAACAACCTCCCAATTTACTTTCCACTTTCCTCCGGTAACCACATCACAACCCACCCACAAGTAAGCGTGTAGGATGGCAATCATGTGAAGAATGACCTCCTTCGGGAGATCAAGGGAGGTTTCTAAACTACTGATGGCCCTTCACGTAGTTCCCCCACAATGGCGCCAGAAAACAGTTGCTAGCCCCTTCGTGTGATTACCTGCGTGAAAAGTAAATGGGTTAGGTTGAGACTCCAAGTGCAGAGTATATGTAGTAGTGGAAGACAATTTTCCCCACGAGGGGTGACTCGAGGGTTTAATATCGAACTCTCGGGGAACCAGTATTTCAGGTGTTAGCTCCTTATCCTTCTCTTGAGAACCTGCAACAAAATAAATTGTTTTGTGCCCTCAACCTCACCAAGTGGTTGTCAAGCACAAGGTGTGAGAATGATAATAAAATAATATGCAATGCAAACAATAAGTAAATATGCAATGATGGTAAATAAATATGCAAGGATGATGGTAGTAATGATAAATGATATTTTTGGGTTTTTTATGATGAATGCAAGATGTAAAAGTGTTTCTGTATTTTCGGATTTAATAATGGCAGCAAACAAAAGTGGTGATAAAAGTGTTGGAAAGGTGTTTCTTATGATTAAAAATGGACCGGGGTTCATGGTTTCACAAATGCACTCTCTCTTGATAACGTGGTAGACAATGGAACACTAAAATTAACATGAAAGATGGCAATACATGGTTTGACAAGTTATTAATAATATGAGCATCATGTCCTAACATAGAGATCTCAAGTATAAGTTGTTCTCTCTCTTATGCTCCACCAAGATGCGAACTAAATCATAACACCTTAGTAATTAAGATAAATCAGAGCATAGCAATAAGTTCAATGACATGAAGTTAAAATAAGAACATGCTAGATCTAGTCATGGAGATAGTGGCCAAGGTCACATCCACTCTCCGGTAGCATGGTATTTTTGTTTATCCCTAGTGAGGCAACAAAGTAAGGTAGAAAACCCAAGTGGATCGCAGAACTATCTGTCACGTTCACTGCACTAGCCACCCCCCGTTACTCCAACTAATGCACACGTTCCCCCTCACATGCTCTCATAAACATGCTTGATCATGACAAGTAAATAAGAACGGGGTACATAATATGCATCTACTTTCATAACTGAAACAAAACCATTGCAATCTCAAAACATGTCTTAACTCATAATAAAGATCCACCACAAAGGAATTACATAGAAGACCGTAATCATGTTCAGCAGCTCATACGGTACTAATTAGTGAAGCTCATAGAGAGGAGAGATACATAAGTTACTTCCACAAACCCATAGTCCAGGGGTGGACTACTCCCTCTTCGTCATGGTGTCGGTGGAGATATTGTTGGAGGGGAAGTAGACCACACCGGCAGCGCCCCGCCGGAGTTTTCCCCCTCCAATCTTCAGCTCCAGATCTCTGTTTCATGGTTTCTGTGTTTCTGCGGCGCTCCCTTTCGCGTATGCCCTGGGGGGGTCTATATATAGTCGTTTTTAGGTCAAGACGAAGCTTCGGGAAGAAAGATCGACGGCAGCGGAGGCCCGAGGGCCAGGATGGGGGACCCCACGCGGTCAGGGAATCTGGCCGCATGGGCCCACCCCTTTCTTCCTTCTGGTCTCCGTTTCTTCGATTCCTTTGCGCCTACATTTTGTTCCTTCCAAAAAAGTGATCCCCGTAAAGTTTCAGGTCATTTGGACGTCGTTTGGGTCCCTAAAACATCAAAATATAGAAAAAGGGGTTTTCTGACAGCGCAGGGTTAATTCCAGAAAAATAGGGGAGTTGTTAATTATCCACAAAACTCAATATAAATCATGAATATAACCCTTATATGATGCAAATAACGTGGAATAACATGTAATAAAATGTAAAGTTCATGTATGCATTTTACATGCATCAACTACCTCTTGGTTTAGTAATTATTTTTCATGCAAAGATACCAAAGGTTTTGAAGTTTTCTTTTCTGGCTGTTATTTCCTTGCTACTTCTTGCAGATGCATCTCTCAAGCCTGATTGGAACATGTACTTCAAGATAATTATGGGGATATGCTCGGGCTTAACTTACCTCCATGGAGCTCATATTATTCATCTGGATCTAAAGCCTAGCAACGTGTTGTTGGATTGTAGCATGATACCAAAACTTGGAGACTTCGGCTTATCAAGACTATTCGGTGAAGAACAAAGCATGAATTAGTTTCATCTAACTTCCAAACACTTCTACTTAAGTTAATGCTTGCAATGTGGTAGTCATTGGTGTGGAGCTCTCATTACCCCTATCATAGCATCTTGAATGATTAATGTTTAAAGTGAAAGCAAATATGAGTGGTGTGCTTGACAATGTATTGGTTGAATGTCTCATGTCCCTTGAATACAAGTACCTACACCATGTGTTACTCACTTTGGTCCACAAAGTAAATTCAAATAAAGGTCATTGCAAGTAATAATAGTATCATCAAGAACTGCACTGGGGTACCTCTTGCCCCTTGACATGAACAAGCCCATGTCAAAACAACAAGACAAACAGACAATGAACAATCTCAGCACTCTTTTATTTACTATGGGTATAGCTTTTTATTATGAGGTGCATCACTGAATGAACATTATGGTTATGCTGTAAATTTCCACCATGAATGATGCATGGCTTAGATTAGCGGCCCAGGCATTTCTCTAACCATTTATACAAACTCTTTGAACTTACTAAGTATCCACATTCATTTCACCCATGATAGGCATCCATAAACAAAAGTACATGACATCAACTAAATATAAATAAGTGCAATGTTGAAAGCTTGCCATGTGACAGCACATATGGGCTAACTCCCAACCAAAACAATTGTCAAGCCCACAACTTCATAATTTTAATCACAATGGTTCATGCTTATTAAATGCAATAAAAGTAAATTGTGCATCAAGTTCGTGAGAGCTTTTAACCAATTTTTCCCATGACAATCAATAACATAAGCATTTAAATTCAGAAATGTAGATAACACAATATAACATGATAAACATACTTGGAATAGCATAAAGCTAATAGGTAGATATGGTGGACTCACTGGAAAAACTTTGGTTGAAGGTGTTGGGAAACAAGCTTTTTACTTGTTGTAATTTTTGGGCTAGCAATAGGGAGAAAGTTGACCATCTAAATGCATGCATAAGTGTCCATAGAACTAATCAATCCATGTTAAACCAAGTAAAGTTAAAATTCAACATCTAAACATGGTAAGATAGCTCTTGACAACACACTTGCAAATTAACATTCATTCAAAGCACATGAATTATGCAACTATATGTATCTTTTAAAATCAACTCAAACATCCCTATCCCAATATATTTAATAGCATCCAACATAATTCAACCCAAACTTCCAGTAGCTCTCTCATATATAAATGATAGTGGTGGTCTTAAGAAAATAAAAATCAAACCGAAATAACAAAAGCAAAAAAAACAGACGCTCCAAGTTTATACGATAAAGTGCTTTGATCGAAAAACAGAAGTTAGACGTGTGCAAACCGAGAGTGTGTTGGTCTAGTGGGGTTGTCTTGACATCCCCAAGCTTATGGTCTTCACCATCCTTGGATAGCTCTTGGTGCAGCTCCTCTAATCCCTGTGAAAAAACTTCAAAACACCGTTTCTCCATTTCTTTTCTGTGGGGTGATATTAGTAGTGATAAACAAATAGGTTCCTTGCTGCATAAAATCCTTAGGCAAAAATTCATATGAATGTCCAGAGAGTATATAATGTTGTATGCCTACTCATAAACTCAATTGAATCAAAAAGATTCAAGCAAAAAGCTCAAAGAATGCATCAAACAATATCAAGACAGAATCTGTCCAGAAAAACAGCAGCAGCAAAACGCATTTTTCTACCCTACTTAAACTCGTCAGAAAAATCTGAAAAATCACGTATACAGAGGATGAAAAGTTGAAGCTACAGTTCAAATTACAGCTCAATCGGAGTTACAGATAAAAAATGAAAAATCAAACCGTGCACAGACTTCGTGCAGGCAGAAAACTCTCCGAAAATGAATAGCAACTTTTCAAACCCAAAATAGGTAAAACTTGGTTCTTTATTAAAAATCCCAGAAACAAAACTAACAAACTACTCTCTTGTTACAGCAAGAGGACTCAAAGAAAATCTCAAACAAAAACAACCGGGTTGCCTCCCGTAAAGCGCTTTCTTTATAGCCATATAGCTAGGCTTACTTACTTGATAATCAAAGGGGACGTAGCTCATGAGGGAGCTTGAACCTTGGTGTGTCCCTCTTCCTTGGGAAGTGTTCCATGCTCTTCTTGTGTGGAAACTGAAACTTCACATTCCCTTCCTTTGAATCAATAATGGCACCTGTAGTACGAAGAAAAGGTCTTCCCAAAATAATAGGACTAGAGGTTTTATTCCCCATGTCCATGATTAGAAAATCAACAGGCACAAAAGTCATGTGTAACTCTACCATAACATCACTTACTTTTCCTAGAGCATGTCTAATGGAATCATCAGCAAGTGCAAGTTCAATAGAGCATTTCTCAATATTTTTAAGTTCAAGGACTTCATATAGTTCTTTAGATAATATAGAGACACTAGATCCTAGATCTAAAATGGCATGGTGTGTCTCTTTTCCAATGGTTACTAGTACCTTGGGATCCATATATCCCCAAGCTTAGGTGGTATCATAGCTTCTTGATTGTACCTAGCAATCTTTTCTTTTAAGACATGATTAGCAATATAGGAACCAAAACCAGCCTGGTTAATATTAACAGAAGGATCACTTGCAAATTTTTGTAAGATAGAAATTAATTCATGCAAGCTACACTTCTCTAAATCAACAAATGGTTCCTTAACTTCACTAAGCATTTTAACTTCCTCAACTTTTTCTCTTTTTGAGATATAATGATGTTCTTTAATGAGGAAACTTCCTTAGTGAGTTGATCTACTCTTTCAAACAAAATATCATGTTTTTCGAATTTGGATATGAACTCCTTATTGAGCTCCTTTTGAGTAGATATAAATGATCTAATGGTGTTTTCCAAATCACTAGAAACATTACTACTAGTGGTATATTTGTTTGGAACATATGGGGGCTTATTATAAGAGTTATAATTGTTGTTACCATACCCATTATTACCATAGTTCCTAATGAAGTTGACATCAACATTTTCAGGATTATTACCAACTAGTTCTTGCAAAGGCATATTTTCAAAATTTTGTTTATTAATAAAAGCAAGAATGGTGTCCATTTTAGATGACAAATCATTTGTTTCTTCTATAGAGTTCACTTTCTTAGATGAACTAGGTGCTCTATCAGTATGCCATTGACTATAATTTTGCAAGATACTTTCCAAAATGTTCTTAGCTTCTAATATAGTTTTTCCCATGAAAGCACCTCCAGCAGCTGAATCAAGTATATTTCTAGACATGTAATTTAGACCATTGTAAAAAGAGTGTAAAATGGTCCATTCATTAACCCCATGTGATGGACAAGTTCTAAGCATGAGTTTAATCCTATCCCAAGCCATGGCAACATGTTCATTTTCATTTTGCCTAAAAGAGAGGATATTGTTTCTATTTTGCAGTATTTTAACAGGGGGATAATATTTCTTAATGAAAGCTTCTTTTAAATCATCCCAAGAATTAATACTACCAGTAGGTAATGAATGTAGCCACTCTTTAGCTTTTCCTCTAAGTGAGAAAGGAAATAACTTCAGTTTTAAGACATTACTTTCAACATTTTTAAACTTTTGCATGTCACAGATTTCAATAAAATCATGAAGATGCATAGAGGCATCCTCAACAGCACTACCACCAAATTGTTCCCTAGTTATCAAGTTTAACAAACTAGGACTAACTTCATAGCTCTCAGCAGTAATCTCAGGTGTGGTGATAGGCTTAGCAATAAATTGATCATTAGGAGTGTTTGTGTAGTCACACAATTTAGTTCTATCTCCCATTTTAACAAGTTTTTATGTGTTTTTAATTTTTTATGCAAAACTGAAAGTAAAATGACACTAATGCAACTCGAAATAACAAATGCAACACAAAAATGCAAAACTGAATATAAATATGCAAACCGAAATATAAAGATGATATGCAAGACAAGAACAAAACAAAATAAAATGATTGTAGGTAAAGATGGATAAGATGATGCTCACGTAGGTGCAACTTCCCCAAGCTTAGGTTGTTACACAAGTTGGTGATGAAGTTGACTTGATGTGAGTGATCCTTGGATAAACCTTTCAGCTATGGTTCCCCGGCAACGGCGCCAGAAAACGTCTTGATGGCCCTTCACGTAGTTACCCCACAACGGCGCCAGAAAAAGTTGCAGCCCTTCGTGTGTTACCTGCGTGAAAAGTAAATGGGTTAGGTTGAGACTCCAAGTGCAGAGTGTATGTAGTAGTGGAAGACAGTTTTCCCCACGAGGGGTGACTCGAGGGTTTAATATCGAACTCTCGGGGAACCAGTATTTCAGGTGTTATCTCCTTATCCTTCTCTTGAGAACCTGCAACAAAATAAATTGTTTTGTGCCCTCAACCTCACCAAGTGGTTGTCAAGCACAAGGTGTGAGAATGATAATAAAATAATATGCAATGCAAACAATGATGGTAAATAAATATGCAAGGATGATGGTAGTAATGATAAATGATATTTTTGGGTTTTTTATGATGAATGCAAGATGTAAAAGTGTTTTTGTATTTTCGGATTTAATAATGGCAGCAAACAAAAGTGGTGATAAAAGTGTTGGAAAGGTGTTTCTTATGATTAAAAATGGACCGGGGTTCATGGTTTCACAAATGCACTCTCTCTTGATAACGTGGTAGACAATGGAACACTAAAATTAACATGTAAGATGGCAAGACATGGTTTGACAAGTTATTAATAATATGGGCATCACGTCCTAACATAGAGATCTCAAGTATAAGTTGTTCTCTCTCTTATGCTCCACCAAGATGCGAACTAAATCATAACACCTTAGTAATTAAGATAAATCAGAGCATAGCAATAAGTTCAATGACATGAAGTTAAAATAAGAACATGCTAGATCTAGTCATGGAGATAGTGGCCAAGGTCACATCCACTCTCCGGTAGCATGGTATTTTTGTTTATCCCTAGTGAGGCAACAAAGTAAGGTAGAAAACCCAAGTGGATCGCAGAACTATCTGTCACGTTCACTGCACTAGCCACCCCCCGTTACTCCAACTAATGCACACGTTCCCCCTCACATGCTCTCATAAACATGCTTGATCATGACAAGTAAATAAGAACGGGGTACATAATATGCATCTACTTTCATAACTGAAACAAAACCATTGCAATCTCAAACATGTATTAACTCATAATAAAGATCCACCACAAAGGAATTACATAGATGAC
This sequence comes from Poa pratensis, assembly GCA_947311845.1. Taxonomy (NCBI): domain Eukaryota; kingdom Viridiplantae; phylum Streptophyta; class Magnoliopsida; order Poales; family Poaceae; genus Poa; species Poa pratensis. The sequence continues at coordinate 7,244,010 of CAMZMU010000056.1, read as the reverse complement.
CGTAATCATGTTCAGCAGCTCATACGGTACTAATTAGTGAAGCTCATAGAGAGGAGAGATACATAAGTTACTTCCACAAACCCATAGTCCAGGGGTGGACTACTCCCTCTTCATCATGGTGTCGGTGGAGATGTTGTTGGAGGGGAAGGAGACCACACCGGCAGCGCCCCGCCGGAGTTTTCCCCCTCCAATCTTCAGCTCCAGTCTCTGTTTCGTGGTTTCTGTGTTTCGGCGGCGCTCCCTTTCGCGAAAGCCCTGGGGGGTCTATATATAGTCGTTTTTAGGTCAAGACGAAGCTTCGGGAAGAAAGATCGACGGCAGCGGAGGCCCGAGGGCCAGGATGGGGGACCCCACGCGGTCAGGGAATCTGGCCGCGTGGGCCCACCCCTTTCTGCCTTCTGGTCTCCGTTTCTTCGATTCCTTTGCGCCTACGTTTCGTTCCTTCCAAAAAAGTGATCCCCGTAAAGTTTCAGGTCATTTGGACGTCGTTTGGGTCCCTGAAACATCAAAATATAGAAAAAGGGGTTTTCTGACAGCGCAGGGTTAATTCCAGAAAAATGGGGGAGTTGTTAATTATCCCCAAAACTCAATATAAATCATGAATATAACCCTTATATGATGCAAATAACATGGAATAACATGTAATAAAATGTAAAGTTCATGTATGCATTTTACATGCATCAACTACCTCTTGGTTTAGTAATTATTTTTCATGCAAAGATACCTAAGGTTTTGAAGTTTCCTTTTCTGGCTGTTATTTCCTTGCTACTTCTTGCAGATGCATCTCTCAAGCCTGATTGGAACATGTACTTCAAGATAATTATGGGGATATGCTCGGGCTTAACTTACCTCCATGGAGCTCATATTATTCATCTGGATCTAAAGCCCAGCAACGTGTTGTTGGATTGTAGCATGATACCAAAACTTGGAGACTTCGGCTTATCAAGACTATTCGGTGAAGAACAAAGCCGGAGACAAACTATGAATGTCGTGGGAACCAAGTTAGCTTACTTCATATAATGAAACTCATCATTTTATCATATCTATGTCTGAAGAAAATTTTGTCTGTTTCGATAACGACGTTGAGCACATTTCGAAGTAAAGTACTTACATGTTATTGTGTTGCAGAGGCTACATGGCACCAGAATACCTCAAGGATGGGGAAATCACAACCAAGTCGGACATATATAGTGTAGGTGTGCTAATCCTAGAGATCATTACAGGAGAGAAGAACCTCTCTAGGGATGGTTCAGGCCTTCAGTACATCAATAATGTAAGGGAAGTTAATGAACTTTACAACTTCACAAAGAGGATCACATTATCTTTTTGTTTTTAGTACATAAATATTCTTGCAGAGGATATTATATACTTGATATAGTTCCTTGTTCTAATCCACAGGTATGTAAAAATCGGAAGAAGTCGCAACTGGCATCAAGGTATCCATTGCTGGGAAATGATCGCCTAAAGGAAGTACAAGGGTGTGTTGTTCTCGGGCTACTATGTGTGGAGACAAATCCTAAAAAAAGACCAATAGCAAGCAAATTACTCCGTATGCTCACAAAACTAAGGATTGAAGAGGTACAAACAACGGTGCACAAGTTTAATGACTGCATTGCTAACCATGCTCTCCGAGAGATTCGTAGGGGTAGATCGGGATATACCTGGACGAACAGACAACTGAACCTTGTGGGACATGTGCTAGACCGCGTCTTGATGAACGTTGAGTGGGAGATGCTCTTCCCCGTATGAACGTTGGTGGCCGAGACCATTGTGGGGTTTGACCATGCAGCGTTGGTACTTAGCTCCAGAGAGGAGCTCAAGAAACGGAGCTTTTGCTTCTTTTCTGAAAAAAGCTTGGATGGAACAACGGACCTGGTTCAGGACAAATGGAGGGAACTCGAGTACTTGATGTGTTCGTCGTTTGACCCCATTACTGCATGGAATAAGATCTTGGTTAGCCTTTGCCAATCCTCAAAGGCTGGGGGCAATATTGGGGGAGAGGACAAAGAGCTGAAGGCGGACATTCTAACCCAAATTTAGGGTTTGGATGTGTGTAGTCAAACTCCTCTGGTCTTCATGATGAGGTCCCTCAGATATCATCTGGAAGACCAACTCACCCACCTGGCTAAGGTGGAGGAGGAGTATTGGTGTCAAACGAGCCGTCTTAACCGGCTCCTCAAGGGTGACACTAACACTGCCTATTTTCATGCGATTGCCAATGGTAGAAGGAGGAAATGCGCCATTGCCTTCTTGGTCTTAGATCAGAGGATCATCTCGGACAAGAGAGGCATTCAGGAGCACATCTACGGCTTCTATCACCACTTGCTAGGTGATGAGTGAGAGCCAAGGCTCTTCTCTCTCTCTAGTCCCTTTGGGACACGCAGGGACGTGTCCTGAAGGAGGAGAACCACGACCTCATGCTTACCTTCAGGGGGAGGAAATGGACGGTGTCCTAAAGAGTATGAAGGTATACACGGCATCGGGGTCAGATGGTCTGCCGGGTTGTCTTTACAAAACGTTTTGGCCTTTAGTCAAGCCTTTAATCATGGAGATTACGAATGGGTTTGCTCTTGTGAGAGTGGACCTATCTAGGCTTAATTTCGGGGTCATTAACCTTATACCCAAGGTGACCGGGGTGGAAGGCATAAGATAATACTGGTCGGTTGCCTTAATTAATGTCATTTTTAAGATCGTGGCCAAGGCTTACCCGCTTCATCTTTCCCCCATAGCTCATCCCACGATTAGTAGGACCCAATCAGCGTTTATCAAGGGTCATCATATCCACGATGGTATTGTCTTCCTCCAAGAAATCATGCATGAAGCCAAATCCAAGAAACTTGGGGGAGTTTTCTTAAAACTAGACTTTGAGAAAGCCTATGATCGGGTGAAGTGTCCTTTCTTCCTATAGGTCCTACCTCGCAAGGGCTTCAAACCAGGTTGGGTCCATTATAGAAGCGGCGAAGGGTGCCGGCCATATTAGGGGTCTAGTCCCACACCTGGTACCTGGGGGTATCCCATCTACAGTATGCGGATGCAACGATCATCATGATCCACCGGATGACTTGGCTATTGCCAACCTTACGTTCATCCTCCTCTGCTTCAAATGCATGTCTGGTCTCCGAATCAACTTCCATAAGAGCGAGGTGATGGTTTTGGGGAGCCCTCTCCTAGAACAATAAAGAATTAAGAAACATGTTGAACTATAAGTTGGGATCTTTCCCATTCACTTACCTCGGCCTTCCAGTTAGTGGCAGACCCTCACGACAGGAGATTGGGGTCCCCTAGTCAAGAAAGTGGGCAAGCGGGCTGACCCTTGGATGGGTCACCTAATGTCCTTAGCTGCGAGACTCACGCTTGTCAACACCTGCCTCTCTAGCATTCCACTACATGCAATGGAGGTGTGCATGTTGGGAAAGGAGACGCATGGCGCCATGAACAAGGACCACACTTGTTTCTTCTAGGGTGAGCGAGGCACCAAGCGCAAATATCATTGGGAGCGTTGGGCGGACATATGCACTCCTAAAGCCCTGGCGGCCCTTGGGATCATGGACACCAAAGTAATGAACAAATGCCATATGGCAAAGTGGATGTGGAATATCTATGCCGGAGATCAAGGCATGTGGGCCGACATTCTCAGCAATAAGTACCTTAGCGGTTAGGACCTGTTGGTGGATAGTCATACCCATGGATCCCAATTCTGGAAGGTGATACAGAAATTCAAAGAGGTGTTCCGCTTGGGGGCCAAGCACCTAGTTGGCAACGGGATGTCCACCAGGTTCTGGTTAGATTGGTAAACTGGGCGGGGATCTCTCAGCGGAGCTTCCCGGACATCTTTGCCATTGCGTCTGAGCCGTAGGCCTCTATTGCTCAGGCTTATGGCAATGAGGGTTGGACCATCCCCTATAGGCGAGAATTCGAACCTACTGAAACTTGCCAATGGGCGAACCTGTTGAGAGTTATCTCTTCTGCGCAGATTTTGCAGGTTCCAGATCATATCACTTGGGCACTTTAACCATCAGGGAGGTTTACAGTTAGCTCCCTCTACTGTAAGCTCTATGAGGGAACACCACATAAACACTTTGTGAGATCTGGGGGTGGAGGTGACGAAGCGGCTGGGCCCAGGTGATGGCACCTGCCCCCTTTGTGCGGTCCTCGAGTCGGGGATCCATATTCTCTTCTCCTGTTCTGCAGCTCGCTTTCTATGGAGCTTCTTGGCCGAGGATCTTGGGCCTGACTGGTAGGCCCAAGACCTGGCGGAGTTCCTAGAAGTGCAGGCGAACCGGGCCGGTAAGGGGAGGCGCCTTTTCTGGCTAGTGTTTGCCGCAATGACCTGGACCCTATGGACTATTCGTAACAAGATGGTTATTAAGCGTGTCTTTCTACAACGGGCCTCTGACTGACTCAGTTTTCAAATTCTTGGCTTTTTGCAGCAGTGGCACCCGTTGTGTAGACAACAGAACAGGGAGCGACTGGATGGCTTGCTTGACGGTCTTCGGAGTGCGGCGCGCCGCTTCTCTACGCCATCCAGCCGCTGAGCTCTACCTAGGATGGAGTTGTATCCGTTCTTGTTCGTTTTGGGCACCCTTGTGTTGTGGCCCCAGCAAAAGTTTTAGTTCTGTTTCTTTCTGTGTGGAACTCTGTTCCGAACCGCTGTATCTGTGGATGGTTGCTTTATTTATAAAGCGGGACGAAAGCCTATTTTGAGGAGATCTGAGGGATTGCGACTCCCAAAAGATCAAGGTGTTCCTGACAACTGGTTAGCATCATCACGGCCCTTCTACGTGCATGTGTGCCTTATGTGGGGAGTTTGAGGACACAAACCACATTTCTTCACGTGCACCCTCACGAGGTTCATGTGGAGTGCCGTGAGGGAGCTTCTCCAATGCAATTGGAACCCTGTATGTTTCTCAGACTTGTGTCCGAATTTACGTAGATACGTGGGTAAATCGAAGAGAGTTCTTTGGACATGTTGCACGACACTACTTTGGTTCCTTTGGACGACTAGGAATAAGTTTACCATCAAGAGTGTTTTTTCCTCCAACGGGCTAACGGCCTATACACACTTTCTATGTATCTCAGGTGTGACGCTAGACCGGGAAGTGCTGGAGCCCACGACTAGTCGTATTTGTTTGTTCTACACGCAGATTCGAGAGAGGTCACGATGACACTTCTCTCTAACTCCTGCTTGTATCCCCTTTATTTAGATCTATCAAATTGTTAGCATGCTTGTTTTCTTGCCTTGGGGGGCCTCCCTTTCATGCTTGTTGTAAGTACGTGTTTTTCTCGTGTGCTACTTTGGCGCTTCGCGCTTTTTTACCTTTCAAGCTTGCATGCTTTGTTGCCGGTTTACCAGCGTGTATAAATTCTGTCTGTGTGGTGGATTCATTAATTTAAAGCTGGGCTCACCTGGAGCCTAGGGTCTAAGAGGTACAAACAACATAAAGCAGCATGGATTCCCTCCTTTCTTAAAATGGGGGAGCCACTTGAACTTGTTGCATCCAAGCTTGTCAGACCTAAAAATGGGATATTGATTAGTTTTTCAATGGTGCGTATATGCAGGTCAATTATGAAAACATGCTGCCAGCAAGGTCACTGGTGATGGCCTGGTCGAACGATACCAGATACTGGAGATGGATTCGTGTTCAGAACACTAAGTACTCTTGGTTGGTCGAACTTGTGTTCACATGTTAAAATCTTTACAAACTTTTGTAGCAAATTAAGTTAAGTCTGCACTAAAAAATTGATTGTTAGTATTACTTCACCACTTCTGCTTCGTCTGTTGTGATTCAAAATCAAACCTCAAACACAATGACGGTTGTGATTCATCTGTACCCCTTCGTAATGGACGGTGTGATCGTGTTTATCTAATTAAACAAAAATTAAATAAATTATATTAGGCCCATGTAATAACTCGTATGGCCCAATTGTTGTATACGTATCTATCGGAAATCACTAGAAAAAAGGTTCCCTTTGGAAAGAGAATCAGACAATCGTTCTAATTGTGACAAGTGTCGGTTTCTCCTCATATGATCCAATTTTTGTTTGTCTGCATGTCTGTCATGTGTCACAATTAGATTGAAAGTGAGGGAGTATGAGAGAGAAAGGGAGGGCATGCACGTACGTGAGCATACAGTTTTGCCTTTTATTTTTCAAATCCGAATTTTAAAAACAAAATATATTGAGAACCGTTTATCCAAATTACGAACCGTTTTCATTTTTGAGCTCCTCGCGTCGAGATCTTCAAAACTAGATCCCATGTTGATATGTTTCGACGAACTTTTTTTTTGTACAACCGGTTATGTATAGTTGTACAACCTGTGTCTGTAGTTGTACAACCCAAACTGTGTATGTGTAGTTGTACAACCTGTGTCTGTCTAGTTGTACAACGTGCGTATGTACAACCTGTGTCTGTACAACCTGTGTCTGTCTAGTTGTACAACCTGTGTCTGTACAACCTGCGTCTGTACAACCTGTGTCTATACAACCTATGTCTGTCTAGTTGTACAACCTGCGTCTGTACATCTGTGTCTGTACAACATGTGTCTGTCTAGTTGTACAACTTGTGTCTATACAATCTGTGTCTGTCTAGTTGTACAACCTATGTCTGTTTAGTTGTACAACATGTGAATGTATAGTTGTACAATCTATGTTTGTACAACATGTGTCTGTCTAGTTGTACAATATGTGTCTGTATAATCTGTATCTGTCTAGTTTTACAATCTGTATCAGTTTAGTTGTACAACATTTTTCCGTCTAGTTGTGCAATCTGTGTCTGTACAAACTGTGTATGTCTAGTACAATATGTGTCTGTTTAGTTGTACAAAATATATTTATATAGTTGTACAATATATTAGTTGTACAAACTGTGTATATATAGTTGTACTATATGTATTTGTTATATACGTACATGTACGTATGTGTCTTGTACACTGCACTGTTTTTTAGGCAGCCTTCTATTCGTCCGTCAGTGTTGATACTAAGACTTACTATACGCGTACAATCGAACTTACTCTCAAAAGCTAGCTCACGATGTATAAGGATGGATCGATTGATCCGTGAGCTAGCTAGCTCACAGACATGCCGGATGTACGGCGTACGCGAGGGCACGTGCTGTGTTTAGCTGCTGTGCTATTCAATCGGAACGATCGGGCATGTACGCGGGGCTTCGTCTCAGGCACGTACAGGAGATTAGTTCACGCGTGGGGTTGTTTTATTCAATTTGATTTCGTCTACTTTGACCGGTTCAATGAAATCCAGCATGCTACCACGTGGCAGGATAACAATACTCTAATTTTCCCTTTGCAAAAGGAAACCTTTAGCTAGTCGTACCCGTATCTATCGGTCTACTTGTAGGTTATGCCGTCTCGTACAATCCACGACGCTCGCGGCCCGTTAGAGCGACGGCGACCAGTGCGCCGGCCGGCCTGGTCTATGACGACCGCAGACAGTAAGAGCGACAGGAAGGATTGGCGGCGATCGGTGCGCCGGCCGGCCGGCAAGATTAGCTAATAACTTTTGGTGGGTTGAGATTTGAAAAGAGCAACCTAGCGACACTCTGAATTTCTCATCTATCTTTTTTCTTCTAAGAAGAGTGAGCTCTGACATATTGATGACTTATTTTCCATAGACACCCCAAACACACAAAAAAAGCAAAATTATAAATCCAAATGTTACATAATCAACTATGCATGTTCAGCACTTGAGGTGCAGAAAATTTCAGACTTTGAGCTTTCTAGAGCTATTTGTTATAGAACTGGAGATCCAAAGTTAGAACCGAATGTATGTTGTTGGCAAGACGGTAAAAATCATCTCCAGATTGCCACTACCATTCTAGGAATCTACATAAACTCACAAAGCATCGCCAAAAAACTTAACTGAGCTCCAAATTGGCGTGACTATCTTTTGACAATCACAGGATGTTGGTCCTCATTGGGTTTCATAGATGTTTACAAAGAACTAACAAAAAGTAACAATATAGAGCTTGAGGTCCTTCATACTGTGACACCAACTTATTTCAGAATGGCCATGTAGGCATACAACATAGAGTAACATCATCCAGAGACAAATGGCTTGGCGTCCTCCCTTCTTCTGGAAATGAGTGAATGCTCTTATGTTGAAGCTCTACAAACAACTTTAAGCTACTCCCATCACATGGAAACTTGTATGCAAGAAATCTGAGAACAAAATCGCATATAATTTGCATTCTCTTACTTGATCTTGATTGGATGACATCCCTCATTGTGCCAACTTAACAAATAAATTGAGTTATGTAAAATGGTGACTTGTGTCAACCTAAGGTAAGTCTAACATGGATAATCACAAATAAGTTGACCATGCAGCTCCGAAAAATCCCAATCAAATAACTTAACAAAGTTAGTGAAAACTCTGTACTGATTCCTAAAATTCCCAACCAAATACTTTAAAAAAATCATAAAAACTCTATAATGTGTCTTATTTGTTTTGTGACAAATAGAAACGCACAACAGCACATCAACTTGCTTTGTCAATAAAAAAATTGTTGGCAAAGCACCGCATATAGGCGGGTATTAACATATATGTCATAGCTTTCTACGCTAACTAAAACTTCCATTTACCTAGTGCATCACACACGTATATGGTGATTTCACCAAACTCAGGTCAAAGAAATTAAACATCTATAAGGCAACTAATATTAATGGCCACATGAAAATATTGGAAGCTTTTGCTTCAAACTAACATTAGTCGAAACCTCTTGTTTCACCTGTCCATTCGTGGAGCACATAATATTTATGTAAATTTGTGACTCAAGCCAGTACCAAGAAAGCTAAGGTAATAACATAAGAAATATTCCCTCTGTTCCAAAATTTTAAGTGTCGATGTTTCAGTACAAATATATACTAAAACAGCGACATTTCATTTGGAATGGAGAGAGTAATAGAGAACATCGCATGGAGCTAATTTGGATATGAATTAAGAAATAAGAACTATTAAAAAGATACTCTATTTATTAAAACAAACATATCTGATCCGACGGACATCTCTGAAAAATATTGTGTTCTTAATTAATGATGCAAAAGAGCCCTCACCATCACAAATACATGGTGCCAATCTAAGACAAAGCCCAATCGTGCGTGCCCCAAGGTGTAGTTTTGACAACCTGACCGGTAAAACCAAAAGCTAGGAATCTAGAGAAATATTATCTATTAAATTTTGACCTTTGAAAATGCAGTATTCCTGTTTCAGCTATATATTAATCTGAGCAGAATATAGCGCACACAGAACACACCAAAGGGAACAGCTCGGGGAACCTCTCAAAAGTAAATCTGAGCAGGATCATAAGCAAAACACAGTTAATGATTTTGCAGAAAGTAATTTATTGGAAAGGCAGCGAGCATGCATAACTACATATACGAGGCACATATAAAATAAGACATACTCGGTTATCTGCAAAACCATTAATCCGTTTCCTCATTCATCAAGTGTCATTTGTATTGGCCGTTCAAGACCCTGACCAGCAAAAGGAAAAGGCAAAAATGTTGGTCATGACTTGGTTTCATGTGATGTCTTAAAACTTGAAGAACAAAATTGCTCATTTAACGACTTGGTACAAAATTATGATGAGCAAATAACGACTGCCAACCTGTATGATAATGTGGCAGCAATTCAGTACCAACTTGTATAACTTTGTACGGTCATACAAAATCCTTATGAGCAAAATACTTATAATTCTGGTTTAGGAATGCTTATGATCACTTGACTTGATTATATATTCACCTATTTCTGGTTTAAGAATCCTTATGAGCAGCTCATGTTTTGCTATTGATTTACATTCAATTGTGCTCCAACAGGAGTGCCAACCTGTATGATAATGTGGCAGCAATTCGGTGTACAATTCCCAAAAGGCGCATCAATATCTAACAGCATTTTCAAATTTCTTGCAACCCTATAAAATATCCTATCTGCTCATTGGTCTTTTTAACAGGGCAACACAAAATATCCGACCATCAATTACATATCCCAAAGCACAGGTTGAGTCCCCTTTTTGGATCCATAATATCTCCAATATTGATTAAAGGATACAATGAACAAATAAGATTATTTCTATTTAGGGGTCGTCAATACTACTACTACTACTACTACTACTACTACTACTACTATTTGAGAGAAGAATGAAGGACATGATTTACCTCCAAGCAAAGTGCCTAATAGCATCTCTTGAGAAGATTATTTTGTATTCCGCATGAACCTGGGCAAGTTGGGGATTTGGCTTACAATATCCCATTTTATCCCTGCAACACATAAAAAGTAGATAAATTCGAATCAGTATTGGTATCAGAGAATCCTAAACGTTCTAGCAAATATATGTGGGGAGAACAGATACAATAATTTCCAAGTAACATGAAGTGCAAAAGAGTCCAGCATATAGAAGAAATTATCTGAATATGAAAGATTATCTGAAGGAAGGATAGCAGGTCTTCATGCAATCATGCTAGTCTCAGGTAGGCTACCACTGCTATTTCTGGTGCGCAAACAAATAGTCAGATAGAAATTAAAGCAGTACGCATAAAAAACATAGTAATGAACCATCATTTCAATTTTCATTATGAGATTACGTGTAGAATCTCCTGATTTTCTCATGGCAAACAAAATTTAATCATCTGAATGAGTAGTACCTTAAAAATCTACAGTAATTAAACATAATCAGATCATTAGTCATATCTTCCCTAGAACTAATACGATTTGCTTACTCCTAATATGCTTCTGTTAGAGAAATGAGCAACTATATTCTCAGGAGGTCAAAGGCCGATACATATACATGTGTGGTGTGCAGTAAACCCCTTATACAATGGGGATATACAGGAAAGGAGCTATACACATCTAATACCACCCCTCAAACTCATGGTGGGTCAACAACACTGAGTTTGGAGAGAAAGAACCCATGTTGCGCTCGAGTCTGTGCCTTCGTGAAGAAATCCGTCAACTGTAACTCAGAGGGCACATAGTGAAGAGCGAGAATCTGATCCTGCACAGCAGCACGTACAAAGGAGACATCCACATCGATGTGCTTGGTGAGCTCTTGCTTCACCGGGTCACGCGCAATGCTGATGGCACCTGTACTATCTGACAATAGAGGAGTCGATGCAGCAGCAGAAACACCAAAATCCTCTAGTAACCATCGCAACCAAGTCACCTCAGCCGTCAACATAGCCATCGCTCTCAACTCAGCCTCTGCACTGGAGCGGGAGACGACAGTCTATTTCTTCATCTTCCAGGCAATGAGAGATCCTCCAAGAAAAACACAATAGGCAGACAGCGAGCGGCGATCAGAAGGATCACTAGCCCACGTAGCATCAGAGTAGGCCTGGAGCTGGAGAGAGCTGGAGAAAGGAAAGAAAAGTCGGCGAGAGATCGTGCCACGAAGATATCGTAGAACTCGGAGAAGGTGACTATAGTGGACAGAGCTGGGAGCTGAAACGAACTGACTCAGAATGTGGACAGGATATGAAATATCTGGTCGAGTGACAGCTAGATAGACAAGACTCCCAACAAGATGACGATAGCGAGTGGGGTCTGTGAGGGGATCACCATCAGTAGCACGAAGCTGAACATTGAGCTCCATAGGAGTCTCAGCAGTGCGCTCATCACCAAGAGCAGCGCGAGCAAGAAGATCCTGAATATATTTTTCTTGGGAGATGAAGAAGCCATCAGAAGTCGAAGAAACCTCAATCCCGAGAAAATAGCGAAGTGGACCAAGATCAGACATCAGGAACTGCTCATGGAGACGGGCCTTAACAAAGGCAATATACTCAGAGTCATCGCCAGTAATAATCATGTCATCAACATATAGGAGGAGGAGCGTCCGACCACGAGGGGAAGTGTGGACAAACAACGCGGGGTCTTGGTCGCTACGCGAGAAACCAGCGACAGTCACCACAGAGGCAAAACGCTCAAACCAGGCGCGTGGGGCTTGTTTAAGGCCATACCATCAGGAACAAAGTACCCCGATGGTGGCTGCATATAAACCTCCTCACGCAACTCTCCATTGAGAAAAGCATTCTGGACGTCCAGCTGAGACACAGACCAATGACGAACAGAAGCCACAGCGAGGAGAGTGCGGACAGTGGTCATGTGGGCTACGGGAGCGAACGTCTCATCATAATCGCGGCCCTGCTCCTGCTGAAAGCCACGAGCCACAAGACGAGCTTTGTAACGCTCAAGAGAACCATCGGAGCGAGTCTTGATCTTATAGACCCACTTGCATGTGATGGGACGAACACCAGGAGGAGGGGAAACCAGATCCCACGTACCAGTGCGCTCAAGGGCATCAATCTCCTCAGCCATTGCAAGCTGTCATTCGGAGTGCCATGGCATCCCGGTAGGAAGTGGGCTCAGCAACAGTAGAAAGACCATACTGGGAAGGAGAATAGCGATCAGGTGACCGTAAGGAGGGCCGAGAACGAAGGTTATGAACCGGTGTACACGGGGAAGGTGGCGCGCCAGAAGTAGAGGGCATGTCAGAGGGATCATCGTCAACACGAGGGCGACGAGTGTAGTAGAGAGGAAAGGGAGGAAGGGTAGGGTGCACTGGAGAGGTAGGTGGAGAGGTAGGTGACGAGGGAGAAGAAGAGGGTGGTGTCGGAGGTGTATCAGGAACAGGGGAACTCGCCAGAGGTGAAGGTGGAGGAGGGACATGAGGCATAGAGGGAGATGTGTCAGGAAGTATAAGGAAGGATATATCCTCAACCGAAAAGGTCGAGGCGGTAGGACACGGATAGTATGGACGAGACTCATCAAAAGTCACATCACGGGAAATACGTAGCCAACAACTCACAGGATCCCAACATCGATAGCCCTTGTGCTCATCATTGTATCCAAGAAAGACACACTCAACCGACTGAGCGGTCAATTTGGTGCGTTCGCGTGGAGCAAGGAGAACATAGCACACGCACCCAAACATGCGAAGAGCGGAGTAGTCAGGAGAACGACTGGAGAGACGCTCCATAGGGATACCACCTTGCAAGGCAGCCGAAGGCTGGATATTGATGAGATAGGTGGATGCAGAAACAACCTCAGCCCAAAAGTGGGGAGGAAGAGAGGCAGCGATTATCATCGCACGAGCCGTCTCAAGGAGGTGGCGATGCTTGCGCTCAGCAACGCCAGTCTGAGCGTGGGCACCAAGACAAGAGAACTGGGCAAGAGTATCCTGCTCAGCAAGAAAACCACGCAACATCTGGGAGATATACTCACCAGCCGAGTCAGCACGAAAAACACGAATGGGCGTGGAAAACTGGGTGTGTACCATGGCAGCAAATCGCTTGTATATAGAGAGAACCTCGCTGCGAGATTTCATAAAATAGAGCCAAGTGTAGCGAGAGAAGTCATCAATAAATAGAACATAGTAGCGATGACCCCTTTCGAATCGAAGGGAGCATGACCCCATATAACAGAATGAACTAAGTCGAAAGGACGCTGAGAGACTGACTCACTCGTAGGATAAGGTAATTGAGTCTGTTTGCCAAGTCTACAACCATTACAATGTAAAGATACATCGCCAGAGACAGACCCTAAGACACCTTGATGCACTAGCGATGACAAGCGAGAGCCACAGATATGACCAAGTCGATGGTGCCACTGCTGGAAGGACAAACAAGAGGAGGCAGCAAGAGTATGCGAACTGGCGGGTGTGGTGGCAGCGGAAGGAATACGAAGCCAGTCAACCTCCCAAAGGCCCTGAGCCTCACGGTGCCAAGGGCCAGCTCCAACTAGAACCTGGGTGCGACGATCCTGAACAGAGCAAGAGTCGGTATCAAGAATGACACGACAGCCAGAATCAGTAAGTTGAACAGCGGAAAAAAGATTCATGGTAAGACGGGGAACATGAGAAACACTAGGAACAGAGAAGGACGGAGTAGAGAGGGTGCCACGACTGGCAACAGGAAGAGGTGTGCCATCGGCAGTGAGAACATTGATAGGAGAATCAAGAGGTCGAAGAGAAGACATGGCAGAAGAATCAGAAGACATGTGAAAAGAAGCTCCATAATCCAGAACCCACGGAGATGTACCTGACTGTGTAGGCGGCGGTGGCGGAGCAGCAGTAGTGGAAGCAGTCAGCGAGGCAGCAGTGCCCGTCGAGGAAGAGCTTGAGGAAGCCAGTATACGCTTGAGCCGCACAATATCCTGGTCTGTGAGTGACGGGTGGACGAAGGCGCACGAGCCGCAGTAGAGGAGCGACTCAGGTCACACTACTTCTAGTGACAGTCAGACTCTGGGTGACCCGGATTCTTGCTGTAGCCACAGAAGGTGTGAGAGCGCCGACCTGATCGTGCATAAGGAGGGCGCCCGCCCACCCCCCCTGAGGGAGTGGGGAGCAGCGGTGGAGCAGGCGACACAGGAGCTCGGGCAGCAAGCACAGTGGGAACCGCAAGCAAACCAGCAGAACGGAGGCGTGTCTCCTCAGTTCGAAGCTCTGCAAGCACCTCTGATATAGGAACATGACGACCACGGGCAAGCAGGTGAGCACGCCGAGGCTCAAACTCGGCACGGAGGCGAGACATGAACTCATGGACACGCTGAAATTCGAAATCTGACCGCACGGTCTTACAGCATCGACAAGTACCACAAACAACTGTCCTCGGAGAGTCAAGCTGACGCCAAATGACAGTGCACTGTGTGTAGAACTCATCAATAGTGGAGTCACCCTGCTGAAGCTCATGCTCCTGACGCACCACGGATAGGTAGAGAGCATCACTAGAGGGCTGATAGCGCTGACAAAGGTAAGTCCACAGAGCAGCAGCGGTGCCTAATCCCATAAACTCAGAAGCAAACTGAGGCAGGACACTGGCGGTGAGAACAGCAGCAGCACGAGCATCATCATTGCACCACTGAGTGTAAGCAGCCAACTCATCCCGATAGATGGAAAGAGCATCCGAATAAACTGATACATGCTGATCATAGGCTTCAACTGCAATATCATCAGCATCCTTGGCGGCATCCCGATCAGCCTGAGAAGCATCAGCGGCAAGGACGGGTGGCACTGGTGGAGTAGGAGCCACAGGAGCAACGGGGCACGACGGGCATGAGATCTCACCGGAGAGAACACCCCACAACAGGAGGCCGCGCATGTGGATACGCATAAATCCCACAAACTCGGCGTAGTTGGTGCCATCAAAGATCACAGAGCACCGAGGAACAGCAACATAGCCCGAAGAGGACATCGCGAGCTCTCTGCTGATTTTTTTAAAGTCAACTACGGAGGAGAGAGAATGTAGATCTAGCCAGCCCCGAGCTCACCGGCTCGATGCGGCCACGGGAGAGCTCGGCAAGGGCGGAGGAGAGGCCGGGAGAGGGCGGCCGGAGGGTGGCGGCGGCCGCAATAGGCAGGGGCAGCAGCGGCCGCAGGCCATGACGGGGAGGAGCGGCGACGTCCGGCCAGAGTGGCGGCAGCAGCAGGCCGCGGCGGGGCAGATCGGCGGCGGCCGGCCGGAGTGGGCGGCGGCGGCAGGCCGGACTGGGAAGGGGAGCGGCGGCTGTGGTGCAGCAAGCCGGGAACGGCGGCGGCGACATAGCAGGCCGGGAAACGGAACGGAATGGAACGGCGGCGGTGATGCAGCAGGCCAGGACGGCGGCGGCGACACGACAGGCCGGAAACGAGCTGCATGGAGTTGCTACGTGCGGGGAAGAGGAGAGCAGAACCTTTGCTCTGATACCATGTTAGAGAAATGAGCAACTATATTCTCAGGAGGCCAAAGGCCGATACATATACATGTGTGGTGTGCAGTAAACCTCTTATACAATGGGGATATACAGGAAAGGACCTATACACATCTAACAGCTTCAACTCGTATAGACCTTGACCCTACATGGGTAAAATTTGTCATCGATCAACTATAAACATAAATGTAACAAATGTAAGCTCCATGGTCACTATACATTGAGTAGGAACTCTGTGCCCCAATTCTTGCGTTCAAAAAGTATTTATTCTAAGAGAAGGTTTTGCATCCGAATATCCGATGGAAGGCTGAAAGTGTGCTCATTGCACGGGCGAAGACACACTTGGGATGGGCATCGTGAGGCATTGGTTGGATGGTATCCTATCAAAATTAATAAGGAACAATATAGAAACCTGTCTGAATATATTGCAATATGAAGGTGCTCGATGACCCACACCACAAATCCAGTGAGGCAGAAAAAGGCCATGCTGCCCAGCCGGAGGCCTGTGCTCAGTGGACGCACGAAGATCCACATGGTGGAGCCCGGGCCCTTCTTCACTGACACCACCATCGACCACCCCGACTCTGTGAAGGGCATGGTGAAGTCCGCCACAGCCATCCTGCTCGCCCTGATCGTCACATCTCCGACGATCATATCAACTTCCTGCAAGCGTAACCATCACCAATTACTCATCCATTTTCTGAAACAGGTGTAGTTCTGTTATTACGGTACTGACCTGATCCCGCACCATGTCCACAAGCTTGTCATAAGAGTCCGAGCTAGCATTTTGAGGCACGTACCGGTAGCTCACCGGATAGGGCAAATTCTTCATGACCTCGTCAAACACGTCGATGCAGTAGCCTGTGATCTTTGTCTCTCCGGTTGTCGAGTTCACGGAGACATCCACGAACTGCTTGAACCCGTTCTTCACCGGGACGGCAACTCTAAGAACCCTCCCGTTTGGTGACACGGTCCAGCCTTTCGGAGTCGACTGGGGTTCGCCTGGCCAAAGGATCTGTTTTAGCACCTTGGCGCTGTCAGGGTTCAGATCTTGCGAATCCCGGACCCTGGCGTCCAGAACCCAACCACTCTGGTTCCTTTACCGATGATGTTCACCACCTCGTACGCCTGCAGCTGCAGTTGCCCGTCTACCAGCTCGAACTTGCCGGATATCCCGTCGAACGTCGTGGCGAGCACCGCCGTGAGGAGCGTTGCTCCAGTGGCCGACACGCCGAGCCGGTCCAAGTCTGTCAGTGCGGTGCTCTGCTGAGGTGTCTGGAAAGCCGGGCCGGGGACACGGGCAGTCTCCACAGCCGAGGCGATTGCCCATGCCGTGTCGTATGACCAGAGCCTCATCAAGGTTGAGTCAACGACGTCCGCATCGCTCGGGTTCTCCAGGCGTGACCTCGCCCTTAACCGCGCCGAGAAGTTCTTGACGGCATCCGTCACTTCCACGTAAGGCTGAAGGCTGACAACGCCTTGCATCGCGTCGATGTCCTCTGGGCTGAGCCTGTCCATGAAGCCGCCGACGCCGTCCGTGGCGACCCAGACGTACTCCTCGGACATCATGCCGGCCTTCTTCGCGAGGCGGAAGAGCCGCGCGGCGAGAGGATACAGCATGTGCACGACGAACACGCGGGTCGGCATCGCCATCAACTGGTACAGCACCGCGTCGATGCGCGCGTCGTCCGCGTCGCTCGGCACGGACGCGCGGTCCATGATCTTGGTACCCACGCCCTGGAGCGCGTCGGCGCGCGCCGGAAGGATGCCGGTTCCGTAGGGCGAGTCCTCGTAGAGGACGGCCGCCGCGCGCCACTTGAAGGCGCCGAGCACGGCTGCGACGGGCGCCGTCTGGAAGGAGTCGTTGGCGGCGGTGCGCACGAAGAAGGGCGTCTGCACCGCGGAAATCTCCGGGGAGGTGGCAGAGTAGGAGACGACGGGGACGTGGGCGCGGTCGCCGATGCGAGCCACGAACTCGGCCTCGGCAGAGGTCGGAGGACCGATGATGGCCTGGACCTGTGCGTTCTTGATCAGGTCCACCGCTGCATCAACGAAACGTCTGAATTTGTCAGATTCTGTTTATAAGGACTACGAAACATCTGAAGTAGTTGACGGTGAAGAGGGCGCGCGATTGAGCATACCAGCAGAAGCGGCGCGAAGAACGTCCCCTGCAGAGTCCCTGAAATGGAGCTCCACCCTCGTTGCTGAGCTCGGGTGCGCCGTGTAGTAGTCCTCCACCGCAATCTGAATGCCGGTCCGTCGCCTGTGCCCAACCGGCGACGTCAAGTCGAGGATGACGCCGACGCGGACGAGTGAAGATGTGTTCTGTGCGGTGGACACCTGGTACGAAACCAGCGCAACCAATGCGAGAAGGAAGGAGGAGAAGAAAGAAGGAGGGTGCTTCGTCATCTCTCTCGCTCACTGAGATCGATCACTTCTACCAAGCTTTCGATCGATGTGTCTGCACTCTGCTGTGGCTGTGAGCTCTAGCGCCGTGGTTTCGGACGCATTTATAAGCTTCTTCAGTCAGGGTCGTCTCACACCAGAGAACCGTCTCTATGAGATCGATGTCGTGTGGCAGGGAAGGAACGGGTCTAGGAGTCGCCGTATCAAAGACAGACGGGAAAACCCCAAGACCAACGACATCCTTGAAATTTTTTAATCCCTCTCGCGGTCTTCCCTATCTCTCTGTCATAGGACATCTCTTATAGTGCTTACGCCATCGTTGGTAAAAATTGCCACATGAGAAAATTGATGAATGAAAAAAAGTAACTTAGGAATAAGAAAACTAACTTGTATGAACATAAACCGACAACGATGAAATTTACAAGGTGAAAACAGAGTGAAAATATTGATATTGTAGTGCAAGCGAAAAGTGCAAAGGGAGAGCTCGGGCTCCATGGAGGCCCATTTAAAAAAAAAATCAAAATCTTTTCGTTTCAAAGTTTTACAAAATTCCAAACAAAAATACTAGGTGTAGAATTTGTCGAACATAACGAGTCTCGGCGGCATGGTGCAACATGGTCTCGGTGGCGGACCCGTGACGATGGATGCGCGCAAGGCGGTGGTGTTGTTTGGCGTCATGGCGACGTCGACGACAGGACTGGCAAGGTTAGTGTGTTGATTCTTCCAGAAAATGGGTCGGCTGAAGATGGCGGCGGCGGCTTCTGGAGTGTGCGCGTAGTGCTAAGTGTGATCTGTTGTACCGATTTATACTCCCGGCTCGTCATTGGGCGGCTTGGTGAGACCTCTGAATGTAGATGATATGTGTAGATGTGAGGTCAGGGCACACAACTCCAATTGTGACCACCCCCATTGTCAAGATTGTAGGTGTAGCGACTTTTGTCACAAAGAATGTGGCTTTGAGTGGCTCCATGTATTCATTTTGTGAGGTTTTGCTAAATAAATAATAAAAAAATATTGTGTGTATCATTCTGACAAAACTCTACGGGTGTATAAAACACTATTACAAAATAATTTATATTCTAGACTATATAAAAATTGACAAATCTGACAAAAAATCAAATTTTAAAAGTGTGAGCCGTTGACCGCAATCAGTTCCACACTTTTGTCATTTTTGCTCATACTAAAATATAAATTATTTTGTATTTTTTCTACCCTAGTAGAGTTCATCATTATCTACGTTTAGGATGTTTTTCTGAAATTTTCAAACCATACAAATGCCATTGTTTAATTTTTCGAAAAACAGGCTCTAGAGCCGAACTCAGAAATGTTCTCCGCGTGCAAGTTACTATAGCTCAATCTTCAGTGGAGTGCACGCTAGCAAGTGCAACTTCTTGTCTGAGAGTATCTACGACGCGCTTTGAGAAGATCTAGTGTTCTTTCACCTAGAATATTGTTGACACATGAATGGATGATAATTTATCTAATCCAGTGTCTCTTACTACAATGTTATAGAGAGGAGGTCACGGACACTAGCACTGGTACATACTTGCCCTGAAGAGAATGTTTGTTTCGAAATTGCTTTTGCTCGCTCGTGCGAACGCTCGCACGATCTCCTCGCGCGCGTTCCTTTCCTTTTTTTGACTTTTTTATTCCCTTTCTATTTTCGGCTCTCCATTAATCCATTTGACCCGGCGCCACCAACCCCCACGAGCCCGCGACTGCCCAGCATCCTTGCCGCCGCCGCGCCATCCCATCCCCCCCCCCCGCGACACTTCCTCCCCCTCCCTAGCCTCGCCCCCTCGGTTGTGTCTTGTTCCTTGGCTGCTTGTCTTGCCGGCTCCGTCCAGATCCCAGCTCTCTCTCGGGCGGGCCGCGGGCGTCGATGTAGAGCTTGACCTCGGCGGCGTCGCGGGTGGATTTCTACGGCTTCCTCAACCGCATGCGCCTCCCCGCCGCCGCCGGCCACTTCTGCTCCATCAAGAGGTCAGTCACTCAGCCAGCCGCCCCTCCCCTCACCGCCGCCCCCACGGCCTCCGCTTCCCTCCCCTCGTACGGATCTGACCGGAGCCTTCCACTCCAGCTTCCTCGCGTCCCTCGCGCTCGACGAGCCCAGCAACGACGAGGACGGCGCCAGGGTCTAGGCCACAAAGGGAATAGCCAATAATTCAAATTCTTTTTTGGCTCCAAAAAGGAATAGTATAAATGGAAATATACATCGGAGTTCAAACTTTGGCGCAAAAAGGGAATAGAAAAAAAACTGACATGTTCGATGCTGAAACGCCGCGCGCACGGACTTAGAAACACGGTCGTGACACGCTACTAGCCCGGTCGCGAAAGAAGGGAATAGCGAAGGAATTGTTCACGTAGAGCGAGCGCCTACCTATTCAGCTATTCAGGAAGAGTAAAAAGACTGTGCGGTCTATGAAGTTGCCAAGAAGTAGCGTATTGGTCACAAACAGGGAAAACGCGAACTATTGGTCAGGAAGTTGCGGAGATCCGACACGTTCGTCACTCCCGCCGTGTAAAAGCTGACGTGGCACTGATACGTCTCAAACGTATCTATAATTTTTGATGTTCCATGCATGTTTTATATCAATTGTCACATGTTTTATATGCACTTTATATCATATTATGGCATTTATTGGACTAACCTATTAACAAGATGTCACAGTGCCAGTTTCTGTTTATTATGTCTGTGCATTGCAAAAAATGTCTAAAAATGAAAGTGCTCAGAAAAATCTGAAAAAATTACAGAAATTCTATTTCGCCAGAAGACTCCGGGAGCCAGAAGGACAAGTCCAGGGGAGGCCCACAGCCACCACACGCACCCTGGGCGCGGTTGGGCCTTGGCCGCCCCCAGGGGTGGTGTCGTCTCCTCGGGGCTCTCCAGCCGCCGCCCTTTCGCCTACTTATTCCCCCCGACGCGAAAACCCTAAGGGCCTGGACGATTTCTCCAAAAAAGCTCCGTAGCTCCGCCGCTACCAAAAACCCTAATTCGGGGGACAGAAGTCTCTGTTTCGGCACCTTGCCGGGACGGGGAATTGCCCCCGGAGCCATCTCCATCGACGCCACCGCCTCCATCATCGCCGCTGCTGACTCCCATGATGAGGAGGGAGTAGTTCTTCATCGGGGCTGAGGGCTCTACCGGTAGCTATGTGGTTTATCTCTCTCTCCCATGGTGTGATCTTTATATGATCATGAGCTTTGTAATCTAGTTGAATCCATAGATGTTACTCTTCATTATCTTATATGCTACTCAAGTGGTTTTATTAATGTAATCTCCGGAGTCACCTTTGTCCCACGGTGCGAAGTTGACAGTGTGCGCCCCGTGTGTGGCTCTTAAGCTAAAGATAACAGGAATACTTATCATGAGTTATTATTTGCGTTGGATGTCTCTATGAAATTGCGGTGTTTGTCTAGTACTATTTAGGGCGCTCAAGTTGACAGTGTGGGGTTCCCTAGATGTGGAATGCGACTTTAAGGTGTGCTGTTATAACCCTACGCAGTGGATTGGTGTTCGTTATCCAACGAGAGAATAACTCAGAGTAGCATAGTGAAGAGGAAATATCTATGTATTCAATTATATTATTATTGTTGAGAGTGACCACTAGTGAAAGTATGATCCCTAGGCCTTGTTTCTAAGCATTGAAACACCGTTTACAACCAGTTCTGCTACATGTTTGCTTGCTGCCATTTTTATTTCAGATTGCAATTACCACTTATAATCATCCATATTACTTGTATTTTAATATCTCTTCGCCGAACTAGTGCACCTATACACCTGACAAGTGTATTGGGTGTGTTGGGGACACAAGAGACTTCTTGTATCTTAATTGCAGGGTTGCTTGAGAGGGATATCTTTGACCTCTACCTCTCTGAGTTCGATAAACCTTGGGTGATTCACTTGAGGGAAACTTGCTGCTGTTCTACAAACCTCTGCACTTGGAGGCCCAACACTGTCTACAAGAATAGAAGCGTGCGTAGACATCAGGCACCGCTAGTCGTCACGTGAGTTGCACGTGACCATCGTCGGGGACTGAATTTTTGCAGAAATCCCCACTCTTCCCGTTCCCAAATCGAGCGAATCGAGCGAATCCCTAACCCTAGCTCTGTCTCGTTCCAAAGCGGCGATGCCTGGCGGCGGCGACTGCGACAGGAGTGTGAGTGTCGGCAGTGAGTCTTCAGGGGCCGGCGGCGGGACCGTGGGTGGCAGCAGCACGGTGCCTTGGTCCCGCATCCGAGATGGCCGCACGTTCACCCAGGAGGTGTGGCGGCGCGGCGAGCCGGATATGCGCCCGGATGGCGGCCGCATCGTTCTGGCTCGCACGGCGGGGATGGCGGCGCTGGAGGAGAGCTACCGTGGCCGCGCCTTGCTGGCGACCATCGAAGGGGACGTGCGCGTGACTGGGGCGCCACTCTGTCTTCGAATCGGAGGCACCACCTCCATGCCTTCCGGACCTTCCATCGCTCTCGACCACGACCGCCGGCCGCCGCCCACGAGCTCTCGAACAGCGAGTTCACCTCACCAACCAAATCGCCATGGCGGCTCCTATCGGGTCACTGGGTGAGTGGCCAGGGACTAGGTAATGACAAAGCAGTGAGCTTCCAGGCGGATTTCTAAAAAAATTCAGTCCCCGACGATGGTCACGTGCAACTCATGTGACGACTAATGGTGCCACGTCAGCTTTTACATGGCGGGAGTGACGGAGTGACTAATGTGTCGGATCTCCGCAACTTCCTGACCAATAGTTCGCGTTTTCCCAGTTTGTGAGCAATACGCTATTTCTTGGCAACTTCATAGACCGCGCAGTCCTTTTACTCATTCAGGAAACTAGTAAACTGTTTCGCAAAAAAAAAGGAAACTAGTAAACTAGTGTTATTTCCTAATACGGTACAAGTTTTTGGTCGGAAACCGTGCGACTGCGACCGATAAGCATCTCTCGGACGTGCGAAGGATAGGATCGCCCTGTTTGTTTTGCAGAAAGTCAAATTGAGCGGAGAGAATCTCTCGTACTATATTTTGTGAACATCTACTTTGTAAATTATGCAGAGATTTCTTGTATTAGTGTAGAACTAGAAGAAATACTGTGATGTATACCTACCCTCTTGATAGATTTGTATGCCTTCTTGGCAGCTAGATTGACACAGTTTCTGAAAAGATAACGACAAAGTAACGTTCTACAGCATAAATTTCATCTTATTTTCTTTATTATAATTCTTATGATACCCGTACATATTCATGAATTGAAAGAGCGCTAAGAAGAAGCATACATCCATTTTATAAAGGGTGGAAAAAATGGATGAAATTCCCGTGAACTTTCGAATGTCAAACTCTGTGTGATGCTTGATGATTAAATATACTTCCTTTATTTTTTTTGCAAAGTAATTAGTTTCCTATAAGCTGGATCAATGTCACTGGTCGTTGACGCTACCGGCCATTTGTTTTTAAAATAGACGCATTATAGTGTCAAAGTTCTAGCCACATACTTTACGGCGGAAATGTATCATAGATTCCGTTGAGAACAAATATACAGGTTTACAAATGAAAAGTCAGACAAGGAGATGATAATATTGTTTTCACGGTTACCCATGCATGCAAGATATTCCAGCTTTTCAGCCAAGTTCAGATCAATTCTAATAAAAAGACAAGTTAATCCGATATAAATAAATGGAGAAGTTTATACCAATGTCATTGGTGTCAGCTCAAACTCGGTCCATGTCTCCATGACATTGCTTTCCTCCTCTAATTGAAAATGCCACCGGTTAATTGCCTCTTTCTCCATTCTAAGTTAATTACATAAAACCATAAACCACACCTTCAAAAATCCTATATAGGTTTATCACCATTTTGGTTTTTCTTTTGGTAGTAGTCTCTAAAAATCCATGGTAGAACGCTTAGAATAGTTGTTTTTTGCGCTAAAAGAACGTTTTAATAAACTCAAAACATCGTACAAGCATACAAAGTTCACATCTAGCCTATGCATATCTAGAATGCATACGATCACCAAAAACACACACCGGAAAAAGGCAAAATGCAAAGTCTCCTATGAATAATATAAAGCCTATGAGGATAGACGACTGATCCGCGGACTGCACCGTCATCCATATTGGGTTAAAATATCTAGAATTTAATGATGTGTCCGACGTGTTCCCCGGTCAGTTTCTTTCAACAACAATGGATTGGTTGGCAAAGCTACTTTGGAGGACCGAACGGGGGCATCTCAACAATGGAGCCACGCCGAACTCGGAGAAAGAGGTGATGTTTCCACTTGTTTTTGGGTGTTTGCACGGTGGTGCGGGAGGCGAGCGACAGGCCTTAGGCCCTGTTTGTTTGAGCTTCTGCTTTTGCTTCTGCTTTTAGGAGACAAAAGCAGAAGCCCAAACAAACACCCGAAGATTGAAAAGCACTTGTCAAAAGCAGCGGCCCGAAATGAACTGGGATCGCGGAAGCCCCGGAAGCACCGTCGGAGGTGCTTCCCGAGCTTTTTGCTGCTTCCCGAGCTACATGGGACGAAACTACCCTCTGTGGTTCACCGGAACTACGGGAAAACTGCCATCCCTATAAACTTGCATCGTCGCCTGTGTATTTGGCACACAGTACCGACCCCGATTCAACATTCCCCGTCCCCGTGTGCAGCAGGCCGCCGCCGCCCCTTTAGGGTTTCCGTCCGCCGCCGCCGCCGCCGTTTAGTGCTGACGCCTCGCCTTAGGTCTGCTCCCCCACCGCCGCCGACGCGCCCTGGAGCTTCGTCCGGCCTCCCCGACGCATCTGGCAAACCAGCGGTCGCCCTCCTCTTCGTCGGTCGCCGGAGACATGAGCTCCTCCTGCTGCCGTCTCCTCGCACAACCTTGTACGTCCCCATGACCTTCTCCGACAAATCAGCAAAGCTCTGGTGCGGCGCCGCCGCCGCAACCATGTGAGGATCCAACTGCGCACACAGGATTCAGACACAAATATGGGGAATTTGCTCTCAATACTCTTTACTTCCAGAGGGATGATACAAGTCTACTGCGATACAAGGAAGAGGAGCAACCTAGCTACGCTATTCTAAGGACTATGCTTGTTCCATCTTATCCTTTCCTTCTACCTGCCCTTGGCTTATAGCAGCACCAAGTCAGACAGCGACACCGAACCACCGCGGTAAGGAGACAAGAGGAAGATAACCAGTAACTGTGACGCCACAGATGTATCTAGACCGTTGAGGGGTAAGAAGGCATCCTGGCCGTTGATCTTAGTGTCAGGTTGTCTTCAGTCTTCAGGTCAGGACAGGGTCCTGACAGAGCCCTCCCCTTCAAGGCACACCTTGCCCACGAGGTGTGAAGTTTGGGAATGTTTTGCTGATGAATGAAACATCCTCCCAGGTGGCGTCTTGCTGTGACAAGTTTTCCCAGTGGATTAACCATTGAGCCACTGGTAATTTGTTGCGCTGGATAATGCGGCGCTGGAGTACTTGTAGTGGTTCTGTCTTGATCTTCCCATCAGGAGTGACAAGAGGTACATGAGGTAAGGCAATGGCATTGTTGCCGAGGTGCTTCTTCAATTGGCTCACGTGGAAGACCGGATGTATCTCAGCCTGATCTGGAAGCTGGAGTTTGTAGGCAAGGTCGCCAACCTTTTGAATTACCTTGTATGGCCCATAGTATTTGGATCGGAGCTTCAGAGATCCACGAAGTCCAAACGCATTTTGACGGTATGGTTGGATTTTGATGTACACCATGTCGCCAACACTCAATGAACGCTCAGAGCGGTGTTGGTCAGCGAAGAACTTCATTCTGTTCTGGGCATGTTGCAGGTTTTGCTTGAAAGTGTTCATCATTGCTTGTCTGTCAGTCAATGTGACGCGAGCTTCAGGAGACAAGAACTCAGGAATGGCGAGTTCGCCAATACTTGGGGGTGCATATCCATATAGAGCTTGGAAGGGGGTGATTTTAAGAGAAGTGTGGTAAGACGTATTGTACCAATACTCAGCCAGGGATATCCACTTCATCCAGGTCTTGGGGTGCTGGAAAACCATGCTGCGTAGATATGCTTCGAGGCATTGGTTGACTCTTTCAGTTTGACCATCAGTCTCGGGGTGGTGAGCTGTGCTCAAGCGTACTTCAACCTTCAAAGCTTTGAACAGTTCTTGATACAGCTTGCTGGTGAAGATACGATCTCTGTCAGACACTATTGCCACTGGCATGCCATGCAGTTTGAAGATGTTATCGAGGAAGAGCTGTACCACGGAATCAACATTGTAAGGGTGGGACATGGGGACGAAGTGTGCATATTTCGTCAGCCTATCCACCACTACCAGAATCACTTCTTTTCCCTGTGAATTGGGAAGAGCTTCAATGAAATCAAGACTGATGTGTGCCCAAGCCATGTCTGGTAATTCCAATGGTTTGAGTAACCTGGTTTTTTCAAGTGTTCAGGTTTGGTGAGTTGACAAGTGGGACACTTGGCAATATATTGTTCAATATGGTTCTTCATGCTTGGCCAGTAAAACAATCTCTTGATTCTGTGGTAAGTAGCTCGAGTACCGGAGTGACCACCAAGAGCTGAAGCATGAAAATCATGTAAGAGAGTGGCTCGAAGAGTTGTGGCTGCGCCCACATAAATTCTTCCTTTGTATTTGATGACTCCATCATGTAACTTGAATTTTGGATTGTCAGTTACATCGGTTGCCAGTTTCTGCAGAATAGCAGCGCTGTCCTTGTCCTGCACATAACTGAGCTTCACATCTTCCAACCAAGTTGGTGTGAGCACTGTGATTTCCATGCAGTTCTGAGTGTCAGGAACATCCCTGCGAGACAATGCGTCAGCCATTACATTTTCTTTCCCCTTTTTGTATTCAATGGTGTAATTAAACTCCAAAAGTTTAAGGAGTAATTTGTGTTGAATGCCTTCTGTCAATCGTTGGGTGGTCATATGCTTGAGACTTTGGTGGTCTGTTCTGATAACCAGCTCGTTGCCCAACAAGTAGTGCCGCCATTTTCTTATTGCTTCCAAAATAGCAATGGCTTCTTTTTCATACACAGATTGTGCTGCTGCCCTTGGACCGAGATTTTGACTCATGTAAGCTAACGGGTGTCCTTGTTGCATTAGGACCGCACCAATTCCACTAGCACATGCATCTGCTTCCACCACAAAAGGAACAGAAAAGTTTGGTAGTGCTAACACAGGGCAAGTTGTCATTACTTGTTTCAATTTGTCGAATGCAACTTGTTGTTCTGGTCCCCAAACAAAATTGTTTTTCTTGAGTACATCAAAAGAGGGCGACAGATTAAGCCATATCCTTTGATGAAACGCCTGTAATAACCAGTTGCACCAAGTATACCTCTCAGCTTCGTCAAAGATGTGGGCACTGGCCATTTAAGAATTTCCTGTATTTTCTCTGGGTTGGTTGAGACTCCAGCAGAAGAGATAACATGACCAAGGTATGTAACCTGAGATGTGGCGAAAGTGCATTTGTCTTTCCTGACAAAGAGTTTGTGTGTTCTCAGCACTTTGAGGGCCAGTTGAACATGGCGAAGGTGTTCTTCCACTGATTTGCTATATATCAATATGTCGTCAAAGAACACGAGGATGAATTTCCGGATATAAGGAGCAAAAATGGTGTTCATCAGATTTTGAAATGTTGCAGGTGCATTCGTGAGCCCGAATGGCATAACTGTATACTCATAGTGTCCCATATGTGTCTTGAAAGCCGTTTTGGGTATATCTTCTGTTGCCATTCGTATTTGATGATACCCTGATTTCAGGTCCAATTTGGTAAATATGTTAGCACCGTGTAGTTCATCCAGAAGGTCCTCAATCACTGGCATGGGATATTTATTTTTGATAGTGATGGCATTGAGGAGTCTGTAATCAACACATAACCGCCAGCCTCCGTCTCTCTTTCTCACCATGACAGCTGGTGAAGAAAAGGGACTCATGCTTTCCCTTATCTCATTGTTCTGCAACAACTCCTTGATAATCGCTTCCATAGCATCTTTCTGGTAGTGTGGGACACGATAAGGGCGTAAATTGGGAGGGGTAGCCCCATCTTTGAGCAAAATGTGATGGTCACAAGGTCTCGGAGGTGGCATACCGACAGGTGTATCAAATACATCCTTGTAGAATTCCAGCATGTTGGAGAAATTAGCTGGAATAGCAGTCTGCTCTTCTTGCACTGTTGGATGATTGGTGCTATTTGCAGGAGATATCCCAGAACTCCTTTCTGGCACAGTTTGTTCATTTTGGGTGTGGAAATCACATGTGGATGTTTGGTATGATCTGACAAGGTAATCGGAGCACCATTCTTGGTTAAGACCAATGTCCTTTTCTTCAGGTCTAACCCAATCGGGCTGAACTCATATATCCAGTCAGTTCCCAAAATGATATCAAAGGTTTGCAAAGGCAGGACTCTAAATGTAGAGTTGAAAGTATGTCCCTGAATTTTGTATGTGTGCGAGGGAACATATGCATCAGAGATTAATTGACCGCCACCCGCAACTGCCACTCGAGTTTGCTGTGTTTGCTGAGTAGCAATGTTGTTTTGGACCACAAAGTTGTTACTGATGAAAGTATCAGATGATCCACTATCGACCAATGCGACTGCTTGTTTGCCGGCAATCTGAACTAACAGGGAGAACGTTGATCGACCAGGTAATCCTGTAGCTGCATGAGCTGAGATTTCCATGGATATTGACGCAGGAGCATTGTCAGGTGTTGGGGTGTTTGTAGGAGTATGGAAAGGTGGTTCTGCTTGTTGTTCAGTAGTTGTATCCGTAGGTTCTTCCTGATCATCATCTATTTCTTGCAAGATATGCAGTGTTTTACCCGTTCTGCATTTGTGCATCCTGTGATACGGTTCTTTGCAGTACCAGCAAGTTTTTGCTTCAGTGGTCTGTGGTGCAACAGGACTGGGTGCTCGAACAGGGGCTGCACCAGCTGGTCCAGGTGGTTTCTGCCAATGGGTGAATTGATGCTGAGGAAAACGTTGCCGAAACGTTGCTGGTATTGGAGGTGGTTTCCGTGAGTTTGCTGCTTTCTCATAGATCTTTGCATACCAGTATGCTTCTAACAAACTGTTCGGTCGCTGCCCACACACATCATGCTTGACTTCTGGTTTGAGGCCCCCAATAAAACAGCTGAGCAAGAAGCTTTCTTGAAGATAGGGGTGATCTCTTTTTACCAAAGACACACATTCTTCAAACTTGTCGATATAAGCCATTACAGTATGTTGTTGGCGAATATTCTGTAGCATTTCCACTGCTTCATGGGCATTTGCTTCCGTGAACCTGTCAGCAATGAGGTTGCAGAACTGCTGCCATGTAACCATTTGCCAAGGAACACATATGTTCTTCAGCCAGTTAGATGCTCTGCCTTGAAAATGGGCAGTTGCTAAGTTGACCCACTGATCATACGGTGTGCCTGACATATCAAAGAACTTCTCACAAGCGATTAACCATCCAATTGGGTCATCACCTGAGAACAGAGGGATTTCCAAGCGTGGTCCCTTAAGAACTGCTTCGGCAAAATAGGATGTTCCTCCCAACTGAGTGGCAAATGTATTTCGCTGATCGTTGTAGAGTTGTGTTCCAGATTGGTACACTGACTGTGGGATGTTGCCATTGATAAACTGTCCTGTCACTGGATTGTATGTGTGTGGTGAAATATATTGCGGTGCAAACAGAGGACTATAGTAACCGAAATTTCCAGTGTGAAACTGTTGCTGTTGTATGTGTTGTGGCATGGAGTATGGAGGTTTAGGCAGTAGGTTGGGTGGGTTTAGGGTGGGTAGTGTCGGTGGGGATATCCTGAACTGTCCAACAGGAGCATTAGGGTCTGGAGGCAGTGTCACCACTGTGCTTTCAGTGAACACAGCTGGTTGTCCAGCAGAAGTAACAGCAATGTGCTCTGTTTCTGTACCAGTTGTGTTACTAGCAGCTAAGAATGCAGACTGCAGGTTGGTAGCAGGTAAAATTGGTGGTTTCTGTCCCGAGATGTACCTGACCCTTGGGATTGTTGCTGTTGAGATGAAGACGCAGACTTATCAGTTGCGGTTGACTTGTCTGGTGCTGTCTGTTTGAGAATTTTCTGCAGCATGGATTGTATAGAATTTTCCATCGCCTCCAATTTGGTGTCCATGCGAGGCAGTGCTTCCAATTCATACTGAATTCCCTTCACATCATCCTTCAATGTTCGCAGATCCTCCAATTCTGTACGAATTTCTTGCATCTCTTCCTGCAATCGGTCGATCGCCTGCTGACCCTTGAGACGGGTTCCTTCCGCCATGGATTCGAGGACAGTGCGAGAGTGATGAGCTCTCGTCCTTTTTCCCCTCGTTTCCGCTGCGGTACGAGAACGCCGCCAGTAGCGCAAGGATCCGGTTCGAGTACAGGGATTTTACAGCGAGGACAGTGAGTCAACGCAACCTTACCCGGTCGACCAGACCTGCGCCCGAATTTCCGCCGCCACCAAATCGCATCCACACAGCTTCCACGCCGCCGCCGAGAACAGGGAGGGAGGGATGGGATTCCCGTCGTCCTATGCTCCAATCGCCGCCGAGGATCGTAAGGCTCTGATACCACTGTGAGGATCCAACTGCGCACACAGGATTCAGACACAAATATGGGGAATTTGCTCTCGATACTCTTTACTTCCAGAGGGATGATACAAGTCTACTGCGATACAAGGAAGAGGAACAACCTAGCTACGCTATTCTAAGGACTATGCTTGTTCCATCTTATCCTTTCCTTCTACCTGCCCTTGGCTTATAGCAGCACCAAGTCAGACAGCGACACCGAACCACCGCGGTAAAGAGACAAGAGGAAGATAACCAGTAACTGTGACGCCACAGATGTATCTAGACCGTTGAGGGGTAAGAAGGCATCCTGGCCGTTGATCTTCAGTGTCAGGTTGTCTTCAGTCTTCAGGTCAGGACAGGGTCCTGACAAACCACTCCGCTCTCCTCTGTGTCCTCCTCGCCGTCCTCCTGGTCCTTGGGCTCACGCATCGCTTCGTCCTGCTCGTGGAGGCACAAGAAGAAGAAGAGGGCAAGGAGCGGCGCCATCTTTGTTCCGTTCTGGTTCAGTACGTGCGTATGTACTATGGTATAGGTATATACAGGGCTGGAATTAGATCGGTGGTTGCCATAAATTTAATTAACTAATTAAGGGGGAAAATGAGTTGGGGGTGGTGTGTGTACAAATATTAATTCACTAATTAAGGGACGAGATCTGTATAATCACAGTATTAGTTTGCAAATTTAATCCTTGCTGTCCCCATCGCTGTTTCCCGCCGCCGCCGTACAAGATCTCATCCATGCTTTGCACCAAGTCGCGTCGTCCCCGAATTTACCGGGCGCACGACGAGTCGATCTCGTTCCCATCGACCAACGGCGAGAGAAGCACTTCGAGTCATCGTCCCCGTGAGCTTCTCTGGCGGTTCGGTGAATATATTCCAACACAAAACATGTCAAAAAAAATTATTCGTATACAAAGCGTGTTAAAAATAATTTTAGCTAAAAAAGGTAAGTCGAGAATTCAGCTCTTAAAACACTCATAAATAATTAATTCGTCTCAAATCAGTATTTATACAACATCTTCAGTACTCAGGGCATTACAGACATTTCACCCCTAAATCTACAGCAGCAGCCAGCCTGCCAAACACCAAATCTCTGCTTTCAACAGCTGCTTGCCACATGCCAAACACCAAATCTCTGATTTCAACAGCTGCTTGCCACAGCTGCTTTTTCACAGCCCACCAGCTACAGCTGCTTCTCAACAGCTGCAGCCCAAACAAACAGACCCAACATCATGCTTACAGGTTTTTTTCGGGATCGTAACTTTTCTTCCTGACTAATTTTTTTGTTGTAAAAGTTAGGAGTCTCCTATCATTCTAGTTCTGTGAAGTTGATATTTACGTGGCTTGTAACTTATGATTTTGTTAGCTGCAAAAAAGAAAAAAGAAAAGTGGACTAAATCAAAGTTTCCAGACAGGGTATAATTTCTCTCTCCCCGCAAAGGTGCTTGCAATTCTGTAGAGGA
Organism: Poa pratensis; assembly: GCA_947311845.1. NCBI lineage: Eukaryota > Viridiplantae > Streptophyta > Magnoliopsida > Poales > Poaceae > Poa > Poa pratensis. The sequence goes on along the minus strand of CAMZMU010000056.1, from coordinate 7,211,898 downwards.
GGACGAGGCACCTATGAACTTGTCACGTGTACGTATCTCTATCGCCCAAATCCAATCCAACGGCTCGCGTGCCGGCCTCCTCCGATTCCTCCACTTGCCCATCAAATCCTTCCTCCTCCTCGCTCCAGCTGCAGCCGGCGACGCAAGCGGCCTAGGGTTCCCGGCATGCCAACTGCCGCACGAGCCCGCCGCCGCCATCCGTCACCCATGGCGCAGCCGCTGTCCGCTTCCTCCCAGGCTGCTTCCGTCCCCCGTAAGTCCTTCGTCCTATCCCACCTTGTTGTACCTTCTCTTGGGTGCGTGAATTAGGGGTTGACAACTAGACCGTACACCAAATTTGATCTCGTAAGGAGCCCTCACGCAGATCATTCTGAGAAAATCTCAATCTGCACAGCACAATCTCGTATAAGATGGTTTCCTGTGCTACTGTGAAGAAATGCTCAGATGGCCACGTTGCTGAATTATTTTACCAAATTGTTGACAGTATGTCGTTTCTGAAACAGCTGCTAAAGAACACAGGATTGTTATACCAAACAAGCATGGAGAGAAACTTGTGGGGCTACTGCATCCCGCGAGTTCGAACAAGGTTGTAGTCCTGTGTCATGGCTTTACGGCCTCCAAGGTATATAAATATGTCGTCACCAGAAGAAATTTAGCTTATCCTTTTTTTTTAAGATAAAGGTCTCTAAGTTTCATGTTGCGATGTGAGATGCAGCGAAGCAAACTTTCTTGCTAGTAATTTCTGTCACCTGTATTGCTCTATAATGAAGTTTAATACTTGTTTTCAGAAAAGTGGCGTCATAGTCGATCTAGCAGATGCAATTACAAAACAAGGAATTAGTATATTTCGCTTTGATTTCAGTGGAAATGGGTAAGTTTCTCATAGAGTATCTTGTCTAAATGTAGTCTTACCACTACATTAGTTGAGATTCATGTATATTTTGCTTTGAGCTTCAGATGTCAATTAATTGTTAGACTTGCAATTTTCACATGGACAAATAAATTAATACAAGAATTTTGAATACCTGTTTCTGGCTACATTGTTTTAACTATGTAACCTAAATTCAAATAAATGTGTATGGTTCATAGCCTCATTCAGACTATGCCTTTGATCATATGTTTTCAGAGAAAGTGAAGGTGAATTCCAGTATGGCAACTACAGGAAAGAGGCTGACGACTTGCATTCTGTTGTCTCGCATCTTAATCAGGACAAGTATGATGTCACGGCTATTGTTGGTCACAGCAAGGGTACGTGATATACATTGTTCATTTTGTATATTTCTGTTTATTATTGTTAATTAGTTTAACTGAATTTGTGTAATTAGAAGGTGAAAGAGTTTGTTTAGTTCTTTAACAACTTGCAACTTGGACATACAGTCTATGCAAGAGTTGAAATTGTAGAGCCGTAGAGATATTCTTGCTTGTACGCGTACTAGTACATTGTTCATAAACATCAAAGTTAAGTTGTCACATTTCTGTGTGTCAGATCGTTTTGTGATGGTGGCACTATCTGTATAATTTATTTGATGTCCTTATTCTTTGGCTAACATATTCCTTTTGTGCATCCTGGATTGCTGCCCTGTCAAATACGTGAAACATATTTCATCCAGTATATTGCTCTGTTTGTATCCTGTTTTTTTTTTTTTTTTGCTCAGGTATCCATTACTAGCAAATACCATGAAGTTCCATAACAGTTAACCACAATACGTTTGCCATAAGTGTTCTATTTGTTCACTGAGACGTGCTAAACCTGATAGCTGTCGTAAGACCAATGAACTTGACAAACTGGGACTACAACTCCAAAGAGTAAAGGTCAGCTGGCCATGTTGCCGGGAATGAGAGGGAGAGAAGGTTGGATACTGGGATTAGATTGTTACTACTTTATTCTCGCTGCTTGGATAATCCACATGCAGTACATGTTATCCCTTGTACCGAAAAGACTGAGTTGTCCCCTGAGCATAGGTTCCCTAATTGCCGAATAGATCATACTCTTATCATCATAACTAAATAGATCTCTTGCGTAAGTAAATATAAATACTTCCTATCTTTACTCTTATATCTCATTGACAGCCTTTAGTGCTTACCATATTTTTCATTGCACATTTAACTCGCAATTTAGAAAATATATAGCCATTGAATTTGCATTTTTTTAATCCAGGAGGAGATGTGGTTGTTCTGTATGCTTCCATGTATGACGATGTCCACATGGTTGTCAACTTGTCTGGACGATTTTATTTGGAGAAAGGCATTGAAGAACGCCTAGGGAAAGAATTTATTGACAGGATAAACAAGGAAGGTTACATTGACGTCACAGGCAAGCCAGGTAACGAATGTGTATGAGCACCCGTTTTAAGCTACTTTCTGAATCAATTCCATATGTTGTATATATAGCATACTTTTCTGTCAGTCTTATTGACTATATGTTGGTTACAATGTAGGGAAGGTTTTATACAGGGTAACAAAAGACAGCTTGATGGAAAGATTGAATACTGACATGCTTGCTGCGAGCCTTTCCATCAGCAAAGAATGCAGGTCAGAAACTAATTTAGGAATCATTACCCCTACCAACTGAAACAAGCGGCACCTCGTGACACCAACATGCATGCCGCATTTAGCTTCACTTAAGTAGTCGTTCCCAGACATTCACAAGATTGAAACCAAGAAATATCTTTTGCATTTGGGCCAAGGTTTCGTACTGTGTTATAAACCACCAGTTTCAAAGTTCCAGCTAATTTGACTGTCTTTGTTCAGCTTCTTGATAGTTCATGGTTCAGCTGATGAGCTCGTTCCGGTGGAAGATGCATATGAGTTTGCGAAGCACATACCGAATCACAAACTCAGGGTCATCGAGGGAGCAAACCACTGCTACACTGCACATCGTAAAGAACTCTCCGACGCTGTGGTCGATTTCATTATGTCCAACAAGGTATCTACAAAACTACAAGTGGCATTTTCTCATTTGTTCTCCGTGGTATTGTTTGCGTAATATGTTCCCCGAGGCATTTAATGCGACTGTGGTAATTGTTCTTTCTTTGCAGGCAGGGGATACCTCGTTAGCAAAAGCTGAATGAGTTCTGATAAATACTTTTTTATGCTTTACTGACGCTCCGCTCTCTGAACAAGTTAAAGACCATGACCGTTTTACTTTTTATTTCCGTTGGGGTGTAGGCAGCAAGCAATGGAAAACCATGCAGTAGAAAGTATGGAACTTCTTTTATCACTCTCTGGCTCGCGAGTATGTACACGAATTCGTCGCTGGTTCGCCTATGGTTGTCATATGCGAAAGCAGGGTTCTCGCGCAGCGGGTCCTAACTGAAGTTTTTTTTTGCGACTCAACGTGTTTCATTAATCAACCAGAGGGATTACAATCTTTAAGCAGGCAGCTTCTAAGAAAGTTTGTACATCTACATCTGTCCTCGCCAGCGTGCTTAGCACAGCGATGGGCCATTTCATTAGCTTCGCGTTTCACAAAATTTAAACTGAAGTTCTCAAAATTCTCACTCAGCTCCAGAATCTTCTGCATAATAGGGGCTATTTATGGCCTTTCAAGTTCTTCCACTTCCGTAGCTCAACCATTGTCAGAGAATCCGTTTCAAGCACAATATGATGAAGTCCCATATCGTCTGCCAACCTGATTCCGTCGTGAGCTGCAAAAGCTTCCATGATCAGGGGACTCGCTACTCGCCCATGCCCATACCAAATCGCTTGAGCCCTGATCGACTTTCCTTCATGATCACGAAAACCAACTCTCCAGACGCTCCCTTACTGTCTTCTAGGGAGACACTAGCATCCACATCCAACTTCCGTAGCGTTTAGGCCTTGTTTGGTGCAAGGGGATTTGAGGGGATTAGTGGGGATTATCCCCACAAGGTTTGGGTGAAACCTGTCCACTCACCCAAACCCCTCCAAACCACTCGAAACCTCTTCCCGGACAATCCCCTACAACCCCGAATCTCATTCTGATTGTTTGGTACACATGGTTTCATACACACAGGGATTCATACATTCAGAATTGTACAATCATATAACGAGAACCAGATTGAACAAAATAAAAAATGAACTTTCAAACCGAACAAAACCAGCGCTCCCAAATTTGAACTCAGCATTGTACAATCATACATTCAGAACTCAGCATTGTACTGCCAATTAATTTCACATACGAAACTAGAAAGTTTCTCACATATAGATGGTAACAAGGTCTATAATCACGAGACTTGAAATAAGACACATCGTTGTTGATAGAAAAGCTTCTGTTCACTACATAGCTGCCAAGCCAAAACATGCAGATCAACTTCTGTTCAATACAAGATAACTGAAATGCCAAAACATAATGGAGCCAACACAGCTCCACAATTTCGAATGGCAACACACACTGACATATTATAGCAGTCTTAACAACTTCCAACAAAGCTCTCAGACGATGGCATTGGCGTTGCTGGCGATCCTGGGCCACAGGTCAGCACACTCCTCCATTGTTCAGCATTGTCCAGCATTGTCTGCACGCACAGTGTACAACCACAGGTCAGTTAGAGAACTAGACAATTCAAAATGCCGCAAGTCTCACACTCCCAGCTTCTCTTATGTTCTGAGGGTCCAGGTTTGAAGTACAGGCAAAACGTGCAATTTATAAGGTGGACAATTCAAATGTAAATCCCGCACTCGCATCACATACAGAAAGCATGGACTGTTTGCTCCACACAAAGCTGAAGGACTCGGATGTCCTACTGTAACACAAATATAAGGCGAATGGGTAGGCAAAACATGTTATTAACCAACAGATATACAGATCAGTTCGTAATGAGAATATGTAAAAACAAATGGGTGTTTGTCTCATGGCAATTCCCAAAGTTTCAATGCAACTACGCTGCTATCAAGGGCAATGGAATATGAACAAAACAAAAACCTAAAATAATACTAGAGCAGTTTACATGCAACTATTTGAGTCATGGAAACAGGGAGTTGGCAAGTAACTATATACAGGACAAAACAACCACATATTTAACCACACCCAAGCACATGTAAAAAAGCTAAGACACTCAAGGGATTTCGAAGCAATCAGCAAACAATTACAAGCAGACCACGAATCTAGATCACTAAGCTCATGGAGACTTGCAAGCAATTTGCATCAAGTAGTGTGTATACTACTGCAGAAACTGGACTGATTAAATCAAAAAAGCATCAGCTAAAGCCGCTAAGTCATGGACAGAAAATCATCAACAGATAAAGCTAATATTTCAGTTGAGGCACAAGCTGCTCGAGGAGCATCCTTAATGTAATGTATTACAACACTCATTTGCTGCACGTACATACATTATCTGAACTTATTAGATAATGTCTACCCGAATCTTAATGTTAACACAAGCCGACAATGGCGATCCAACATCCACGCCATTCAGCACAACTCCACAAAGTGAGATAGTACAAGGCAATACTGGTCAGACGGTAACTGACAGTCAGATGTAATTAATCCATGGTTGCCAGTAACTGATAATTTAAGACGACACTGTGGTATCGTATCGAGCATCGCACCAACAGGATAAGCATTTAATCACTACTTCCATGAGAAGAGGTTCTACTTCCGAGCAACTTATGATCGAATACTCCGAACTGGGCAACTAGTCTAGTGAATAGTATGGTGAGAATGGATCCTGAGCTCGCTGATCCAACACGTGACGCGGATCACATATCAACGGCGGTGTACGTGCGATTCTGATCCCGGAAGCAAGCAGGCAAGGTGAACCTAGAGTTCAGAGAGAGATCGTGCTTCCATCGGAGAGAGCTCCTCGTACGAAGAAGAACTGAAGCCAAGATTGGAAATTTTGGAGAGGGGAAAGAAGGGGAGGGAAGCCGTACCGGGGAAAAGCCAGCGGAGGAGGCGGCGGCGGCGGCCGTCGACGGGGAGGCGGCGGCGGCGGCGGCGCCTGTGGTGAGGAAGGAGGAGGCAGCGACGGCGGCGCCTCGCTCTTGTCCCGGTCGATCCACGCGTGAGCCCTCGAGGTGTAATACACGCGTGGGTTGGCGTGGGTCAGGGCGAGTTGACCGGGCAGGTCCAACCCAAACTCGGTCTACCAAACGGGCCGCCGGGGAATTTTGGGGATTTTTTAATCCACTAGAGGATTTTCCCTCCAATTCCCGACCCACCCCGGCCTACCAAACGAGGCCTTAGTGTTTTGGCAAATGAATACAAAGACATGTCGGGCAGACCGCAGAAACGACTATAGATGATCAAACACGCATTCTTCGGTTACATGTAGGTTCATGGTTCTGTGGCGCATGGATTGGTGCATGCGCCACAGTAATCTGTGGCGCATTTGGCTGGTGCGCCACTGAAATTGTTTCTGTGGCGCACGGCATAACGGTGCGCCACAAAAAGGCGTTCCATAGAAAGCCACTTCCCTAGTAGTGCGCCGTGTAGTCGCCGTCGTCGTCGTCGTCGTCGCTCGGTGGCGCGCCGCCGTAGTGGCTCGGGCCGGCCTCGTCGTTGTCGGCGCCGCCGAGCGCGTAGTCCTCGTCGCTGTCGTCGAGGACGATCACCTCGCCGCTCGCCTGACGAGGGGGAGTAGGAGGGCGGCGTGCAGCGGCAGCGCGATGTGAACTGCACGGCGAGTGGGGGTGAGTTTTTATTGCGGGGGAGGCGATACGGTGGCGCGTCATTACTCCGGCGCGTGGCAGCCGATTGGACGCGTCGGCCCCCGCTGAACGGCGCGGCAGTCGACGGCCATAACTCCGGCAGTCTTTTGACCAGCGCGGGAGCCGTGGGGATGACGACGCTGACTAGGCAGTCGACGGTTTCGCTGATTCCGCGCCATTTCGCCTATGTCGCTGCGCTGGCCCACTTTGTTTTCGCGCTAATTCGCCCCCAGGCCGAACCCAGTGAGCTGGGTTTGGCCTGGGAGCGCCGGCGCAATTTTCCGCCGATCCGGCGCTATTTGGCCTCCTGGGAGGACCGACTGGGTGAAAAACGGCGCTCCCAGGGCAAAACGGCGCAATTTTCGGCCCTGCGGGGGCGCTGGGACGGCTGGAGATGCGTGTTTGATCATCTATAGTCGTTTCTGCGGCCCTGCTAGTCTTTTGCACTGAGAGAGCTGAGATGAGCAGCAGCCATTGGATGGAAAATGCACGGTGGATGAGAGGCCAAAGTCAGCCAATGACGTTGGTTCACAACGTCAGCGAATCTGAACCTCCTCCTCCACTTGCCCGGCGAATCTTTTTTTTTTTTTTGCGGGGAGCCCGGCGAATCCCTTCATCCTGCTCCTGCGGCAGCCGGCGGCGTGAGCAGCCTCGAGTCCTTCCATCCCAAATCGCACGAGGTCGCTGCCGCCATCCGTCATCCATGGCGCAGCCGCTCACTTCTTCCTCCCAGCATGCTTCCAGTCCCCGTAAGTCCCTTTCTTTTTTTGACCTGAATAAGTCCCTTTCTTGATTTCACATTTCGTACCTTTTCTCTTGGGTGCGCGAATGAGGGGTAACTACTAGAGCATACTTCAAAGTTGATCTCAACAACCTGCATAGCCAATCTTATGCTAGATTTGTTTCTTGTGCTGCTATGGAGAAGTGCTCGGATGGCCACATCAACCTAAGGATTTTGGATCAATATGGTTTTAAAATGTTAATAGTTTCAGTTAAAGGATGGCTTGTTGTGATATCAGTTGCGATATTCTTGGCATAGAGTTGAAGATACGTGGAACGTATCTCGAGTCCAAATAGTTGACACTACGTGGTTTTCTGAAACAGCTGCTACAAACAGGGTATTGATAACGAACAAGCATGGAGAGAAACTTGTGGGACTGCTGCATCCCACGGGCTTGAACAAGATTGTAGTCTTGTGCCATGGCTTTACGGCCTCCAAGGTACATAACCATGTGGTCCATGTCGTCACCAGAAGAAAAGGGTCTCCAAGTTTCATGTTGCTATGTGAGATGCAGCGAATTATATTATCGTAGAAGTAATTTCCATCACCTGTATAATGAAGTTTAATGCTTGTTTTCAGAGTGATAGCATCATTGTTGATCTAGCAGATGCAATAACAAAACAAGGAATTAGTGTCTTCCGCTTTGATTTCAGTGGAAATGGGTAAGTTGTTCATAGAGTTATCTTGTCTAAAGGTAGTATTACAACTACAATTTTCTCATGGACAAATAAATTAATAGAAGAATTTTGAGTATCTGTATCTTGATGCAGCATTTTAACTATGTAACTTAAATTTACACATGGGTGGTTCATAACCTCATTCATACTACACCTTTGATCATATGTTTCCAGAGAAAGTGAAGGTGAGTTCCAGTACGGAAACTACAGGAAAGAGGCTGACGACTTGCATTCTGTTGTCTCATATCTTTATCAGGACAAGTATGATGTCACGGCTATTGTTGGTCACAGCAAGGGTAGGTTATCCATTGCTTTTTTGTATAGTCCTGTTTATTATTGCTGTTGTTAATTAGTTTTAACGAATATGTGTAATTAGAAGGTGAAATAATTTGGTTAGTTCTTCAACAACTTGGACATACAGTCTATGCAAGAGTTAAAATGGTAGAGCTGTAGAGATATTCCTGCCTCTGTTCAATGTTCATAAACATCAAAGCCAACTTGGCACATCTCTGTGGGTCAAATCGGTTTGTGATGCTGGCACTGCTGCCATGTTAAACACCTGGAACATGTCTCATCCAGCATATTGTTCTCTTTGTATCCTTTATTTTCTTTTGCTCAGATATCCATTATAAAGCAAGTACTATATAAGTATGAAGTTCCATAACAGTTAAGCACAATACATTTGCTAGCAGTGTTCTATTCCTCTGTTTATTCTCGCTGCTTGGATAATCCTCTGGAGTACATGTTATCACTTCTAAAAAAGTTCGACTTGGCCCTGAAAATAGGATTCCTAGCCGCCTCATAAACAAATACCCTTGTCATTATTACAAAATCGATCTCTTGCCTGACTAAATATAGATTTTTCCTATCTTTATTCTTATCTATCATTAACAGCCTTCAATGCTTACCATATTTGTCATTGCCATTGAATTTGCAAAAACAATTATCCAGGAGGAGATGTGGTTGTTCTGTATGCTTCCCTGTATGACGATGTCCACATGGTTGTCAACTTGTCTGGCCGATTTTATTTGGAGAAAGGCATTGAAGAACGCCTAGGGAAAGAATTTATTGACAGGATAAACAAGGAAGGTTACATTGACGTCACAGACAAGTCAGGTAATGAACGTGTGTGGCATTTACATGTTTAAATCTACTTTCTAAAACAATTCCATATGCTGTGTATATATCATACTTGTTGTTCGTGGTCATATTGACTATCTGTTGGTTGCAATGTAGGAAAGGTTTTATACAGGGTAACAAAAGACAGCTTGATGGAAAGGTTGAATACTGATATGCGTGCAACGAGTCTTTCCATCAGCAAAGAATGCAGGTCAGAAACTAATTTAGGCATCATTACCCTTATATCTGAGCTACCAACTGAAACACGCAGCATCCCGTGGCACCAACATGCCGCATTTAGCTTCACTAAAGTTGTCATTCCCATGCATTCGCAGGATTGAAAACATATATATATTTTGCATTTGGCTGAAGGTTTCATATTGTGCTATAAACCACATGTTGCAAATTTCCACTTAATTTTACTGTCTTTGTTCAGCTTCTTCACAGTTCATGGTTCAGCTGATGAGATCATTCCGGTGGAAGATGCATACGAGTTTGCGAAACATATACCAACTCACAAGCTGAGTGTCATCGACGGAGCAGATCACTGCTACACCGCACATCGTAAAGAACTTGCTGACGCTGTGGTGGATTTCATTATGTCCAACAAGGTAAGCACATGGCATGTTCTCCGTGGTATTGTTTGCGCAGTATGTTCACCGAGGCATTTAATGCGACCGTGGCAATTGTTTTTCTTTGCAGGCAGGAGATGAATGAGTTCTGGCAAATTGCTGCTTCAGACTTTTGTACGACTTTTATGCTTTACTGAAGCTCCGCTCTCTGAACAAAGCAGTTGGAGACCATGGCCGTTCTACTTTTTTGTTTTTGTTCGGGGATGTAATAATCAATAAAGCCTTGCAAGGCTTTAGGTTTGTGTTATTTAGAAAGTATGAAACTCTTGTCCAATGCAAGGTGCTCAGAGAGGTGGTTACAAAAAATAAACCGGTTTTTTCTTAAGCACTTGTGCCTATTTATATAGGATAGATGCTTAATTAGACACCTCTAGTCACTACCTATATAAAAGACGACCGTCTAAGGCCACCGTGGAGCCTGCCCACGTTGCGCCATACTGTTGACGTCTACAGTAGCGTGTTTCACCAGTACGCGATAGTCTCCGCGCCGTCGATCTCAGATTCAACGGTCACCGTGGACATTTTGCAAAAACGTCCCTGCATTCTCCGAAAATTACGTTTAGGTCCCACACCATCCTCCTCCTCTCCCCTTTTCCTCCTCCGCTCGGGCGGAGCTCCCGCAGGTGCCGACGCGGGCCGCCGTCGCTCCGATGCTTCCTCGACGAATCGAAGCTCGCCAAAGACACCGCCGTCTCCTCCTCTCCGTCCTCCGCGAGATACGCGAGCCGGGACGTCGCACGCGGCTCAGAATCCTCGCCGTCGTCCTCCACGTCCGCCGCCGCGAAATTCATCACCGGCGGCGACTGCGGCGACCATATGGTCCAATACGCCGCCCGTTCGGCTCCCCTGGATGCCCGCTAGCAGATCCGCGCGGTCTCAGCGCCGCGCACGCGCGCCGCTGCTCGAGCGCAAGCTCGGCAGCGCCGTCCGCCGTCGGCGAGCACCATGTCACGATGACGTCACCGCAGGCCCCACCTGTCGGATTTTTTATATTTCCATAAACGATTTTCTAAATTAAAAAAAATGACATGTGGGCCCTACCTGTCATAAATTTCACAATTACAACAAATTTCTGAAAATTGTAAAATTCATAACTTTTAATCCGTTATTCCGGAAAATGCAAATAATATATAAAAAAAACAAATTTAACAGATTTCTAAATTCTTCACACAAAAAAAACTCTAAAAATAAATTGTGCACAAAAATAATGCAAAATAATCTATCAATTTTTTTCGAAATTAACAAATTAACAGTATTTCCACACGTTCTGAAAATTGTAAAATTCATAACTTTTAATCCGTTATTCAGGAAAATGCAAATAATATATCAAACAAATTCAAATTTAACAAATTTCTAAATTCTTCACACAAAAAAAAACACTAAAAATAAATTATGCACAAAATAATAGAAAATAATCTATCAAAATTTTCCAAAATTAGCAGTATTTCCATACAAAAAATTGCAAGAAAAATCCATTATACACATTTCACAGTTTAATTTTTTTTAAATTTAATATATTTTCAAACTTCCCACATGAACTAATAAATATCAATTTTGTTTAAAATTTGTTAGAGTAGTTTCCCATATATTTTTTCTACCAACATCAGACGAATTAACGTAAAAAGTTATTTAAAAAAAAACATTTTTACAAAATGTTAGATTCCTGACAGGTGGGACCATTTTACTTAAACAACCATTTTACTTGAACAACTTCCATAAAATAAAAAATGTTCAAAAATCAATAATTTTGGATCTTTTCATTGCGAAAATATGAATAACATATTCAAACGGTCAGAAAAATAAATGCTAGCTATTTCATTCTGGTAACTATTTCAGGAAAATCCAAATACACTTCCCCTGATTGTATGAAAGCAAATTTATTAAATGCTCAAATAATATATTTCCTGTAATTACGAGCTCGCATTTCCTCTAATTACGAGCTCAAGTTAAACATTTCAATTTGGTCAACATTTGTATACGATCTAAATGACCTTTCCTTAAATATAAAATTTAATTCTATAAATGTACATCAAACATGTTTAAATATTTTGAATTACTAAATGGTTGGACAAAAAAACAGATGCACTCCCTCTAATTATATATAGCCATCAAGATGGAAAAATAAATTCTGACTATTTATGGTAAAAAAACAAACATATTTAGATAATTTGAATTGGTAAATGTTTACACAAAAAACAAATGCACTTCCTATAGTTGCGTAAAGTTAATTTTATTAAATTCTCACAATAATGCACTTCCTCTAACTACGAACTAAAATTAAACATTTCAACTTAATAAATATTTAGATATAACTAACATGAACTTTCCCTAAATATAGAACTTAATTCAACAAATGTGCGTTCCCACTCATTATGGTCTTAAATTAAATACTACTGGAAAAAATAAAAACACATTCGAACATTTTAATTTGCTAAAAAAATGAATATACTCTAGAATATATCAACGTACTTACAAAAAATATATGCTCGACATAATGCAAACACATTTAAACAATCCAATTTGGTTAATATTTTAATACAATAAACATTTTTGAACATCCAATTTAGTTATAATTTGGATACAATCTAATTACCTACCCACTAATTTTAATAATACATCAAAAAGGATAAAATTTGGATTTTCTCAATAAATATTTTTCCCCCGTAAAATATACAAGTTTAAAATAGTTTTTCTCGGCATTCCTCAAGGCACCCACGTTACGCGCATTATAGACGATTAGTTTTCCATATTTTTTCCCTTCAAAAAAAAATTCAACCATTTTTACAAGATCCAAAAAAGAATTCATACAAGATTTGTTACACATTTTTCCAAAAAATATTTTTATCTCCAAAAAAATATTCAACAGATTTTGTAAGTTCAAAATATTTTTCATACAAATTTTTTTATAAGTTTTTTCAACAAGTATTTTTCCCCCATAAAATACTCAATAATAGAAAAATATTGTTTTCCCAAAAATATTCAACAATATTAAAAAAAAAATTCAAATACATTTCAAGCATATTTCTCTGTTTTTCTTTTCCCAAATAAGTTTCCACATGGGCGCGGCGTGTCGACGCGCCAATTTCCCTAGTATAGAAATAAGCACGGTTGCTTAAGGAACAACCGGCTTATTTTTATCAGCAACTTACATGCCAACCTGAGCTGTTGGATTGAAAAATCACGATCAGAGAAACGTTTGTCGGCAGATTTGCACATACAATTTTGAGTTTACCCGAAGTCAACCTGCACTAAACAGAAGTCAGGTTTCATTTCGATGAATTTTGCAAATAGAACCTTGTATTTTGTATAAAAATCAACCTTTACTACACATTCGCAATTTCAATGGTCTCTAAATCAGAGCGTGGGTTGATTTAGGTTACACCCGAGGTTTTATATGTGAATGTGTGGGTGAACAACTCTTTGGTCGTTCCTTTTCAACCTGATGGCTTGGATTGTCCTAGGATCTGGTAGCACTTATAGGTGTTGTAGCACTAGATATGAATGTTTTTGGCACCCGAGCTCCAGTTCTCTTGGTAGTTTAAAAAAATTGAAACAAATATTTACGAGTTTCATAAAAATGAAAAAAATCTCGGATGTACCCAATAGTGTATTTAACGAACGTGCCAAAAATCACCTTCAAATGCTTTGTTTTTTGGCACGTTCGTTGAACACACTATTGGGTACATCCGAGATTTTTTTCATTTTTTTCTGAAACTTGTAAATATTGTTTTTCGATTTTTTTAACTAGCAGGATCACTGGAACTTGGGAGCACATAATCTCCTCTCCAGACATGCTCTCTATTACCTCCGTACGCCAATAGATGATGTCTCCTAGAATGTGAGCAATGTAATTTATTTAACTTCGGCTCATGTTATACCAAAAGGGATTTACTTTGGTTGTGTGAAACTAATGATATTAGATTTATCATGAAAAATACTTGGTGATATAACAACTAGAATATCTGTATGTAAAACAATGGTTGTGAAAGTTGCAACCGTGTCCATGTCCAAAGCATCATCTATTTACACACAAGGAAGTGGGTCAGTGATTGGATGTGGTTGGGTACAATTATGTTAACATAGAAGTGCATCCAATTTGAAGATACCTAAAAAGGCATGATGTCTTTATGTCCCGCCACATTGGATTATCATAAATATGGAGGAACGAAGGGGCAGAAAGAAACAAAACTCACAGATTCTATCATGAACCGAAGCTTCAGACTACACATGATTGCTTTTGTATATTGTTATATTAAATTTATCGTTGGGGATATTTTCAGTGTCGATTTTAGAAGGTATGGAAGGGTCGAAGAGTGAATGGTTCACTCTACTATTGTAGACAGGGGCGGAGCTGGAGTAACATTAACCATGATGCCCTCCGAGACTGGCTGATGCACACTTGGTGTGCTAACCTGATGCAAAATGCCTTTTTAGGGTGTAAGTAAGGCTAAATTTTTTTGGACCCTGATGCATGTGCATCATGGTCAGATCAAGCAGTTCCGCCCCTGATTGTAGATTCTTTATAAATAGGATGTTTTCTCCATGTATTATTTTCCGACATACTTGTTTTCTGATCGATTGTCGTGCAAACTAAGGTTGTCATTCTCCTATCTTCAAGTTTGCTCTTTTGAAACCTGGATATAGATCCCTCGAGACAAGAGTTGGATGGATCTGAATAGTGATACCGCAGAGTGGCAGAGAGGTCTAAAGGGTTTTTTAGAGTCTGTCACAAGACAAGGTAGCAAGTCCACCTTGACTCGATTAAGGCTTAAGGTATCACTCAGCTCGGGAGTATGTAACATGAATTAACGAAGACGTGGTACTGAGATGGTTTTGGTGGTTTTGAAAAGCTATCGGAAGAGAGATGCGTGGTGTTCCTACCGATAAATAGCTAGAGCACACGCATGAGAGTAACTTATTGCTTGATTCACTATAAACTACTACTACCTCGTAATACCTCTGTTCCAAAATATAATATATTTTGGTAGGCTAACAGAGGTAATAGTACCGTGTCACATGCATTTTTATTTATTATTTTTTGTACGGGTTATATGTGTTTGTTTTTCACATGATGCTGACATCAATACGAACTTGTTCGGCACCCAAGTAAAATGAAATGACACTAATGCCATGTCATCATTTCATTTCATTCGGTAGAAATGAAATGACATGGTTAGCAACAGGAATTAACTTAACTAACAAAGACATTTACTGGAATTCCAATTGAAATAATGTTTCCAAATGCATGACAGCCAAACACGTTAGCTATGAAACGTGGGTTGAATTTCATGAGTCTGGTCAAAATGATGCCCAACAAACGAGCTCTTCCCGAAATTAGTCTGATCGATAGGCATGAAGTTGAATAGCCATCTAGTCGGTCAGTGGTATTTATAGAGCACACATTGACTCGCTAAGGCTTAAGAATTGGTATGGTTCCAAGCTAAACTCGATGGAAATATCATGGGAAGATTCTAACGACGAAAGCTGAGCTAACATAAAATGTCTTTTCTACACAGGTGAATGGTTTGGTATTGCTTCCCTCTGCAGTCTGCAGGGAGGTAGGAAATATAAACTCTGAAACGCAAATACAAAATGCTGAGCTAAACCTGCAGGTCACCCGCTCCAACTGCAGCGAAGCAAATAAAAAAAATCCATTGCTTAAAAACGCAGCTTTTTAGTCACCATGTGTCGTACTGGACGAAACATATAAAAATCACAAGGACGCGAAAACATGGACATTTATTGACACGTCTGAATCTTTCCGATTTTTTTTTTCACAATTTCAATGTATTTGTGAGCTCCCAGCCAAAAGAGCTCATGCATACTCAGATTATCGCACTAGAAATGTTGATCGTTGTAGCCAAATTCAGATGCCTGGAGGTGAGATGTCGTCTCGGAGTCCCAGGTACCAACCCAATACTACACCTGTGCTAATCTCCGACCACAACCCGGCCAGGCTATCCCCTTGGTATTATCCATAATAGACCGTACCATAATTTTGCAACAAAAGGCAAACAGCTTTCTGTAGACTGGAGTTGCTCAATATTTTTGCCACCAAATGCCGACGTATCAGCCTACAAAATCCATACTATTTGTGCCAGCTAACAACACTAGATCGAAAACACGCCCTTACTGGAATTGCAGGAGGACAAAATAACAAAGGCCAGCAGGAGACTGATGAAATCACCACAAACGAGGGAGAGACTCTGCTCGGATGATCTCTTTGAGAAGAGCCTTTTCTTCGTTGATTTTGGTTTTCTCAGCAGCGTTCTGTGGTTTGATCTTCCGCTTCTCTTCCAGCATCCACTTGTAGACCTGGCGCTGCTCATCTTGGGACAATGGTGGGAGTACTCTTTTGGGTGGAGGAGCAGGCTCTGCAGGCTTAGCAATTGGAGCAGGTGGGGGTGCCAATGCTGCAGCAGCAGCAGCTGCTGCCGCAGCGTCAGCATTTTTCTTGTCCTGGTCCCGTTTGTAGGTCTTTGCAAATACATAAACTGCATGTTACAAAGATGTCAACATAATGAAAAATGCGAGTAAACATCAGATAAAACAAGAGTGCTAGAATGCATATCCACAGACCACAATAGCTCTCAGATCTCGAACATTTTTTGACCCCAGCAGTTAAAACTACTCCCTCTGTAACTAAATATATGTGTAACTAAATATAAGACGTTTTTGTAGTTCAAATTTGAACTACAAAGCGTCTTATATTTAGTTACGGAGGGAGTACAATACAGTACATGTTTTCAATCATGACGCAGCAGACATAACTACATGGACTAACTATGTTAAGGTGTTTAGCGTGCCTCAGTAACTAGAGCACTGAATTATCATGTGAAAACGTGATCAAGGAGACTAAAAGAGGAAATGACATAAAGCAATGACAGAAACGTCATCAACGGAAAATTAATACGTATCACATAGAGCAGCATTTAGTTATCAGTAGGCCTTCACAGGCATGAGCCAACTGGACAGCAAGACTACGCTGTGCTATAAATGATATAGTAGAAATGTTCTAGCTGCCATAAACTGGAGATTTGCCAACTCTTAAGAGATAAAATCAATTTTATTTTGCCGATCTTGTCAACAAACATTTCTAGCTGCCATAGATGTATTGTGTTTCTCTGACTCAACCACAGAAGTCCTTGAACTGCTACGGGTTTCTGTGTTTCGGAACCCCTGACGCCATGTTTGGATTGGAGACAAACGTAGGAAAAGCAAAGGAAACTTGTTCCTAAGGAATTGCCATCCTCATGTCATTTGGAACGAACAAATATCTCCTTAGTTACCCCCCTGGAAAGTATTTCTCACGCGCGTTTTCACCGGAAAATAAATTTCCGCTCCTACCTCTATTTTTGTTAGGCAGACCCGGAAGAGAAATGCTGGGAAGACGATATGTTCAGAAATGGCTGATGTGTGCACATTGGAGCCCACACACACACAAATTCAAGTAAGTGTTCCGCTAAGAATCAAAATTAGCTAGATGGGACTCACGTGTCTTGATTTCCTGGTCTTCCTTTTTCCTTCATTTCTAACACCAACTCTGTCATCATATATAGTGTTTTCTATCGGAAATACAATTTGGTGCCCGAGCTCATATGGACTCGATATCCTGCACCTCTATTCACCTCGAGATCTGGTTCCAGCACACAGGCAGAGAATCCTTACCACGGTAAATTCAGAGCCATGCCCCCACATGGGTCCAGTTATTAAATGACCACCGGGACAACAGTCCATCACAGTACATATTAGTGGACCGGGATTTGTACCGACCTATTCCGTGAAGTAAGCAACGCCGTGACACTCACCGGCCATATTAATTGGGAGATCTAGCCCCACCCTTCTTCTACCTTTTGGCTGTGTCGCTGGAGCTCACCCAAGAGTACAGATCCATACTTCGACCAACCCCTCACACGACATATCGTCCTCTACTTCGTCTTCCCAGGCACCTCATCCACAACCAGGCCCCACATCCCCCAGATGTTGCAGCTGCTGGTCCTTGCGCCGTCGCACTGCCACAAGCTCCTCCAGCTCCAGTCGTCGTCGCTGCTCATGCTGCAGCTGCCGCCCCGCCCGTGGCAGTTGCGGCGAGTCCGGCCGTCGCTGTTGTAGCTGACGTCAGGACCACGGTGGCCAAGGAGACAGCGCATCAGTCGCCCACGGAGCAGATATGCTGAACATGAAGTCCATTGCAAGGTGCTCGCCTTGCACCTGCACCCCTGAAACCGCTAGAATTGGTCTCGTTGTCTCCTTGTTCAATTTACTCGCGACAGTTCTTGTACTCCGTGTTGTGCTCGCTGTGCTGTTCGGATCAAAGAACTGGGAATCATTAGGCTAGTGTGATCACTTTATTAGCTAAACGTAATCCCTATGTATCCCAGTTTGTCGCCGTGTCAGTGGCATAATCCATACGTAATCCCTAACCCTGTGTGGGCTTAATTGTTAAATGTCGCTTTTGCTAATTGTGGACACCGGTCGTAGCAGCTGCCATTCATTAATCCCCTCAGCATTCGTTATGCTTTTCCAGGTATCAATGTCCGACGGACCAGAGAAATCCTGCCGTCCTGTCCCCAAGGGACAAAATTTCGTCGTTACCATCCGTCGGAGCAACGTCTACGCATCCCGTCACGAAATGGGCCAACAGCCCACGTGGGCAGTCCATATTCACCGCGCATTCACGATTTTTTACCGAGGCGACGCACATGCGAACAACGAATCCCAACGTAACTTACACGATCGAGATATCGAGTCCAGCTGTGCTCGGGTGCCAAATCGCCCCTCCCGTTTTCTATTCATATGTTTTATACCTCCCTTTGATCCAAACATGCCCTCAAGGTTGCTACCAATTGTTTTGCACTTTCTGACCACATAATGGTCAAATCAAGGGTGCTACAGTACTTTCCTTACTTTAAAGAGTAATCTATATGTCCTGCCACAGGTGAATTATATGTCTATCCCATCAATCTCAATCCACGATACAAGAAAATCAAGCAAGCAGAAAGCTTGCTCATACCCTTGCATGACAGGATTGCTAGTACTATGTACCTTTCAGAACACCACAAGGAATGGTGACTAACATATAGGATTAGTTCTAATAGTGAAAAAGGCAAACTCTGTAATACAAATATGGAATTTATCTATAAGAAATAAAAGTGAACTCAGTCATATTCCCTGGAGTCTCACCATTGTGCAAGTGGAGTTTATGTCACTTGTTATTTTCCTATTAACCAACAGAGTGACCACATGTTCCCGCAATTTTTTACATAAGAAAATTGAAATTCCACATAAACATCGTACCTAAATCCTAAAATAAGTACTGGCATAAAACTTCATCATTTATTTCATGTTTCATCACTGGCATGCGCTACTACCCCATTCCAACTGCTGGACTATCAATATCCTTGCATTATTGAATTTCAGTTGGCACAAAGATATACCTAATGCTAATCACATGTCTCTATCCCCTGGTCAATATTTCTAGTTCTGTAGTCTTATCGATAGCATGGCTTAAACAAATCTGCACAAACTAATCAGTGATATCCTGAGAGAAGCTAAACATCTAGTCACATTGATACATAGCATAAGACAAACTCTATCCACATTTCTTGTGTCGCATCAGGCTATCCAGGTTCGGACTATCTAGGCACGGAACTAACAAAGTCATGTCAAGTCATCCCATTCCGACAGTCCTACAACTAGTATTTACACATGTCCTCATAATCCTCTCACTATCATGATCCCGAACCCACTGCCACTGTTAGTGATATATTACATCCTTCCAGGAAAACACAAGGACGCAAACTGAGGTGGGCCAGAAGCACAATCGTTATGGGAACGCAAGCGGATACAGCTACCCGACAGGCACAAACTGCTTCTAATAATTCCTACTCCCTCCGTTCTAAATTATTACATGTCTAGATACATCAACATGTGCACAAATGGAAGTCATCTAATTTGGAACGGAGGGAGTAGTAGCTAACAAGTATACTTTGCTGCGAGCTATCAAGATTAGGTCTTCCTTGCGCAAATCTACACAGGGAAGAACACCAAGAACCCTAGCAGACAGACTAGCAGAGTAGCAAACATGCGTAGCGAGCTCAACAACAGATTGCGCAACAAATGTAGAGGCAAAAGACTGGAAAGAAGAGGTCGAGTAAAGGGATGCCCGCTGTCACCTCCGATGAAGACGTTGGTGGCGAGGAGGAAGGGGAAGATGCGGCGCATCAGGGCCCCTCTCACAGCCGGCTGCGGCGCCTTGGTTGGCGCGGGAACTGGGTCGGACTTGCCGGCGGTGGCCATCGCGACGAGCTCACGGCAATCGGTCCGGGGCGACGGCGAGGAGGTTCGCTGGCGGCTGTGAAACCGAGAAGATGTGGTGCCCTTTCCTCCTTTTCTTCCTCTTCGCCTGGATTTAATCGTGGCTGTTCATCATGGTCTTTGCGTGTGCGAATAGTTCTTGGATCTTTGACGGGCAAAGCACATTCGAGGAGAGTGGACGTTCTGCACCTAGGGCATCTGCCTTAAAAAAAAAACATTTTACACGCGTTTTAAAATGTTAAATCCGAAACAAAATCTCACACGTACATCTCCACAAATATAAATTTTGCCTCCACGAAAAGACAAATCTGCCGTGGCTCTGCATATGGCTCTGCCATGGCGCAACGTCCCGGTCCTGGGAGCAAGGAACAACTACACCGAGCCCCGCAACACCGCGATCGTCGCTCACGTGGCCAAGGAGGTGGCCAAGCTGACGGTCCACGACAGCGACAACCTGCAGGCGAGCGACAACACCGACATCGCGGCTGTGTCGGCCCCCTCGCTGACCGTCCCTGAAGCGCCGGTACAGGATGGCTCAGGCCATCCCCACAAGATCGTCACCAACTCCACCGGCGCCGAGCTCGCCACCAGTCCGAAGACCAACACCGCGTCAGAGAAAAACACTACAACTCCACCAACTCAGAAGGCCTGGAAGAGGAAGCCGAGGGAGGAGGAGGTGGCCCCCGAAGCGACATGGTGCCTGCCAGGAGTCATGAGTCTCCTAGGATGGAACCTCCAGGGCGCTGGCCAGCCCGGGACGGTTCTGGAACTTGTGCGTCTCGTTCGCACTCATAGGCCAAAAATTGTGTTCATCAGCGAGACTAGGCAGCGGAGAGAAAATAAAAAAGTTGAGATGGAGGCTTGGCCTCAAACACTGTATTACACACGATGGCGTAGGCAAAGGTGCCGGCATCGCGCTGTTCTGGGATGAGCAAGTAGAAATAAAAGTGTGTCTAAGGGTTTGAGGTATTTTGATGTCCTTGTTCGTGAAATCCCCAATGGCCAAAGATGGCGGGTACCTTTGTGTATGGGGAGCCAAAAGCTGCTGAAAGACACCACATGTGGACCATGATCCGAAGGATCAAACAAATGCAAATGAACCTTGGATCATGTTGGGAGACTTCAATGAAACAATGCGGCACACGAGCACTTCTCTGAAACAAAAAGATCTGAAAGAAGAATGGCAGAATTCAGGAATGCCCTCTCTTTCTGCAACCTACATGATCTAGGCTACAAGGCCCTCCTTGGACCTTTGACAACAGGCAGAGGGGTAAGAAATGTGAAGGCCAGGCTTGACAGAGCAGTGGCCTCGGACAGCTGGTCTACCTTTTCCAAACACCAAAGTCTCTCACTTGTGCACATCCCGATCGACCATCTGCCTCTGCTCGTGGAGTTTGAGAAACCCTCCCCTACCTGGAGGAAAAAGGAATTCCGCTTCGAAACTATGTGGGAAAGAGACCCAAAACTGCCAGAAATCATCAGCACTGACTGGGACGGAGGGCCTCCTTGCTCCTCTCTCGTGGACCTGGTTAAGAAAATTAATGGGGCTCGCAGCAACCTGCAGGACTGGAGCAGCAAACACTTTGGAAGTGTCACCAAAAAGGCCAAAAAGCTGAGAAACAAGCTGAACAACCTTGGAAGAAACCCAATCTGCGAAAACAGAGAAGAGATCCATCGTACTAGATCAGAACTGAATGAGATCCTTCATAGGGAGAACTAATGTGGCACAAAGATCTAGGGTCGCTTGGCTTCAAGAAGGGGACAAAAACACCAAATACTTCCACAAAAAAGCCTCCTGGAGACAGTCAAAGAATAGGATCGAAAAGATCAAGGGGTCAAACGGAACTTGGACTGATGACCCAGGGAAATTGAAAACCTAGCAAACAATTTCTTCAGCGATCTTTATACCAAGGACCCTCAGGTAAAACCTGACGAACTGATCAACCTGTTGCACTCCCCGATCACAGATGAGATGAACTCCGAGCTGTGCAGGGAGTTCACAGACAACGAAATTGGTGATGCCCTCTTCCAGATGGACCCATCAAGCTCCTGGGCCGGACGGCCTGCCGGGCCGTTCTTTCAAAAGAATTGGGCCACGCTGAAAGTAGATGTTACCGAAGCAATTCAAAAATTTCTTTGCTACTGGTAAGATGGCTGAAGGACTAAATGACACAACATAGTTCTGATCCCAAAAGGTCCAAACCCTGAAACCTGGTGGACTACAGACCGATCAGCCTTTGCAATGTTGCTACAAGATCATTTCAAAGTGCCTGGTTAATCGCCTGCGTCCCCTTCTCGATGGCATCATCTCAGAATCTCAAGCACCTTCATCCCAGGTCGGATGATCTCTGATAATGCAGTCATAGCTTTCGAGTGCTTCCACAAGATACAACACAGCAAAAATCCAAGAAACACGCACTGTGCCCTAAAACTGGACTTGTCCAAGGCATACGACCGTGTTGACTGGAACTTCTTGGAAAAGCCCTGCTCAAACTGGGCTTTTGCACTACCTGGACGAAATGGGTTATGGAATGCGTCTGTTCGATCAGATATGCTGTCAAGATCAACGGTACCACCCCTCTCCCAGTTCTGCCCCTCGAGGGGGCTGAGACAAGGAGACCCACTCAGCCCATACCTCTTCCTTTTTGTGGGAGAGGCCCTCTCCCGCTCACTGAAGTTTGAGATGAAAAGAGCAAGATCACCCCTCTGAAGGTGGCTAGGAATGCACCAGGTATCTCCAATCTCATTTTGCGGATGACAGCCTCCTCTTCTTCAAAGCTGCAGTCGATGAAGCAAAAGCTATCAACCTCGCTCTGGACAGATTCCAAAGCTGCACTGGTCAGATGCTCAGCCAAGCAAATGCTCCATTCTCTTAGCCAGGCCTGCCCAACTACAACACAAGACGAAGTTAAGAAAATCCTCAGCATCTCAAAGTCAACCTTTGAGGAAAAGTACTTGGGCCTCCCAACCTCGGAAGGAAGGATGAAAGATGATCACTTCCAACCCATCATGGGCAGATTCTCGAAGCGCTTCAACAACTATGCCGAGAAGTACATGTCCTTTGGTGCAAAGGATACTCTCATCAAAGCGTGGCCCAAGCCTCCCTAGCCACACAATGAGTGTTTCAAGCTCTCAGCCGGTTTCTGTGATCAGTATGAGAAAGCGGTTCGCGACTTCTGGTGGGGCGACGAGGAAAACAAAAGGAAAGTGCACTGGTCAGCTTGGGACAACATTGCGAAGCCAAAAAGCCTGGTGGTGTGGGCTTCCGCGACATGGCTCTGTTCAACCAAGCTCTATTGGCTAGACAAGCATGGCGCCTAATCCAAAAGCCAGATAGCTTGTGCGCTAGGGTCATAAAGGCAAGATATTGCCCAAAAGGCTGTATCCTCGACACGGTCTTTGCATCTGACCCTTCACCGGTCTGGAAAGGCATAGAATTCGGACTGGAACTGCTGAAGGAGGGCATGATCACCAGAATCAGTAATGGAAAGAACACGCAGATCACAAGAGACAATTGGATTCCCAGGGAGAGTGGGCTGAAAACCATCCAACTCAAGAAGAATTCGCGACGCAGATGGGTAAACCAGCTGATCAACTCGGACTCAAACACCTGGAACCAAGGCCTTCTGCGCGAATTGCTCCACGACGCGGATGTCGAAGCAATCCTCCAAATTTCACTCCCCCGAGCTCAGACGGACGATCGAGTGGCCTGGCATTATGAGAAGAATGGCTGCTTCACCGTCAAGAGTGCGTACCGGCTAGCTTACAACCTAAAGCACCGCGGGCAGAGCTCTGGAAGTTCTTGCAACTCTGGCGGGGATCGTACACTGTGGAACAACATCTGGAAAGCTAATGTTCCACCCAAGGTCCGCGTCTTCGCCTGGCGAGTGGCCTCGGACACGCTAGCCACGCAGAAAAACAAATGGAGAAGAACTCTGGACCCCGATGGCTGCTGTAAAATCTGTGGCAACGGTGTTGAGGATGGCTTCCATGCCACGGTGGTGTGCACCAGAGCGGCCGCCCTTCGCCATGCCATGCGAGGCCACTGGGTTCTGCCGGATGAAATCCAATTTTCCAACACGGGAAAGGACTGGCTGCTCCTCCTCTTGGCTAAGTATGACTCCGCGACCAAAGCCAAAATCTTACTCCTGCTTTGGCGTTCATGGGAGCTGAGGAATGACATCATACACCGCAAAGGGAAGGCCACCATTGAGGAATCTGTCAGTTTCCTCCTTGCTTACCAACTCGGCTGTGCAATTCCCATGGCTCCTGTTGAGGACCTGAAGATGAAGAAGCCGATGTTCTCCACGAACATCACAGTGCAGCCTGATCCTCCTCCGCCCCAACGTTGGCTCGCTCCTCCCCTCAACTGGATCAAAATCAATATGGACGGCTCCTTCCGCAGCGACAACAACTCTGGGGCTGCCGGCATGGTGATCAGAGACAACTGCGGCTCGATCATCACCTCTGCATGCAGCCGCCTCGACCCGTGCCACCGTGCTGATGAAGCTGAGGTTCATGCAACAAACTGGGACTCAAGCTGGCATCCAACCTCCCCTGCTCTGGCGTCATTCTGGAGCTGCACGCTGCAGAGGTCGCCGCGGCTCTCTTCTCACCGCTACAAGATAGGTCATCTCTCTGGGCCTCCTACGACGAAGCCAAATTGCTGACCCAAAACCTCCCGCAATGCTCGGTGACCTGGATGAAGAGAGAAGCCAACTCAGTTGCTGATGGCCTGGCAAAACTGGCCTACTACATGGGCGACCGAGTCATGACCTGTGACTTCCCAATCTCCATCAGAAAGCTTGTAGCGAACGATTGTAATCTGCCCCTCCCAGTCCCTAATTGCTTTCAAAATCTCGACGCACGAAAAACATGTAAAAATCGTTTTTTCCAGAAACTTTCACATAGAACGTGAAGATGTATGTGTGCAACTTCTTTTTGAAGTTTGTTTTGATATTTAGAAATGTGTTTTTCGTTAACGGGCAAAGATTTATTTCGCATTCCTAGACATACCTATTCCGATTTTTCATACCCAAGTCCACTTACTCTTATTAAGGATAATCTATACTACTATTAAAAGAGCAAACATGGTGGGATACTTTAAGGGTCTGTTCGGTTTCAGAACCGCATGGAACGGAATGGAATCGAGTCGTTCCTCAGGAGGATTCCGGTGTTTGTTTCTGGGATGGAACGGAATCGACGTGTTCCTCGGAAGCGAATATTCGCCTTAGGTGCGGAACGCGCTCTGTATCGCGCGCTAATCCTTTCTCCCCGCGTAACCTCTCTCTCCCGTGGCTCTAATCCTGTATCGCACGGCGCGGAGGCGGCCGGCCAGAGGCACGGCGGCGCGGCTTCCCGAGGAGCGGCGGCCGGCCAGAGACGCGGCCAGCCATCGGGGGCCAGCGGCGCGACCAGCCAGCGGCGGCGGCGCGATGCCCAGCGGCGCGGCGGCCGGCGGGGTCCAGCGGCGCTACCCTCCTCCAGGCCATGGCGAAGACGAAGCCCTGGGGATGCTTTTTATTAGTGCTAATTTAATTGCTAATCATAAATTAGTGCTAAAATTGTTTTAATAATGGATTATGAAATTGCGTCAGAACCATTCCATTCCACCACATTTTTTTCCAACCGAACACCGGAATGGAATGGAATGGTGACATTCTATTTTAGTGGAATGGAACCGTTCCATTCCATTCCATCCCGTTCTAAAACCGAACGCATCCTAAATCTTGTCCGTTCAATTTCTGATCAACGATCTAGATTGTCCCCATGTCAAGCACCAAACAATTTTGACTAGGTCAAAATGTTTTCTTGGTCCTAAAGTTGGAAATAATGAAACGCGAACTCTCTCTATGGTTCGATCCAAAAAAATAAGAAACACAAATGTCTGGTAGAAATCTTGATCGAAACCGCGGCGCCTGGCGGAGCCGCCTAATCCAAACGTCCTCCTATGTTTTTCTCCCCAAACTAGTTCAATGCTCGTGCATTGCCACGTTCATTATTTATTTTAACCCTTAAAAGGATATTAAATTAATCAAATGTATCATTATTTACATTTATCAATAATTTCACCAAGGACAGCTTGGGTTTAATCGAGTTTTTTGTTTTTTCTGATGGGGTTTTCCCATTTTCAGGTGGTTTTTTTTTTGCGAGTATGCCAAAGTGGCATACCATAATTTTATAGAAGATAGAATAGCAATTACAAGAAGCTAAAACCACACTGCGTACAGATAGGTCAGCCAACACACTCACACCCACACACGCCTCCCTCCTCTGAAAGCCTACTCTCGCGGCATCTGTTGCCTCCCTCCAGCTCCGGCTCTAGCTACTCTCCAGAGATTGAACTCCTCGCCTATCAAATCCACCAAAAGCTCCGGTCCCACCTGTTCCCGAACCTTCAAAAAGACTCTGGCGTTCCGTTGCTTCCAGAGACGCCATGCGACCAGTATGATCATCGTGTCGTAGGCTTGCATGTCCGTGGACGCGACGAGCGCGCGCGTTCTGATCCACCAGTCCTCCAAAGTGTTGTCAGCCGTCGGTAGCTCCAGATTGAGGCCCGCACGCTGAAAGCACCCAAACCACACCTGCTTCGCGTAGGGGCATCGCATGAGAATGTGATCTACATTGTCTTCCTGCTGCAAACATGTGTAGCAAAGGGTCGGTTCCTCCTGCAGGCCATGGCGCGCACGCCGATCCGAGGTCCAGAGCCTATACCTCGCCGACAACCATCCAAAAATCTTGCACTTCAACGGTGCAAACGAGCGCCAAATTGGCTACGTAAGATCATCTCTTGGAAGCCCCTGGCACAACCTGTCGTAGGTGGTTTTGGCTGTGTACTTGCCGTTCCCAGCACACGCCCACCTGAACCGGTCGGGCTCCTCCTCATTTCTCTCCACCTGGCTTAGCTGCACCCAAAGCGCAACCAACTGCCTACGCCCGTCCTCCGACAGGGGCGTTGGCACGTCTAGGATCCATCTGTGCTCCACCAGGGCCTGCTCCACCGTTCGGCGTTTTTGCACCTTGTGGTCACCGCCTCCCAGACTGCCAGCGCCATCGCGCTCACCGTCTGCCCATTGAGCCATCCATCTCGCCAAAAGAAAACCTTATCTCCCTTTCCAACATGGAAATCACACAATTGCTGGAAAACCTCCTCCGCCTTTGCATCCTTGCACATAGGCAGACCCTGCCACAGTCTCGTCAAGTCCACCCTTTTCAGCCAAGTCCAGCGCACTCTAAGCGCCAGCCCTTGCAACCGTAGATCTTTCACTCCTAAGCCTCCGAAGCAGGTTGGTCTGCACACCGCCTCCCAAGCTACGAGACATTGCCCGCCATTTATCTCCTTCTTCCCTGCCCAAAAGAAGGAGCGTAGCCACTTCTCAATTTCCTCCAAAGCCCAAACCGGCGGATCCAAAACCAATAGATGATGCACTGGTTTCGCGGAGATGACCGTTTTCGCAATAACTAAACGCCCCGGCCGACCGATCAGGCCACGTTGCCATGCTGGCAAGAAGTGCACGACACTGTCAATCATCGGCTCCACTCCGCACGCGTGAGTGGCCTCAATGCAGCTGCAGCCCTAGGTACTTGATTGGGAACTTGGCCAGCTTGCAGCTCAGCATCCTCTCCGTTCGCACTCCATCCCCCTCAGCCTCTCTAATCATAGTAGCCGTCGTCTTGTTGTAATTAACCTTCAGGCCAGAGGCCTCTCCAAACAAGGAAAGCATCAGCTTGGTCGCGTGCAGCTCTGCTCTATCGGCCTAACAAACAACACTACATCATCAGCATATACCGAGACTCTCTGCATGGGGCTAATACCGGCTAGATTGCTGAATAGGTTCTCCTCCTCTGCACGAACCATCATAGCTGTAAACACTTCCATCCCGAGCACGAACATGATGGGCGATGTGGGATCACCTTGTCTCAGTCCACACACATACTGTATCCTTCTTCCTGGCTCTCCATTCACCAGGACCCTCGTCGTTGCAGAGCTGAGCAAAGCTGCAACCCATCTCAAGAACATGTCACTGAACCCCATATGCCTGAGTACCTCGAAGAGGAACGCCCAGGAAATTGAGTCGAACGCTCTGGCTATATCCAGCTTCAGCAACACTCCTCGCTGCTTCCGCTAATTGATCCTCCTAGCCACTTGTCTCACCAAGATGAAATTGTCGTGCAAGTTTCTGCCCTTAACAAATGCCGACTGGTTCGGGCTGACCAGCTTGGACAGATGTGGTCTCAACCTGTTCGCCAAAAGCTTGGAGAAAAGCTTGTCGAAACTGTGAACTAAACTGATCGGCCTATAGTCTCCAACTCCCACAGCATCCGGCTTTTTGGGGATTAGCGTAATGATCGCTCGATTCAGCTTAGCAAAACCCCTGCTATCTCCGACTCCCAACTTCAGCAGCCCCGCCATCACGTCCCTCTTGATCACCGGCCACGCATGCTGATAGAACGCACCTATGAAACCATCTGGGCCTGGCGCGCGATCCGGCGACAGCTCTCTAATCACACCCCAAACTTCCTCCTCCGTAAACAAAGCATCCATGCCATTGAGCTCATGCGTGGGCAGATTCAGAGCATCCAAATTCAGGCTATGCTCTCTTGGGCTGCACGCCCCTAACAGTTTCTCGTACGCAGCCGTGAAGGCCTCAACCTTACGCTCCTGATCAGTGAGGACTTCTCCATCCACCGTAACTGCCGGGATGAAATTCTTGGACTTCCGACCGTTCGCCACCACATGAAACAGGCGCGTATTAGCGTCCCTCTCGCAGCCATCTGATCCTGGACCTCTGCCGCGCAATCGTTCTCTCTAGTGAAGCCAGACCAAGCGTGACAGCTTGAGAGTCCGCCTCAGCCATCTCTCCCCCGGCGTCAACGCACGCCGCTCTTGCGCAACATCCAGCTTGAAGATCAGCAGGTTCGCCACCGCGATCTGCAGTTTGATGTTCCCAGCCTTTCTCTGACCCCAAGCTTGCAAAGCACGCGCCGTGTTTCTGAACAACTCGTCCAAGCGCTTAAAAGGATCAGTGATCCTTGGATCACACACCCAAGCTTCCTTTAATGCCTCATCGAACCCCTCCAAGTTGAGCCAGAACATCTCAAATTGAACCTTTTCTTTGGTTTGCCCATCTCCTTCATCGACAAATGCAACGGTGCATGATCGGAAATTGAGGACGAGAGAGCCTGCAACAGGGCGTCCGGGTTCAATACGTCCCAATCCACCGAGGCAAGCGCACGGTCGATCCTTGTCATGGTGGGCTCCGCTCTCTCATTACTCCAGGTATACATGCGACCATGCATATAGATATCACGCAGCTCCAGGCTATGCACAAAATTCCTGAATCTGCTCATCAGATTCCTGTCGATGTTATCATTATTTTTTCCCTAGCATTAAGAATCATGTTGAAGTCTCCTACCAAAAGCCACGGCCCAGGGCAGAGTGATCTGCGCTCTAAACTCCTCAAGGAAAGAAGCCTTGTCCTCCGGTGATTGCGGTCCATAAACTGTGGTAATCCACCACTTATTCCCATCCTTGGTGCTCACTTCTCCCGTAACCGCATGCGTGTCCAAACTTATGTTTGACACCTCTAGAACTGCGGTGTTCCAGGCTAGGAGAATACCTCCTCTCGTATTTACAGCCGGTAAGTACGCAAAGCCATCAAAGGATGGCCCAAGACACTCATACACCAAGTAGCTATCAATTTCTGCCAACTTGGTCTCCTGGAAGCATACAAGGTTTACATGAATCAAATCTATGAAAACTCTAATCGCACTCCTCTTGGCGGGGTCATTCAGACCACGCACATTCCAATCTAGCAACTCGACGTAAAAATCCATTAAAACAATGGTAACTCCACTCCAACTGTCCGCTCCTGGCTCTAGTGCGCCACCACCATCCAGCACACCTCCGGTGGCTCGAAGCTAGCCGGGACCACCTTGCCAAAGACGGTGGCCACAGCTCGCAAATGCTGCTCCTGCATCGGTGAGTCGAAGAAGGTTCTGAATGTCTCCATGTCCTCTGTGCTAGCAGAGAGGTCGCCCGGCGTGACGCCCAACGTCTTCAGTAGCACATTTTCCGCCGCAGAAGGCTTCTTCACCCTCGTACAGCTGCTTGTGGCAGGCGCCTGTGCATGCGTCTCGTGACTCGCTTGGGAGTAAAGGGTTCAGCCTCGACGCGAAGCTTGTTGGTGGACTCGATCTCCTTGAGCAATGGGGGTGCCATCGCCTTTAGGATGCTGGAACAGAACGCTTTGATTCTGCCATATGCGAGCACCTCACCGGAATGCATGCCTGCAGTTTCTTGCTCAGCGACCACCGTTTGGGCCTCCTGGGCCTCCACTCCAACTCCTCCACCCTCAGGCATCTGCGAAAGTTGGGCCTCGCCGGCCTGGCCCAGCTCAGACAC
Organism: Poa pratensis; assembly: GCA_947311845.1. Classification (NCBI taxonomy): domain Eukaryota; kingdom Viridiplantae; phylum Streptophyta; class Magnoliopsida; order Poales; family Poaceae; genus Poa; species Poa pratensis. The sequence continues at coordinate 7,181,337 of CAMZMU010000056.1, read as the reverse complement.
AAGGTGGGCCTGTTACTGCGGAAGCTGAGCCTCACCGGCCTGGCCCAACTCCGCCTCTGCTTCTGCCCGTGTCATGCAGACGAAGTCCTCACTCCCAGTCACACTAGTGTCACACACACCCGCGTGGGCCCCAGAGTCCTCCAGTGCTGGGCCCACCTCGTCGGCCACGCTCCCGTCCCTAGAGAGAGACTGAGACTGAGACTGATTCTGCATTGGCTCCAGCTCTGCATCCCCCGCCTCCAGACTTGCATCAGCTTTCTCGGAAAGCTCCAACCCAGGACAGACCGTCCTGTCTCCTTGAGTATTTTTTGCCTAATCTGACCCTTTTGCCGAACTAATGACGTATCTGGCCGCTCCCGGAAACTAATTGCAAATATGGCCCCCCGAGGTCGGCGCCAACGCAAATGGAGCCGACCTTGTGTAGGTCGGCGAAATGCCATTTCGCCGACCTACACAAGGTCGGCTCCATTTGCGTTGGCGCCGACCTCATGGGCCAGATTTGCAAATTTTGGTTGGCGCCGAACTGCACAAGTTCGGCTCCATTTGCGTTGGCGCCGACCTCAGGGGCCAGATTTGCAATTAGTTCCCGGAAGCGGCCAGATACGTCATTAGTTCGGCAAAAGGGCCAGATTTGGCAAAAAATACTCTCCTTGAACAGACCCATCCTGCGGCCTCGGATCCGCCTCCACGGAACATCCATCCACGTGCCCGCTCCCAGCCTCCGTCTGGTTTGAAACAAGCAGTATATTTGCAGGGGCTTCTAGAGCTACCCCAGGTGGCGAGTTCTCATTCGCCTCCCTCCCGCCACCGGCCACCGCTTCCTTTTGACCCGGTCCAGTCCGCGTCTGCGGCAGCACCAGAGTCTGGCCAACAGCTTTCTCCAAGGGCCCACGCAAAGCTGCAGAAGGAGCCGTTGTCCTCACCCGCCCCGGCAGGGGATCCGAGGTGTGGGCCCTTCCACTCTTCGCAGCCACGCGATCTAGGCCGTCCATTGGAGGCAACTTCCAGACCGACGACGCGGGGATGTGCGCCACCTGTCTCGTGCGCCGGCCAGAGGAACCAGCGCCGCCGCGTCGGTCCAGCACACCTCGCCGCCAAGGCATCCGCCGCGAAGTCTGGCGTACCCCGCCGCCGCTCTCATTGACGGAGTCCAGGATGCCGCTCTGCCTACTCCCCTCCGAACGCAGTGAGATCCATCTCTCTTCCGGGCTCTCATCCTCCTCCACCGTGTCCACATGAATCAGCACGCGGTACCTCAGATTCTTCACCTCAGAAATTCGCCGGCGCCCCGGGGGGCTCAGCGACTCATCAGAGAACTCACGCGCGGGTGCAGGTGGTTCCTCATCCACCTCCGGCTCCGGGATGACCAGCGTCCGCGCAACCGGGATGGCCTCCAAATCCGACGTGCACGCCGTCAGCCGGAACAGAGACAAATCAGCTCTCGAGCTGGACTCCGGTGCAATCTCCTCCACCGCGCAGCTCGTGCCCAGCAGTTCCTCCGCGATATCCGCCTCCCACGCGTGCGCAGGGACGCCCTCCAAGACCAGATGAACCTTGGTGCGCATGGTCAAGCTGGTGGCTTGCACCTGCCTCGTCCACTGCCTAAAGAATAGGCTAAAACCGCCATGCTCCAGCACCGGCAACGCCGCCACGCTGTTCCGATGCGCCGCCGTGGAGAAGACCACAAGGAAGTCTTCCGGCGCAAAGGGATGCACCGAGAACGTACCAAAAGGCACCGCCGCTCTCACACACAACGCCTCCACCACTTGTTCACAGGAGACCACCGGCCGGTTGCCGCCCACATGCGCGACCATGGCAAACCGCAAGCACTCCTCTCGATGAGCCGCACGCGACCGCGCCGCTGGTGGCGGCGGAGGCGGTGGCGGTGGCGGCGGTGGAGTTTGCTGATGCTCCCGCCACTCCTGACCACCCCGCCTGCCCTCCTCCTGCTGTTGCCGACGGGCCATCTTTGCCAGCGCCTGCTGCCTGAGCTCGTCCTCCGACGAGGGGCTGCGCGGCCGCTTGCACTCGAAGGCCGGGTGGCCGTCCGCCCCGCATCTGAGGCAGAGCATGTCGTAGGTGCATTCCGCCTTCATGTGGCCCTCCCGGCCGCACTTGAAGCACCTTCCTCTCCACTCCGGTGGCACCGGGTTCGAAGGACCAGCCTCCTGCTAGCACTCCTTCCGCCGCCGCCACATCGCTTTCTTCGACGGCTTCGACTGGATCCAGGCCAGCCGGTCCTGCATCCGAGCAGCGCCGCCCAGCTCCCTCGCAGCCTCAGGCCGCTGAACCTCCTCCACACTCGCCGACCTCGAGGAATCCGAGAGCCCAGGCCAGGGACGTGTTCTTGTCCCCCCATCCTTGCCGAGGTCACCGACTCGCCTGCCGCACCACCCAGCGGTTGGGGAAGCCAGGCGGCGGCGAGGACGAAGAGGCCATGGTTTGGTGGTGGACGCCGGGCCCGGAGTGGGAAGCCGGCGGGGAAGGGGGCGCCTTGGCCGGAATAGTCGCCGGCAAGGCGGACTCTCGCTCTCGCTCACCTCCTCTCGCTTACTCTCTCCCAGGCTTCTTTTCAGGTGGTTGGATGAGGTGGGGGGAGAGATAGGAACACAATGGGTTATCTGCAAATGTGTAATGTGGGTGTTCCTGTCCGTTAGATATAAATCGAATGATTCTGGATAAAAGATGGCAGGCACACGATCATCACCAATCGTGGTTTTTATATTTCTCTCCAAATTCTCGGGCGCACGCGAGGACTCCGTCGCCCTGCCCGACGCAAGGACGCCGTCGCCCACTTGCCCACGTGACTACGCTGCCGCCCTACCCGACGAGCCGCCACCATCCCGCCTACGACCTGAGCATTTGCCCTCGCCTGTTCCCTAGCAGTCGCGGTCTCTCGAGCCCTGACCCTCGCGGTCGCCGGTTTACCGGGCGGCAACGTCGCTGAAGCCACTGCGGCGGAGGAGGTCCCGCAGTGACAATGCCTACGACCTGAGCCCCAGCCGCAGCAGCAGCAACACAGTTAGAAGAGATTGACGGGCATGGGCATGTGTAGAGGCTTCACAGCTACACAGAGATCAGCAGGGAACATCAGCGACTACGACAACCTCTTCAGTCTTCACCTGTCGGGGCTGCCACCGCATGCTCACCCTGCCGGTCTACGAGGTCAGAAGTCAGAACATCCACTTCGAGCCACATCATTTTTGTCTTACATCACCGTGTTGTGTTCCTAATCACTAAGGGTGTGTTCGGTTTGGGGATGGGTGGAACGGAATGGAACCGTTCCGCACCCAGACCCCATCCCTGTGTTCGGTTTTTAGGTGGAATGGAACGCACCCGTTTCTCGGAATGGCATATTCCGCGTAGATGCGGAATCCACCCGTCCGGCCGATTCGGCCGGACCGAGTGGAACGGGTGGCTGTCAGCGCTAATCCATTCCTCCCCCACCGCTAACCTCTCTCTCTCCCGTGGCTGCCGTCCTCCCTGCTCGCCGCCGGCGCCGCCCTCCTCCCTACTCGGCGAGGCGCGGCGGTCGACAGGCGGCGCGGCGGCCCGAGGCGCGGCGCTCCTCCGTGCTCGCGGCCAGGACGGCGCGGCGCTCCTCCGTGCTCGCGGCCAGGACGGAGCGGCGGCGGCGGCCTTTGGCCATGCGTGGCGGCTAGCTTCCTCCTCTCCCGTGATTTGGGGGAATAATTAGACTAATTAAATGTTTAGATTAAATTAGGGTCTAATTAATTGAATGCTTAGACTAATTAGATTCCGTTCCATTCCACTGCTTCTGAAATCAACCGAACACCCAAATAGGATGGTTCTATTTTGATGGAATGGAATGGTTCCATTCCATTCCACTCCATCCAAAAAACGAACACACCCTAAGACACCATCAATCTATGGTACCAAATTGGATGATTCGTGATTCAAGTATCATTACAAAACGCACACATGACGATGCATGATCTTCATGCTATTCCTCTCTTCTGATTATGCTTCTCACTGGTTTGTAACTTATAATGAAGTCGCTTTGCACTACCAGGAAACTGCCTTTCTATAAAATGACATTTTGTGGCGCACCAAATTGCCATGCGCCACAGAAAAAAAAATCTGTGGCGCATTGTTTTGCATGCGCCACCGAAATTTGGAATTCTGTGGCGCACGGAAACCACATGCGCCATAGAAAGCCACATTTCTGTGGCGCACGTACAACATGCGCCACAGAAATCAGCAATTCTGTGGCGCACCAGGCCCCATGCGCCACAGAATGTTTTTTTGAAATCAGATCCCACCCCCCGTGGATCGCCTTTTCAATTTTGCAAACAAGAAAAGAAAATGATAAAACCTTCAAAAAATAAAATCCTTTGAGATATAGTTAGATTTTAGTGTCTAGTAGGTATAGAAATTTTGAAATATGAATTTTGACCTTTTTTGCAAAAAACAGAAGAAAAAAGTTTTAGCGGCCATAACTTTTGCATACGATGTCGGAAAAATGCGTTTAATATATCAAAAAAAACTAAAGAAAAAATGGAGCTCGATTTCACAAGGGTTTACCCGGTGAACTTTTCTCAGATCCTCCAAATTCCAAAAGGGAAAAAAGTTATTTTAAAAAGAAGATTTTTTTCTACAAAATCAAAAAAATTCAAAAAATTAAAAAATTCAATTTTTTGAATTTTTGGATTTTTGAAGTTTTCTGGATTTTTTGAATTTTTTGGGATTTTTTGAACTTTTTATGGGATTTTTTGATTTTTTTTGGATTTTTGAACTTCCTTTTGAAACTTTTGAAGTTTTTGATTTTTTTTAAACACATATATACACATATCACACATAAACTACACACACATATATACACATACACAAGGGTTAAGAGGGTTGATATGATACTATTATCAATTAGAACTTGAGTAGTATAAGGGTAGTTGAATTGAGTAGAACTTAGAAGTTAAGTGTGCTTGGGTTGGAGCAATTTGAGGATGGGTGACCTATTGGGAAGTCCTCATTTGAGATATGCTTGGAGTGTTAAAAATTCAAATATATAGAGTTTTCCAAATTATTTCATTTTTTGAATTTTTCTGTTTTTTTGAATTTTTTGGGAATCCAGATGTAGATCTGGCCGCCTTTTTTTTTTTTGAAATTTAAAAAAATTTCTGTGGTGCATGGGGCAGGGGTGCGCCACAGAATTCTGCTTTCTGTGGCGCATGGACATTGGTGCGCCACAGAATGTTGGGATTTCTGTGGCGCACCTGGGGTGCGCCACAGAATTCACATTTTTGTGGCGAGGATTCTGTGGCGCATCCACCATGCGCCAGAAAAAGGTGTTTTTGGTGCGCCACAAAAAGGGGTTTTCCTAGTAGTGTTGGCAAGTATGTAGAGATTCAATTCGACGATTCGTGATTCAAGTATCATTACAAAACGCACACATGACGATGCATGATCTTCATGCTATTCCTCTCTTCTGATTATGCTTCTCACTGGTTTGTAATTTATAATGAAGTCGCTTTGGCAAGTATGTAGAGATTCAATTCGACAATACTGGACGAATCTTGGCAGCTGCTATCGGAACTTACTTGCTCGAAAGATCCCGTGTGTGCCAAATAAATACTCCTGAAAGAAATTATCATTGCTTTTATTTGCTCTGTGCTGCACCACCTGAGGTAGATTTTCACATTGACTCACTATTACTACCTGACTATTTGCCTTTTGGATATATAATTCAATGTAGTCTAAGATGTAACTGCAGGATACTTTGAGGTATAAGTTGGAAGATGCTAGATCTTTTCGTTACCTCAATCAGTCAAGCTGCAGTGAGGTCGAAGGATTTAATGATGCAGAAAAGTATTTACCAACAAGTCATGGACATATTGGGAATCAGTGAGGAAGAACAGGTCGTGTCGTATTATAATGATGCTATTGAGAATACCTGTTTCAGTAATAATGACATACACCATTACTAATTTATTTTACAGAAGCTATTCAGGGTTGTAGCAACCGTACTTCATATTGGAAATATAAGTTTTGAACAGAAGCTGATTCATCTGTACTTAAAGATGATAACTCCAGGTTTCACCTTAACACTGTGGCAGAGTCATTATAGTGAGTACATTTTCAAACATTCCAAGATTCGATATTCATATGGAAATGACTTGAAGATTAAAACCGATACATTTGTTGGATAAGAATAATTAAAATATGTATTTCACTAAATAGTATTGATTCCTGAAGCAATTTATATTTGAATTAAGTTGTGAAAACATGTGCGCTCAATACAACCCAATAACAAGGGGGGCATGCATGTTTCTCTGTTGTCTTGAAATTCAGCAAAAAAAAATCTAGGAAAAACCGAATATGTTTTTGTTGGTTGAGACTTGCATTGACACATATAATCGTGACAGACACTCTACGGTGATGCACGAGGTTTTTCATGTCACATGAGAGCATGACTAAAAGCATAAGACATTTTTTTACCTTTTCTAAGAAACTAATTATTTTACTTGATACCAGAAGGATTGTGCGTTGCACGTGCACCTTAACTAGTAATAGAATCAACTTTTGGTTATCTTATTGTGTATCATCTATGGCCAACCTTTTATCTAAAAAAATCTATAGTCAATCCAACAGAGAGTATATATAATAGTTAGATGAAGTATTACCTTATAAATACTCGGCTCACCTTACACTCTCAAAAAGATTTTAGAGTATGTGTTGTAGTTGCATATGCATTTTTCTCGAAAAGGGATTGTTAGCCAGATGTTTCACTGTGTGTCTTGATCCATTTGAATCTTATACAATTCTTCCAATTGTGTGAGTAATCTGAAGATAATAAGTGTGTGTGTTATCCATGTGAAAAGTCGTGATCTATCATTTCCTTATGGATCAAGCAACGGCGCCGTATGTTATATCCATGTTCGAGGTGATGACTTGAAGCGCCAGGGTAATAACCCCACGACAGACCTTCTGTTTAGACCGGACAACATCGGCAAACAAACATGGGATGTTGCCTTCGAGTATCACGTTGTTTGTTGGATGTTTTGCTTGTGGATTTGATTCACATATAGGCTTGTTACTCGTAGACCAAAAGTTGATCTCGGTTTTTCCCGTGTAAGCCGATTAGTTTGTGCTTAATGCTTGTCCTTCCATTTCAAAAAAGAATAAATCAATTTTGATCAACTTTTCTATAGATTTGTCCAACTTAACATAATTACAATTTTAAATGGTCTAGTATATAAAAATGCAGGGAGTATATTATTGTGTGTGTGAACCGAATTTTGATTTCGTGTGACAAACCCTATTAATACATTCTAGTGTTGGCCACTTCTCACTGTCAAATTTTCTCCCAATTCCACCTAAAATGTAAAACCGGACAATTCCGTTCATGTTACAATCCACATTAACACTCTTCTTGCCAGGTTTGTTGCGACAGACAATTGATTCATCGTTCATGTTGTTCAGAAGTACTTGCATTTCTTCGGAGGAAGTTGAGTGACACAACAATGATATTACTAGAACCGCATGGCAAACATGATCAGCAGTCGTCTTCCATGGTTTCAAAAAGTTCATAATGATTACGGACGCAACCACCAACGACTGCCATCCTTCGCTTTCACATATTCCTCAAATCCCATGTCCCATGATTATCGGTGTGGAGTTCACGAAAAAATGCGCAGGAATATGACATGCTAATCCAACCAGTCATGACTGATCACCCGACATCGCAGCCAGGCATGTTTCTCAATCCGACAAAGTCGTAGTTTCTAAGATTCCTTTTAGGATCGTCTTATTGGATGATTGGTGTTTGGACATAATTTCTCGATATATACAAGGTTTAAAATGGAGTAAGGTGTTTTGCCTCCGAGTTATAGTGATCTCGGTATTTCAAAAAATTCGAAAAATTGTATTTTGAAGTTTCAAAAAATATATAAAAATATATGTGTATAGGGCATATTTGTATTTTGTTAGATTATACATTCTATAGTAGGCTACAAAAAAAATCACAAAATCATGCATTTGAAAAGCAAAATAATAACTCATTTTTTCTTAGAACATTTGTATTTTATTTACAGAGCACAGATGAAATATATTTTGATGCAAATTTGGTCGTACACACTAGACATGTATAAGTACTTGTATGTGTTTTTTCCGAATGTTTGGCGACCTAAAAAAGATTTTTTTTTTGAAAAAATAAATAGAAAACGGGGTCGCTGGAACTCGGGAGCTACGATCTTTGGTGTGAAGTGTTTTGTTCTATTTTAGTCATTTTCATTTAACGGGCTGCACGGTCACTGTAGCATTTTGTTGTGCCACTTCAGATTTCGCTTAGGGCCGGCCTTATGACAATAGTTGTATGTGCCGCCTTAGGCTGGTTATAATGCATAGTAACTTATACTAGTGTTAGTGCTATGCATATGACTATTCTATGTTATTATGTTCATAGTGCAAAATATTATAGAGGTAGTATCATATTAGATGACTTTATTTATTAGGTTGGTAATATAATATGTTACCATCATCATCTTTTTCCCTCATTTAGTCATTCACCAATATTTCTAGTTGGTATTGCATAAATATGCACGTTAATACCTATATTACTCTCACTATGGCTAGTCTTAGCTATATGTGTGGCCAGTTTGGAGCACTAGGAGAGGCCTAATATTTTTCAGAAATATTCGAGCATAGCGTAGACATCCGCATGCTCACACACGCTTGTAGGTCTGGGCAAATGGTTCCGATCAGTTCCACCCCTTCATCATGTTTTTAGGTGTAGCGATATTTGTCGTCGAGAAGGTGGCTTCCGATTGATTGATGTATTTTTTTTTTGTAAGACTTGTGTTTTTATTATTATTAAAAAAAAAGTTGTGTGCATCATTCTGATGCAGAGGCCGGGGTTCAACCTCGAAAGAAAAAAAACATACTCACGCACGCCATCTCATAAGTAATCACTCGCGCCTCGCAATCAACATGTATGTTTTCTACCTTTGGTTCGCCTTGGCAAGACACACACGGCATCAAATTGATCTCTGTTGTGCAGCATGGTACAACCGCCCAAGCTAGTACGCTATGATTGGTCCTCATCCAACCAGTAATATGATATTCAGAATGCCAATCCTTGGTGTTCCATCAAGAAAGAGATATGAACTGGATTAGGAACGTGTATGGTAAGTATACTCAGATAGTACCTTACCTAGGTCGTCCCTAATCTTTCTTGTTCTTATCACAAAACGTGTGATGTCACATGCACCATTTGCGTCGTACTAGGGGCTAGTACTTACCTTAACTATGTACTATTATTATTTCCCCATATATATCCTGCATAATGCCAATTTGCTGATTAATGTTACTTTTCTTACTCCTGCTGATTAGTGTTACTAATGATGTTTTTCTTTTCTTTTTTGAATGGTTACTAATGATGTTTCAACCGTTGGTATCACCAAAACAGTTTGTTGTTACTGAGGATGCACGATTTAGTGGGCCATCTGGATCTGTTCAAGGAGGCAGAATGCCTTCTTCACACAATGGTGCAGCAATTTGGTGATTACCGCAACTTCGCTTTCTGAAAGGAGTGAAATCACTCGGCATGACCTGCAATCTTATCCCGATCGAAATAAATTTACATTACTTCACGTCAATGATTAGCATTACTATAGATAGATAAAGAACTGTCCCTTGTATAATCCAAAGAACAGCAAACGCTTCGAGATCCTATAAAATAACGTCTACTTGCTGTGTCTATCACAGATGGAATGATTAGTCCATGAGAACATTTGGCAGGTTATTTGGCACTGTGTTGCAACTATCGACAAGCAAAAGTACGCGTCTCAGGAAGGTTTCTTCTAATTAAAAAATTACAGCAATCAAAGTTCATGCATTGCATTCGAAAAAAAAGGTTCACGCATTGCATGTTCCTCGAGAATTAAGCAGATCCATTCAAATATTACAGCAATCAAAGTTCATGCATTACATGTTCCTTGAGAAGCAGATCGATGCAAATCTGTATTATTCAGAAGATAGCCTAGTAAGCAGGATGGCACTTGCAGAAACTAACTGCTGATTCAAAAACTGGCTGCTATTTCAGGAGCTTTGTTTGAATTCCCTCCTACAAGCGTGCATATGAACACTTTCTCCTGAGTTTTTTCAGAGCTGAAGGAGTAATGTATATACAAGTTTGGAAATGCCAGTTCGCCGTCATGACCTTTGGTTCATTGCCTATTTGCCGTCATGACCCTTGGTTTGCCGCCCGTCGATTCAATTCTCAGATGGCCGTCGTCAATCAACAGTACCCGGTGGCAACTTCTTCAGTAAATGATCGTGGCTATTCTGGTTCTCAGCATCCCAATATTCAGTGAGAATGCTGACATAATCATCAGCTAACTTGTCACCGTCAGGTAGGAATCTTACAATCTTTCAGTCTTCAACCGCCGTGTTGAAGACAAAACTAGGGAAAGCTGTTGTGATGTCCCTGAATTATGAAATGGGCAAGAAATCAGTAAACATGAAACTGGTTTTTTAAGAAAATACCAACCAATCTTTGGGTAGTCATATAAAACATGTTGGCTATAATTTACAAACAATATTTGCAAGGATTTAGCTGCAGCCTTCAGATTTGAACCTTAGATAGGGTAGAGTCATGTTCTTTAATAGATTGGGGTGCCGCAGTACAAATTCCTTCCAATCTTCTTGGCTGATTTTTCCATCCCTATCTGTATCAGCATCTTCAAATGTCTGAAACATTAAGTCAAAACTTTACATCCATGTAATAAATAATTAAAATAATTAACCAGAGAAACCTAAGCAAATGACTGATTACCTTGTCAATGATGGCCTCAAGAAGCTCATCTGACAATTTCACATCAGATTCCATCAAAATGGCAATGACCATTTGCATGACCTAAAAAATAGGCACGCGAATGGATAATCTTGCCAAGGATAAACCCTTAAATGAGGAATTACATGCATAATACAGATAGAAATTGAACATGATAATGAACTAACCTCTTCACGCTCAATAAAACCGGTTTGTCTCAAATCATACAACTTAAATGCAACTGAAAAAAACAATCCAGAAAGAGATGACCCTGTAAATATATATATTAACACATCAATATGGGTACATAATTTCAGCAAGAACCATACTTACAATTAATCTTGTCTTCCACAGGTGCACATGGATGGAAGACACTGAGAGCATGAATAAACTCGTCAAACTCTATTACTCCATTCTTCTTTTCATCAAACAAATCAAAAACCTGGATTGCAGAGAACAACTTCAGTTGTGTGTCCGTGTTATTTCGTGGAGCAATGCGAGATGTGAATAATTTCATAATAATCAGAAGAAGATTTCAGAAATTTATATTTGATATGGTACATAACGAACTTAGCAGCATTTGAAGATAGAAAATTGTGCAAACACTCACCCTGTCAATAAAAGATTCTGCCCACTAGGAGTCTTGAATAATGCTAGCTGCAGTTCTTCCTACATAATAATTTAGCAGACAATACAGATAAGGAAAAAACTGACACTTTCAATCGTAATATGAAACTAGAGGTGGCTCTCAATGTTTTTAAGACACTAGTGTTTTTCATCCCAACATGTTACATGTCCACCGATAACTGTTAGTGTTGAAATATAAACTTAATATTTTACTGCAGACTTTGACCTGCACACCAGTCAAGTAAAATGCGAAAGTACTACAGCATTAGCTTCATAAAAAAACTTAATCACTCCATACTCCCCCAATCATCATTTTGTACGATCACTACGGGTGACACAAGAAGGAACATGACAACCAAATACACAGAGATGCAGGCATTACAGGCCAACAGGGTGAAGCTGCACATGGAAGCCACACAACTTGCTGACCTGGAAAACATACAGGCAAAAATTCTATGGGCTGTCAACCCAATTTAATAATACTCGCGTGTGTACCGGTCATGTGAGGATCCATTTGCGTGCGATTGTGATCGATGTACTAAGTTGCACATCGCAGTCGTAGAAGGAAATGCTAAACAATCATCTATATGAATCAAAGTGTCGCTGTCCATGAGCCCAAGAACACCCATTTCTTTCAGACTGAAGCCTTGAAACTCCAATTATCCACAAGAAAGAACGTGGATTGAAGTATAATTACCGTAAAACCAACCCCTTTACTTTAGGAACAGTGATAAGCAAAAGTATTGATCTCACAATAACTGATTCCAGGAGCACGCCAGATGTAAGAATTGAAGCGTTTTGTGGGAGAGAGGTACCTTGTGGATGAGGCCGTCGTTGATGATGGAGCAGCTGATCTTCTTGTAGAGCTCGAACAGCGCCTCCACCTCGTTGACAGAGACTGTAGGTTTAAAAGAATCGGATCAAACCACATTGCAAAATGAACGAGTGAGTAACTCGAGGGGAAATAAGAGGGCGTTTATTACAGCATCTGGATTCGTCGGCGAGAAGGGCTAGGTTGCGGAAGTCCGGGGTGGTGCAGCCCGGCCCGACGCGGCGGCGGAGAAGGCGGTGGTGGTTGTGGCTCTTCTTGGCCGTGAGGAAGACGGATGAAGTGGAGGGGTCCTGCGGAGGCGCGACGACGAGGAGGAGGACGAAGGGCAGATGTCGGCGAGGCAGTCGGTGAGGGCGAAGAAGACGGCCTCGACGACGAAGACGAAGGGCATGAACGCCGCGCAGAGCCGCTCCCCCACCGTCAGCGAGCTCCCCGACCTCTGCGTCGACCAGAATCGATCAATGAAAGGAAGGGAGGCAGAAGAGGGGGAACCAAACCAATGAGCCAACGCACCACGTCCCCGGAGGAGAAGCGGAAGCCGAAGCGCGAGTCCATGGCGACGGATGCCGCCGCCGTTCCCCTTCCTGGCCCGCTCCTCTTCGTTAAACGGCTCGCCCGCGTGAAATGAATCAATGAAATCTTGGTAGGGAAAGAAAATGGATTGCTCCTTCGAGCGGAGCGGCCGTTTCCGTTGTGTCTTTAATGGAGACTAGGTAAGATGCGCGTCCACACGCCGCGCCCGTGTGGTTTTATTGATGTAGTTCATTTTAATATTTTGTAATTTTTAGAAGTACGGAAATATTCGTATACATTTGAATTCTCCAAAAAATTAATCACTCTGTGAATTAAGGGAAAGCTTTGACATTTTAAATATGGTTAAGAGTTGATTATTTTTTGTTATTCCAAATAAACATGGTTATTTGTTGCGGACATTTATGAATTATCCCTAGATAGTACCTATTGCTATGGAATTTTTTCCAGCCCATTATACAGGTATCCGCGAGAGCACCGCCGATATGAGGATTAAAAATCATAAACTAAACTATTAAGCAGACAAAAACATCAATTCCCCTTCCTGTTGCCGGAGAGGTATGCGGGCGGGAGGCGAATCCATGGGCTTGTCGTGGGAGTTGGAGGGGTGAGTTTCTTTGGCTTAGCCGCCATGGTTGCAAGAGAAAACATTTTCTTACAACCATGTTTCATCATATATTCTATTCTGTTAAAAGTTTTAACCGTGATACTGAGTAGTAAATCGGCCTACTCTCTTATATTATCCATATTTTTTCGATGGATAGATTTAGAGTTATTGAATTTGTAACATTTTTCATTTTCTGGAAAATGTGTGAATTTTTCAAACATGTTTTTTTTGTCATAAATAGCTAGTTTTATGTTTTTAAAATGTGTAGTTTACAAAATTTGAAAATGGCGATGTTCCAAAATTATCTAAGTTTGGAAATCATTGAAATTGAAAAAAATTGTTCGTTTTAAAAATGGTCGGATTTTGGAGGTTGCTCAAATTTGAAAATTATTGTAATTCGAAAAAAATATATGTTCTAAAAATGTTTAGATTTTTAAATTTGGTTAAAGTGGAATCGTATTAAGGTCTGAATTCTTTTCATGTTCATAGAGTGATTAAGTATGAAAGAATTTTAAAATTTATGGAGGTATTAAATTTGAAATTTGGATTGAAATGTTTCAATATGATTTTTTGTTCTTAAGTTTTTTTTTTAAATGTTGACAAATTTGAATTGTTCAATTATGTTTGTTTTTTTTTATGATGAGTAGCTAGTTTTATGTTTTAAAAATATTGGGGTTTCAAAAATTATTCAAATTGGAAAATTATTAAGTTTTGAACTATTGTCATGCTTGTAAAATAATTAGATGCGAAAGACTTTTAAAATTCTAAAGTACTGAAATTTGGAAATTATTGGAATTTATAGAAAGTTTATGTTTTCAGAAATGGTCAGATTTAAAAATTGTTAAAGTTAGGAAATTATCACGAATTGAATTGTTAACACGTTTGTAAAATGATCAGGTTTGAAAGAATGCTATAAGTTTTGAAGACTCAAATTTGAAATTTTGGATTTGATTGTTGTAATATGTTTGTATTTTGTCCACAAATTTGTCCAAATAGTGACCAACACAAAAAATTAAAAAGTGTTCAAATTGGGAAGTTGTTAATATTTGAATTCTTTTTATGCTTAGGAAATGGTGAGTATTGAAATAATTTTAGAATTTTGGAAAACTTAATTTTGAAATTTGGATTAAAATGTTTTAATATGATTCTAATTCAAATATGGTTGTAATTCAAATGTTGTCCAACTCAAAATTTTCAAACATGTTAGTTCTTTGTCATAAATGTGTTTTTTTCCCTGAGCATTTTTATATTATTTTTAATATTTATCCGATGAATATTTAAAGAAGTGTCTCCATTTGTTCTCCTCTTAAAAAAAAAAAAAAACTGACAACATGGGTCCACCACGGCGTCAGGATGACGTCAGGAAGATATCCACGGTAGGCACGGCGGCCAAGGTGAGATCGCCGCTCGCCGGCGACGCATCCGCGCGCAGTGGGACGTGGAGCTGGCCGCGGTGGAAGCACCTGGACGCGGGATGGCCGGACGCGGCGGCGCCGCTGCGTCTGGGTCGGCGGAGCGACGCCGGCGGCAGCCGAACACGGCGGAGGGAGCAGCCGCATGGCGGCGATGAATCCGGCGTGCGTAGGCCGTCCCAGCATGCGTTCGTCGGCGGAGACGGAGAGGACGCGGCGGCGGAGCCTGTGGAATCCTTCGATCTGAGTTTGGAGCAGCGGAGAGGCGGGGCGGCGCGTCGGCGGCGGCGGCGAACTCCGGCATCGCGCGGGGAGAGGGAAAGGAGAGAGACGGGTTTGTGGTTGTTTTTGTACGAAGGTCCCTGTGTTTTTGCGAAATTGTATATTAGTCCTTTGCGGGTTTTTTTTTGTAAAAATATGCGCCAAAATTCGTGCGAGAGGGGTTACCTGCTGGCTACCGGCGCGACCGGGTAGCAACCGGCGACGTGGTGGATTCTGATTGGTGCGGGCGCACGTTTACTATAGATGGAACAGTTCCACGAGTTGGAGACCGTCGTGGATCAATCCTGGCCGTCCGTTCCACCGATCGGACGGCCAGAAGAAAGGGGGCGACGTGGCCCGTGTGAGACGCTGAGGAGATGTCGAGCCTTTATAGATAGTAGGTATGATCGCATTGTCCTCGTACTACTATGTACAGTATGTAAGCAGAGTTCACGTCCAAAAGAGAAAGATGTATGTATGCAGACTTGAGTGCTAGCTCGGTGGCAGCGTGACGCCGGATCGCTTTCGGGTGAGATTTCCTTGGCGTAATCATCATTTCCTTCGGTTTGTGTCATGTTAAACCACGAGAGGTGCTTCTAGTTCCTTTCAGCTTTTCTCTGCGATTCTCTAAAAAAAAGTTTTCTCTGTGATTTTAATGGACCCGTCTAGCGTGCGCCTGTGCGCTAGTTGGTGAAGCTGAGCGCACCCGGGGAAGAAAAGAAGTTGAGCGCCGAAGGGGAGGAAGAGGAAAGGATCCCCGCCACCCTAGGGGAACCACTTCTCTTCGTCCTCCCTTCCCCTCGTCGTCGCTTGAGAGAGCCGGAAGGCAAGCCTTGTCGGTGTCGGCCCTCATGTTTGGAAGGGCTAGGGGCAAAATTAGAAGAGGGCCCTTCAGTTTAACATGGATTGAGCTCTTAACTTCCCCAAACCCTATATATCGCCTGTTGCGAGCGCTAATTACAGCTCGCCTGCGGCGGTTTTCCAGTTGGGCCGGCCCATTACCGTCGCGTTAAATAAACAAAAATAATAGAAATGGGAGGAGGACGTGGGATTCGAACCCCTATCCTCTAGGTACTACGACCGAGGGGCAGACCACTGCGCTAAGTCCGATTACATGTATACGTAAGCGTATGGATCCTTTTATTGTTTGTTTTTTTCGGTTTTCGGTTTTTGGTTTTCGGGTTTTGTTTCTTTTTCTTTTTTTCGTTATTCTTTCATTTCTTTCTTTCTTTTTTATTTATTATTATTTTTTATCCTAGGTTTACTTTTTTTTATAATATTTATTTTTTTCATATTTTCAAAATCTGAACCTTTTTTGTTTCTATTTTTTCTGAACCATTTTTTAAAATGAACTTTTTGAAATTCGAACCATTTTCAAATACAAAATCTGGAACAATTTTTAAAATGAAACATTTTCAGAATTGGAACCATTTTCTTTCATTTATTTATTTATTGTCTGAACCATATGTTTTCCGTTTTCTTTCTTTTATGTTTCCGATTTTTAAAAATGGTTCCTTTTTGAAAATGGTTCCGAACCGAAAAAATGGTTCCTTTTAGAATATGGTTCTGAACCGAAAAAATGGTTCCGATTTTTTGAAAATGTTTCCGAATGAAAAAATGGTTTCGATTTTTAAAAATGGTTCCTTTTTTAAAATGGTTCCTTTTTGAAAATGGTTCCGAACCGAAAAATGGTTCCTTTTAGAATATGGTTCCGGACCGAAAAAATGGTTCCGATTTTTGAAAATGTTTCCGAACGAAAAAATGGTTCCTTTTTAAAAATGGTTTTGAACTGAAAGATGGTTCCTTTTTAGAATATGGTTTCGAACCGAAAAAATGGTTCCGATTTTTAAAAATTGTTCCGAATGAAAAAAATGGTTCCTTTTTTAAAATGGTTCCGAACCAAAAAAATGGTTCCGATTTTTGTAAACGTTTCCGAATGAAAAAATTGTTTTGATTTTTTGAAATGGTTCCTTTTTTAAAATGGTTCTGAACCGAAAAATGGTTCTTTTTAGAATATGGTTCCGAACCGAAAAAATGGTTCCGATTTTTTAAAATGGTTCCGAATGAAAAAAATGGTTCCGAACCGAATAAATGGTTCCTTTTCTAAAAATCCGAACAATTTTCAAAACTGAACCATTTTTTAAAAATAAATATTTTGCAAAATATGATCCACTTTCAAAATAAGCGAAATATTAAACATAAAAAGAAAAAGAAAAAAGTGAAACAGAAAAAACAGAAAACAAAAAAATATAACGGAAAAAGAAAACAGAAAAAATGGAAAAAGAAAACAGAAAATAAAAAAAAGAAAACAATAGAAGGATAAGTAAATATATCCTTACAACTACCCGAGCGTAGCCCAGTGGCTCTGCTCTGTACGCGTGCAAGCGAGCCCCCACGCTGCCATTCTTTTCTTCTATTTTATCAGTAGCGAAGCGCTGGGCGAAATGGGCCGTCACGCTTGCTGGCCGTCGCGGCGAGTCGGCGTACGCAGGCGAGTCGTAGATACAACTCGCAAAAGGCGAGGTATAGGGCCACCCCTTAACTTCAAATGTGTCACACGCTCGACAAGGGCCAAGGACCGTCCCACTTACCGTCCAAGCCTAGGGGAGGCCCTAAGCCCTGTCCTTTTTTTGGACAAGTGGCATCGAGGCATTCTCCTACTGCAACTTATAAAGATGTACATCGTAACCGTGTGCGTCGGCGTGCCAAATTGTGTCCTTGTAACATGAGAAAAGAGAGCAACAACGCGTGGTCGCTCAATCGACTTGAATTGCCTCACCCCGCCACCACGCAACGTTCATCGCATGAATCAAGTTCAAGTTAGAGAACGTTTTATGGAAGTTAATTTGTTTGCTTTGCGCACCAACTCTGGGTATATGTGTCAATAAGAATTTGCATGCTTGGTACGTTCTTCAGAGATCTCTTTCATAGTATGACGCTTGTGTTGACTTCCTTTGGCGAAAATTGGATCGGACATACGAGCTGACCAAAAAAACCAAGAACCGTAGCCAGCCTTCTCCGGTATTTTAAGGTGCATTGGTATTTGGTAAAGAAACAAAAAAAATTAGAAAAATGTGTGTAAACTGATTGAACCCTTGACCCTGAGGAAAGGCATACTAAAGGCACAATATAATCACTAGGATAGCAACATGTTGTATATTCATTTGTAAAGTCAAAATTTATAAATTAGCTTAATTATTTCATTTTGTTGCCAATGAACCGTTGAGGCAACGGTCCGACCGGTGAAAATCCGAATCAATAGCCTCACTGGTATAGTTACCGGTTCGGTTTTTTAAGCTATGAGTCCAATAGAGCTGGCCTCTGAAAACCCTTGAGAATCTGCATCACGTGGGAGGCGGCAAGGTTTTTGGTAGAGCGTCTCGGCGCAACTGCTCGTTTACATTCAACTACATTCGCATTGACCGATCATGTAAGTTCTGGAACGCGACTACTTTCTCTTTATCATCACGGGTCAGAATGAAAATGGTGTTGACAACACTGTGATGGTGACCTTTTCGACAACACGAGTTTGTGATATTCATATCTCTGTTCGTACTAGTATTTTGTCCGTATGCGGATCTATTAGGTATTCTAGTTCATCATGTATGATTAGATTTACGAGTGCATATCATATGTGATATTGTTTTCGTTCACTAAATCCATCCGAAAATTGTTTAACTTTTCAAAGCTGGACATAGTGCTTCGAAAAGCCATGGCGCCGTGCTCGTGACACTGAGATAGCGCAAGCAAAGAAAAGGTGGACGCGGCCTTGTAGAATCTGGGTACCAGCAGTGGCGGAGCTAGGGGGCAGCAGGGGCCAGTGTCCCGTCATATGCTGCAGCATGGGATAATAGCAGTTTAAGTGTAGATTATATGGGTCTAATACATGGAGATTAGCTTGGCCGGCCCCCCTTATTGGAAAGTTAGCTTCGTTGCCCCCCTTGAGTCTGTATCCTGCCTCCGCCCCTGGGTACCAGTGAATCTGATATACGGAAAAAAAGTAGAAACTCAAAACATGGTGTAAAAAAATCTGAATTTTTTACGCTCAAAGATGACCCTGTATTCTACTCATGTAAAAAATTTGGTCAGGAAATGATTCTCATTGACTTCTGAAGAAAAGAGAAATCTCTGACTCACTAATCCCAGTGGTTATATTTACTACACCCACAACTAGCCCAGGATAGAGTGGGACGAGCCCAACTAGCCCAGGATAGCCCACGCGTCCCTCTCCCTCTCGAGTCAACCAGAACGCCGAGCTTCGGAATTGTTTTACCTTTTTTTTCTAATTTTAGCGTGTATACAACACTATTTTAGCCAAATCTTTTACGAAGGGTACAATGAAAGTTATATTTTTGCGAAACTTTTTGTACGGGTGCAGTAGTACTTGATAATGTTTGTGCGAATGACAGTTTCGGAATTGTTTTACCTTTTTTTACATATGGGTACGGTGCAATGGTATCCAGGTGCTCAATGCATTTTTGAGAAAAGGCCCGTTTTATTAAACATGCTGGTGCCATCATATATAACTTCTTTTCCACTTGGCTCCAGCATCACGTGTGTAGTCACGTGTTAAAATTAGCCTTTTCTTTGGTCAGGTTAAGATAGAGCAACCAAGCAAAGTGCCGTTCCCTTCATTAGTTCATAACTCTCATTCCACTCGGTTCGCGTTTTGATCGCGTCTTAATTTAACCCTGTTTTGTTCCTGGGTCACGTTCAAATGCGCGACTGTTCTTGTCAAAAGAAAAGCTTCCAATAAACATAGCCGCAAGCAACTTCTCTCTACAAGATTAAGCGCGGAAGCGACGGGTGACTACACCCACAGAAAATAGTCTTCGGACTCATGATGCCAACCTACTGCTGTCACACTTAGGTGATCCGTAGGATTTCAAAAATGCAGGAACATTCTTGTGCAAAACTGAGATCACAAGAATGTTTTAACTGCTTCGTTCCTTGCAAAGGAATGGAAAAAAGAGGTCCAACTAAATTTTTTCTTTGCTGTGTTTGATGTAGGAATCTGATTGCAAAGGAAAAATTCCTTCAAGTTTCCTTTGTTGTATTCCTGTGAATCAAACGCTGCTATAGTATAAACTTCTATAGGAAAACGGATCTTACACTTTTCCTATACAAATCATGTGAATCAAAGTAGGCCGTACTCCCCCAAATCACTTTAGAGACTAAGGGCTCGCTTCGAATGTCTTTTCAATTTCAGAATGCTTATTTATTTATTTTGTCCACTTAACCCGTCGCATTTTAGGGGCCCGACACATATCCGTGAAATTATACGAGTATATTGATTAAAATACATGCAATCAAGTGGGCCCTGATACTAGACGGGTATTTAAGGGCAATCCTACGGCCCTTCCATTTCAACCCTATCTTTTTGTGTCCGCTGCCCAAAAATCAAACAGCTTTCTAATGCGTCCGCTTAGTCCCCCACGGCCTACCCACTCCACTTCCGTTGCGTCAACCAGGGGCGGACCCAAGTACAAGCTAGTGGGGCCTTGGCCCCCACTCAAAATTTGAAAATCAATATAATTTATTCATTTTCTAGAAGAAAATTATTCAAAATATTTGAACTTATAGAAGAAATGCCCCCAGTCACATAGTTTGCCCCCTCTCAATAAACTATCTGGGTCCGCCCCTGGCGTCAACTCCCCTCGCTGATTCGCCTCCTGGCCGCATCACCTTGCCATTGCCATCGCCGAGACAATCACCAAGTAGACCAGGCTAGTCTGCATTCACCGGTCTGCCTCACCACCGCCCCCGGAGCCGCGCACCGGCCAATGCGTGCGAGGAACGACCGTGAGGGGAGCTCGTTCAACGCGTCTCCGCTTCCGCCTGCCCCGCCCGCCGCACCTGACGAACACGGCTGACGCTGGCGCGCTAAAACGAGCAAGAACTAGCCGGTGTCGGCCGGGCCGACTATCACTTTGGACGGTTGGACGGCTGGCGCAGCCGCCCACATGCGAGACACACCTGGCGGAGGGCTATGTCGCCGGAGCACCCGGCCCTTCCCGAGTATGTCAAGGACTCGTCCATTTTGGGACAAGCGCCTGTAGCACGAGTATCGGCTCACCTCGTTCTTCGCCCACGAGCCACGAAGTTATTTGCAGATGAGCCCTTCCTCATTGACTCCCTGGAACAACCGGGTGACATCCCCGGCCCACCCCTAGAGGAGACAGTGGAGTGGCTCGACCTGGAGGCGGCACTCCAAGCATCCGCGCAGGAGGTGGCACCACCAACCTAAAGCGCCTGGACTGGCAGGGGTTGCATGCCCGCAGACGTCGTCGTTTGGCCTGACAAGTGGACCGTCGCGGCTGCCGGCTGCAGTGACCTAGACTGGCAAACGACGTTCACGGCCTCGCCGCAAAGCTTGAGGTATGGTCGAATGCGCTCATGGGGGACCTTGCCCTCGAAACAAGCATGAGTGTGCTTGGGTGGATTTTTTTTTGAAAAAATTAAATCTGAGTTTGAAAAAATCGAATCTTTTTTGTTGGATAGATACGCATGTTTTCTATGTATATGCCAATTTTTGGTGCGAAAAAGATCGTTTCTGAGTTATATAAAATACGGTTTTGCTAATTCTCAATCGAATGAGAATTAGATTAGTTCTCATTCACACGACATCATCAGTTGCAAGTGGACTTGCAACTGATCTGGACCATTTGATTTGCTTCGTGATTCGTGCATCAGTTGCAAGTCAACTTACAACTGGGATTTGATGACGTCATGCGAATGAGAATTAAGTTAATTCTCATTCGACTGCAACTGCTCTGGACCATTTGATTTGCTTCGTGATTTGTGCTTATCATGAGCTGCAACTTGATTTGCAACTAGGATTGATGACGTCATGTGTTCGACTGAGCGCTAGAGAGACCCGTCTGCACCATGGCTTTGTTAGACAATGTATCCGTACCGTATAGGCATGATGTAGTACATCACCCTATACGGTACACCCATGTATTCAGGCCACGGTGGGGCTCTTCCCACCCTATATAACATGCAACCGATCCGCCCAACGGGGCTATCTTTTTCCGCCTAAACCCTAGTACGATCACATGGTATCAGAGCCTGCCTCTCCCATGACCTAGCCGCCGCCGATTCGATCTACACAAGAAAAGCCCAAAACCATGACCCAAAACCCTAGCTCCCTCCTTCGCCATGGCAACCTCCTCGTCGAGCTCTGCCGTGCCCACTTTGGGGTCTCCCCCATCGCAAAAACTGACGCCGGACAACTTTCTCTTCTGGAAAGCTCTGGTGCTCCCGACGCTGCGCGGTGCGCGCGCCACTGGCCTGCTCGATGGCACTGATGCTGCGCCGGCCCAAACCCTGGAGGTTGAGGACGACAATGACCCGAAGAAAAAGAAGATCATCGCCAACCCAGCCTATATCGCCTGGCTTGAGCGAGACCAGCAGGTGGCGAGTTATCTCGTCAACTCCCTCTCCCCGGATGTGCTCGCCCATGTCCTCGGGTTGCAGACCTCGGTCGACATCTGGAGCGCCATCATCAGCATGTTTGCATCTCAGTCCATCTCTAGGGTGCAGCATCTGAGGACGTCGCTCAACACAACCAAGAAACACAACATGACCACGGCGCAGTACTTCACCATCATGAAGTGATGTAGGTTGGTCCCGATTTTCACGGATTTGGGCGGAGGGAACGATGAACACGAAGAACAACGGATGAACACAAAGAGGGGAAACTCTCAAATCAAAGATAACTAGCAAGAAGCAACTTAGCAAGACTCAATTGGTAACAAATCCCCTAGGGTAGCCCCTGATGGCCCTTCACGTAGTTACTCCACAACGGCGCCAGAAAACAGTTGCTAGCCCCTTCGCGTGGTACCTGCGTGAAAAGTAAATGGGTTAGGTTGAGACTCCAAGTGCAGAGTGTATGTAGTAGTGGAAGACAGTTTTCCCCACGAGGGGTGACTCGAGGGTTTAATATCGAACTCTCGGGAACCAGTATTTCAGGTGTTATCTCCTTATCCTTCTCTTGAGAACCTGCAACAAAATAAATTGTTTTGTGCCAAGGTCACATCCACTCTCCGGTAGCATGGTATTTTTGTTTATCCCTAGTGAGGCAACAAAGTAAGGTAGAAAACCCAAGTGGATCGCAGAACTATCTGTCACGTTCACTGCACTAGCCACCCCCCGTTACTCCAACTAATGCACACGTTCCCCCTCACATGCTCTCATAAACATGCTTGATCATGACAAGTAAATAAGAACGGGGTACATAATATGCATCTACTTTCATAACTGAAACAAAACCATTGCAATCTCAAACATGTATTAACTCATAATAAAGATCCACCACAAAGGAATTACATAGATGACCGTAATCATGTTCAGCAGCTCATACGGTACTAATTAGTGAAGCTCATAGAGAGGAGAGATACATAAGTTACTTCCACAAACCCATAGTCCAGGGGTGGACTACTCCCTCTTCATCATGGTGTCGGTGGAGATGTTGTTGGAGGGAAGGAGACCACACCGGCAGCGCCCCGCCGGAGTTTTCCCCCTCCAATCTTCAGCTCCAGTCTCTGTTTCGTGGTTTCTGTGTTTCGGCGGCGCTCCTTTCGCGAAAGCCCTGGGGGGTCTATATATAGTCGTTTTTAGGTCAAGACGAAGCTTCGGGAAGAAAGATCGACGGCAGCGGAGGCCCGAGGGCCAGGATGGGGGACCCCACGCGGTCAGGGAATCTGGCCGCGTGGGCCCACCCCTTTTGGCCTTCTGGTCTCCGTTTCTTCGATTCCTTTGCGCCTACGTTTCGTTCCTTCCAAAAAAGTGATCCCCGTAAAGTTTCAGGTCATTTGGACGTCGTTTGGGTCCCTGAAACATCAAAATATAGAAAAAGGGTTTTCTGACAGCGCAGGGTTAATTCCAGAAAAATGGGGAAGTTGTTAATTATCCCCAAAACTCAATATAAATCATGAATATAACCCTTATATGATGCAAATAACATGGAATAACATGTAATAAAATGTAAAGTTCATGTATGCATTTTACATGCATCAACATCCCCAAGCTTAACCCATGCTCGTCCCGAGTATGAAGGTGATAAAACTAACATGGACTTTGCATTTTAATACTATCAATGGATATCAAAGGTGATTACTATTGCTACATAGAGTCAAATGATTCATTCTTCAAAGGAATAACAATATGCAAGATAAATTATGAAGTGATATCAAATACTCAATGTAAAGATGTTCAATGATAAATTCACAAAGTGTAATATAGAAGAAAGTACTATGGACCAAATGTATGCATAATGAAAAGTAAAAACATCCTATGGTGGTCATAGAGTACTTCTTATGAAAACTGAATATAAAAGGTGGACACTTTGGATAGATAAATAAGTAGAGGTAAAGCATGAATAAGTTTCATCTAACTTCCAAACACTTCTACTTAAGTTAATGCTTGCAATGTGGTAGTCATTGGTGTGGAGCTCTCATTACCCCTATCATAGCATCTTGAATGATTAATGTTTAAAGTGAAAGCAAATATGAGTGGTGTGCTTGACAATGTATTGGTTGAATGTCTCATGTCCCTTGAATACAAGTACCTACACCATGTGTTACTCACTTTGGTCCACAAAGTAAATTCAAATAAAGGTCATTGCAAGTAATAATAGTATCATCAAGAACTGCACTGGGGTACCTCTTGCCCCTTGACATGAACAAGCCCATGTCAAAACAACAAGACAAACAGACAATGAACAATCTCAGCACTCTTTTATTTACTATGGGTATAGCTTTTTATTATGAGGTGCATCACTGAATGAACATTATGGTTATGCTGTAAATTTCCACCATGAATGATGCATGGCTTAGATTAGCGGCCCAGGCATTTCTCTAACCATTTATACAAACTCTTTGAACTTACTAAGTATCCACATTCATTTCACCCATGATAGGCATCCATAAACAAAAGTACATGACATCAACTAAATATAAATAAGTGCAATGTTGAAAGCTTGCCATGTGACAGCACATATGGGCTAACTCCCAACCAAAACAATTGTCAAGCCCACAACTTCATAATTTTAATCACAATGGTTCATGCTTATTAAATGCAATAAAAGTAAATTGTGCATCAAGTTCGTGAGAGCTTTTAACCAATTTTTCCCATGACAATCAATAACATAAGCATTTAAATTCAGAAATGTAGATAACACAATATAACATGATAAACATACTTGGAATAGCATAAAGCTAATAGGTAGATATGGTGGACTCACTGGAAAAACTTTGGTTGAAGGTGTTGGGAAACAAGCTTTTTACTTGTTGTAATTTTTGGGCTAGCAATAGGGAGAAAGTTGACCATCTAAATGCATGCATAAGTGTCCATAGAACTAATCAATCCATGTTAAACCAAGTAAAGTTAAAATTCAACATCTAAACATGGTAAAAGATAGCTCTTGACAACACACTTGCAAATTAACATTCATTCAAAGCACATGAATTATGCAACTATATGTATCTTTTAAAATCAACTCAAACATCCCTATCCCAATATATTTAATAGCATCCAACATAATTCAACCCAAACTTCCAGTAGCTCTCTCATATATAAATGATAGTGGTGGTCTATAAAAATCAAACCGAAATAACAAAAGCAAAAAAAAACAGACGCTCCAAGTTTATACGATAAAGTGCTTTGATCGAAAAACAGAAGTTAGACGTGTGCAAACCGAGAGTGTGTTGGTCAGTGGGGTTGTCTTGACATCCCCAAGCTTATGGTCTTCACCATCCTTGGATAGCTCTTGGTGCAGCTCCTCTAATCCCTGTGAAAAAACTTCAAAACACCGTTTCTCCCATTTCTTTTCTGTGGGGTGATATTAGTAGTGATAAACAAATAGGTTCCTTGCTGCATAAAATCCTTAGGCAAAAATTCATATGAATGTCCAGAGAGTATATAATGTTGTATGCCTACTCATAAACTCAATTGAATCAAAAAGATTCAAGCAAAAAGCTCAAAGAATGCATCAAACAATATCAAGACAGAATCTGTCCAGAAAAACAGCAGCAGCAAAACGCATTTTTCTACCCTACTTAAACTCGTCAGAAAAATCTGAAAAAATCACGTATACAGAGGATGAAAAGTTGAAGCTACAGTTCAAATTACAGCTCAATCGGAGTTACAGATAAAAAATGAAAAATCAAACCGTGCACAGACTTCGTGCAGGCAGAAAACTCTCCGAAAATGAATAGCAACTTTTCAAACCCAAAATAGGTAAAACTTGGTTCTTTATTAAAAATCCCAGAAACAAAACTAACAAACTACTCTCTTGTTACAGCAAGAGGACTCAAAGAAAATCTCAAACAAAAACAACCGGGTTGCCTCCCGTAAAGCGCTTTCTTTATAGCCATATAGCTAGGCTTACTTACTTGATAATCAAAGGGGACGTAGCTCATGAGGGAGCTTGAACCTTGGTGTGTCCCTCTTCCTTGGGAAGTGTTCCATGCTCTTCTTGTGTGGAAACTGAAACTTCACATTCCCTTCCTTTGAATCAATAATGGCACCTGTAGTACGAAGAAAAGGTCTTCCCAAAATAATAGGACTAGAGGTTTTATTCCCCATGTCCATGATTAGAAAATCAACAGGCACAAAAGTCATGTGTAACTCTACCATAACATCACTTACTTTTCCTAGAGCATGTCTAATGGAATCATCAGCAAGTGCAAGTTCAATAGAGCATTTCTCAATATTTTTAAGTTCAAGGACTTCATATAGTTCTTTAGATAATATAGAGACACTAGATCCTAGATCAAGTATAGCATGGTGTGTCTCTTTTCCAATGGTTACTAGTACCTTAGGGATCCATATATCCCCAAGCTTAGGTGGTATCATAGCTTCTTGATTGTACCTAGCAATCTTTTCTTTTAAGACATGATTAGCAATATAGGAACCAAAACCAGCCTGGTTAATATTAACAGAAGGATCACTTGCAAATTTTTGTAAGATAGAAATTAATTCATGCAAGCTACACTTCTCTAAATCAACAAATGGTTCCTTAACTTCACTAAGCATTTTAACTTCCTCAACTTTTTCTCTTTTTTAATCCAAACTTGTTTCTTAATAGGAACTTCCTTCACATGTTTAAATGATGGGTTTTTCCTTAATAAATCACTAACACAAACCAACTTTTCCTCAATACTGTTGAGACTAATATTTTTTCAAGAAATTCTTTCTCACATAATCTTAGTTTATGCATGACATTAACTAATTCATCATTTATCTTAGGAATAATATTTTTAGAAACAGATGCTAGTTGTTCAAAATCCTCTTTATTTGGTAGTTTCTCTAAACCAGCTTCGAATTTATCTTTAGATAATGCAAGTGCTACTGTGGTATCCTCTACCTTTTTCTTTCTACCAACAAAGTTACCAAAAATTCTTCTAAGTGTCATGGCCGCACAGGATGGTGTTGACAGGACAAAACTTCCACCTGTAGCCCCATCTAAAGCATTTTGATACCAAGGATCTATTCCTAAAGATCTAGCTTTTCATCTTCACAAGGTGTAGGATCTTCATAGTGCATCCTATTAATTCTAACCCAGGCATCTTTTAATGTTTCTCCAGGTTGTTGTTTAAAACTAGAAATGGAACTTAAAGGAAGACTCACTTTCTTTTTGTTTTCAAGACTCATGATTGCAAGTTTTTATGTGTTTTTAATTTTTTATGCAAAACTGAAAGTAAAATGACACTAATGCAACTCGAAATAACAAATGCAACACAAAATGCAAAACTGAATATAAAAATGCAAACCGAAATATAAAGATGATATGCAAGACAAGAACAAAACAAAATAAAATGATTGTAGGTAAAGATGGATAAGATGATGCTCACGTAGGTGCAACCTCCCCAAGCTTAGGTTGTTACACAAGTTGGTGATGAAGTTGACTTGATGTGAGTGATCCTTGGATAAACCTTTCAGCTATGGTTCCCCGGCAACGGCGCCAGAAAACGTCTTGATGGCCCTTCACGTAGTTACCCCACAACGGCGCCAGAAAACAGTTGCTAGCCCTTCGCGTGGTACCTGCGTGAAAAGTAAATGGGTTAGGTTGAGACTCCAAGTGCAGAGTGTATGTAGTAGTGGAAGACAGTTTTCCCCACGAGGGGTGACTCGAGGGTTTAATATCGAACTCTCGGGGAACCAGTATTTCAGGTGTTATCTCCTTATCCTTCTCTTGAGAACCTGCAACAAAATAAATTGTTTTGTGCCCTCAACCTCACCAAGTGGTTGTCAAGCACAAGGTGTGAGAATGATAATAAAATAAATATGCAAACAGTAGTAAATATGCAATGATGGTAAAATAAATATGCAAGGATGGTGGTAGTAATGATAAATGATATTTTTGGGTTTTTTATGATGAATGCAAGATGTAAAAGTGTTTTTGTATTTTCGGATTTAATAATGGCAGCAAACAAAAGTGGTGATAAAAGTGTTGGAAAGGTGTTTCTTATGATTAAAAATGGACCGGGGTTCATGGTTTCACAAATGCACTCTCTCTTGATAACGTGGTAGACAATGGAACACTAAAATTAACATGTAAGATGGCAAGACATGGTTTGACAAGTTATTAATAATATGGGCATCACGTCCTAACATAGAGATCTCAAGTATAAGTTGTTCTCTCTCTTATGCTCCACCAAGATGCGAACTAAATCATAACACCTTAGTAATTAAGATAAATCAGAGCATAGCAATAAGTTCAATGACATGAAGTTAAAATAAGAACATGCTAGATCTAGTCATGGAGGTAGTGGCCAAGGTCACATCCACTCTCCGGTAGCATGGTATTTTTGTTTATCCCTAGTGAGGCAACAAAGTAAGGTAGAAAACCCAAGTGGATCGCAGAACTATCTGTCACGTTCACTGCACTAGCCACCCCCCGTTACTCCAACTAATGCACACGTTCCCCCTCACATGCTCTCATAAACATGCTTGATCATGACAAGTAAATAAGAACGGGGTACAT
The DNA here is from genome assembly GCA_947311845.1 of Poa pratensis. NCBI lineage: Eukaryota > Viridiplantae > Streptophyta > Magnoliopsida > Poales > Poaceae > Poa > Poa pratensis. The sequence continues at coordinate 7,152,288 of CAMZMU010000056.1, read as the reverse complement.
AATATGCATCTACTTTCATAACTGAAACAAAACCATTGCAATCTCAAACATGTATTAACTCATAATAAAGATCCACCACAAAGGAATTACATAGATGACCGTAATCATGTTCAGCAGCTCATACGGTACTAATTAGTGAAGCTCATAGAGAGGAGAGATACATAAGTTACTTCCACAAACCCATAGTCCAGGGGTGGACTACTCCCTCTTCATCATGGTGTCGGTGGAGATGTTGTTGGAGGGAAGGAGACCACACCGGCAGCGCCCCGCCGGAGTTTTCCCCCTCCAATCTTCAGCTCCAGATCTCTGTTTCGTGGTTTCTGTGTTTCGGCGGCGCTCCCTTTCGCGAAAGCCCTGGGGGTCTATATATAGTCGTTTTTAGGTCAAGACGAAGCTTCGGGAAGAAAGATCGACGACAGCGGAGGCCCGAGGGCCAGGATGGGGGACCCCACGCGGTCAGGGAATCTGGCCGCGTGGGCCCACCCCTTTTGGCCTTCTGGTCTCCGTTTCTTCGATTCCTTTGCGCCTACGTTTCGTTCCTTCCAAAAAAAATGATCCCCGTAAAGTTTCAGGTCATTTGGACGTCGTTTGGGTCCCTGAAACATCAAAATATAGAAAAAAAGGTTTTCTGACAGCGCAGGGTTAATTCCAGAAAAATGGGGAAGTTGTTAATTATCCCCAAAACTCAATATAAATCATGAATATAACCCTTATATGATGCAAATAACATGGAATAACATGTAATAAAATGTAAAGTTCATGTATGCATTTTACATGCATCAGCCCCCAATTCTCCTCTCCCAAGCACACCTTACTCTTAGGATTGTTTGTCCAATTGGTCAATCCAACCAATCCAATCTAGCCACCACAAGATGGAAGATTAGCAAGTAATCGCAACTACAAGCGGAAGCCTTGGTATCCACGAAGGGATCTTCTCCACAAGGGGAGGCCTTTGTTCATCTCCACAAGGGGAGGCCTTGATTCATCTCCATAGGAGGAAAGAGACACTTTGAGAAGAAGGAGCAAGGCTCTACTCTAATCCCAAATCATAGTCTAACCCTAACCCTAGGAAGTGGACGCACTATTTATAGTCTAGATCTAAAAGGGGATAAGATTACAAGGCACGAGAGCCTTTTCAGCGCGCAGGCTCGCCCGCAGCGGTAGTACCGGCTGGAGTCCGGTAGTACCGGGCTTGCGGTAGTACCGGGCTAGTACCGGGTCACTACCGGGATAGAACTTGACGATACCCGTAGCTCCTGGGAGATCCGGTAGTAGACGCGGTAGTGGGCGCGGTAGTACCGCGCCGGCGTGTGGCGGTAGTACCGGGACGGCAAGGCGCGGTAGTACCGGCCCCGGTAGTCTCTCCGGCAGGTGACACGTCAGGCGGAGGCGGTAGTACCGGGTCATGTCTGGTAGTACCGCCCGAAGCAGTTTGGGCTTCTTCTTCTTCTTCTTGGCTGCTCTCTTGGCCATCTCTTGGGTCTTCTCTTGGTCATCTTCTCCACTCCATTGTGGTCGTCGTCAAGGTGGTTCCTGAGTATGCACAAAGTATCCGAATGAAGTAGCAACCCATTCAAAGGAGTGTCGAGATCACACATAGATAGGAGTGAATTCACCTTATCATGGAGAGCTTTGACTCTTGCTCTTGTCATTGGGCCACTTGTTGTAGGAGCCATAGGTTGGGCTACATCATCCCCCCCCCCCTTGGAAAAGAGTCGTCCTCGACTCTTGGTCATCCTCATCGCTTGATGTTCCAAGGTATGGCGATAGGTCGGCGACGTTGAAGGTGTCATGGACCAAGTGTTTGGAGTTGGAGATGTCGATCTTGTAGGCATTGTCGTTGATGCGCTTGATAACCTTGAAAGGTCCATCTCCACGAGGGTGAAGCTTGGACTTCCTTGCATCCGGAAGCGATCTTTGCGAAGGTGTAGCCAAACAAGGTCTCCTTCTTCAAATATCATGGCGCGCTTGTGTTTGTTCATCTTCGTAGCATGGTCTTTGTTGTGCTTCTCAAGCGTGGCCCTTGTGTCTTCATGTAGCGGCTCGCTTGTCGAAGTCCATGTTAACTTGCTCACGGAGTGGAAGTGGTAGCATGTCGAGCGCGGTGTAGGGGTTGGAGCCATAGACGACCTCGAAGGGTGTTCTCTTGTTGCGCGATGTAGTGCTCGATTGTAGGCGAACTCGGCGTGTGGGATGCACTCTTCCCAATTCTTCAAGTTAGGCTTGATCAACACACGAAGGAGTGTGATAGGCTTCGGTTCACCACTTCGGTTTGGCCATCGGTTTGAGGGTGGTATGCGGTGGAGAATAGTTGCTTGATTCCCATCTTGGCCATCAAAGTCTTCCAAAAATAGCTCACGAACTTGACGTCACGATCCGACACAATGGTCTTGGGCACGCCATGAAGACGGACGATTTCCCTGAAAAACAAAGTAGCAATGTGTGAAGCATCGTCGTCTTGTTGCAAGGTATAAAGTGTGCCATTTTAGAGAAGCGATCAATGACGACAAAGATGGAATCCTTGTTTGTTTTAGTGCGTGGGAGTCCTAAGACAAAATCCATAGCTATATCGGACCATGGGTGATGTGGAATAGGCAAAGGTGTATAACCATGAGAGTTTAGAGTAGACTTAGCTTTGAGACATGTAGAACATCGTCGAACTAGGCGTTCCACATCACGCTTCATTCTTGGCCAATAGTAGTTGGTGGCGAGCATGGCGTAGGTCTTGTCGCGTCCAAAGTGACCCATGAGTGATCCTCCATGAGATTCCTTCAAAAGGACCAAACGAAGCGAAGACTCGGGTATACATAGTTTGTTAGCCTTAAACAAGAAACCTTGTGCAAATAGAAATCACCAATTCCTTTGTGCTCCGAACATTGAGCGAAAATGTCTCCAAAGAAAGCATCGGTAGCATACAACTCTTTATCTCATCCAAACCCAAGACACTAATGTCAAGACGTGTAAGTAGGTTGGCCTTGCGGGATAGAGCATCCGCGACCACATTGTCTTTACCTTTCTTGTATTTGATTACAAAGTGAAAGACTCAATGAACTCAACCCACTTAGCATGTCTTTTGTTCAAATTTGTTTGACTTTTCAAATATTTCAAGGATTCATGGTCGGAATGAATGACAAATTCCTTAGGACGAAGGTAATGTTGCCACACATCCAAAACACGAACCAAAGCAAATAACTCTTTGTCATAAATGGGGTAATTCAAGCGAGCTCCATCTAGTTTCTCACTATGGTATGCGATGGGTCTACCATTTTGCATAAGCACTCCACCAATGCCCAATCCACTTGCATCGCATTCAATCTCAAATGTCTTAGAGAAATCCGGAAGGGCAAGGAGTGGTGCTTCGGTTAATAACCGTTTGAGCTCATTGAAAGCAAAATCATGTGCATTGCCCCAAATGAAAGGTACATTTTCTTTGTAAGTTCATGGAGGGGGCAAGCAATTGTGGAAAAATCCTTGATGAAACGGCGGTAAAATCCGGCAAAACCAAGAAAACGTCTCAACTCCTCAAGTGACATCGGAAAAGGCCAAGTCCGAATTGCTTGTATCTTGCATCATCAACTTCAACTCCATCCGAAGAAACAACAAAACCCAAGAAAACAAGTTTGTTGGTGGCAAAAGTGCACTTAGAAAGATTTGCATAAAGCTTTTCATTGCGAAGAACCAACAAAACTTGAGCAACATGAGAAGTGTGCTCTTCCAAAGATTTGCTATAGATAAGGATGTCGTCAAAGTATACCACAACAAATTTCCAATGAAAGGACGCAAAACATGATTCATGAGACGCATAAAAGTAGAAGGTGCATTGGAAAGACCAAATGGCATGACGAGCCACTCATAAAGACCAAGCTTTGTTTTAAATGCGGTCTTCCATTCATCACCTTCACACATTATTTGGTGATATCCACTTTTAAGATCAATTTTGGAGAATATAGCGGAACCACAAAGCTCATCAAGCATATCATCAAGTCGAGGGATAGGATGGCGATACCGAACGGTGATGGCGTTGATGGGGCGACAATCCATGCAAAGGCGAAGAGTGTTGTCGTGCTTGGGTACCAAGATGACGGGCACGGCGCACGGACTCAAGCTCTCGCGGATATGTCCCATGGCAAGAAGTTCTTGTATTTGCCGCTCGATCTCCTTTGTCTCTCGGGGTTGGTGCGGTAAGGAGCGCGGTTTGGTAGCGGTGCGCCGGGAACAAGGTCGATGCGGTGCTCGATTCCGCGTAGAGGAGGTAGTCCCGGTGGCACTTCTTGAGGGAAACATCTTCAAAGTCCTTCAAAAGAGACAACAAAGAAGGAGGAAGGTTTGTGAAAGTGTTAGTCATAGAAACTTCACCCTTGCATATGAGCACATAGTGAGGGTGGATGGGTTTCTCTCAACTCCCTCATCTCTCTTTGTGGCAAATAGTGTAAGTTTTGTGGGAACTCTCTTTGAAGTGTCACACTCATTTGGCTTGTGGCTCTCACTCACTTTATGGTGGGTCTCTCGCTCACCACTCATCTCACTGACGAACGATCTTGTTGTGCCCTTGCAATAGTCTTGGCGTTGTCGGCGATGACTTGACTTGGTGTCATGGGACGAAGGACGAAGGTCTTGTCGTTGTTCTTGAAGCTATAGTAATTTGTCTTCCATCATGCATAGCACCCTTGTCAAATTGCCATGGACGCCCAAGAGTAAGTGACAAACGTTCATAGGCACAACATCACAATCAACCGTATCTTCATAGGCTCCAATCTTGAAGGACACTTGCACCATGTGTTGAATCTTGACGGCTCCGGTATCACTCAACCATTGCACATGGTAGGATGTGGGTGCTTCTTGAACTTCAAGTTGAGCTTATCACAAAGTTCTTTGCTCGCTAGTTGTGGCAACTTCCACCATCTATGATGACCTTGATGGACTTTCCATTGATTCCCGCTCTTGTTTGAAACAAGTTGCATCTTTGGTCTTCTTCCACTTGAACATTGGTGGTTAAGCTCTTGCCACAACCAAGGAAGGGTTGTTGTCGCCATCACAATATATCTCACTTTCTTCTTCTTGAGCACTTTGCATTGTGGCGACCTTGTTCAAAGCATTGTACTCATCTTCACTCATAGATTCATACTCTCCCATGTCATTGATGATCATGACCTTCTTGTTGGTGCACTCAAAAGATTTGTGCCCTTGTCCGCCGCACTTGTAGCATTGCAAAGTCTTGTGCCGGACGAAGATCCTTGAGGCGCCTTGGAGGGGAGGTACTTTCTTGAAAGGTTGAGGCGCTTGAGGTGTCGATGTAGAGACTCTTGGAGGACCTCGAGTGTTCGCTTGAGGAAGAGCTTGTGAAGGTGTAGGAGTTGACGAAGAAGGCTTGTTGGCGAAGAATGCCTTTGTCTTGAGGTATTTGAGCTCTTCAAGCACGTGGCGCTCGGCCTTGGCTTGATGTACTAGCTCAACCAAAGAGGCATATGGTTGGAACTCCACGATCTTCTTGATTGGATAGTTGAGGCCATTCATGAAACGAGCCATGGATTGCTCTTCGTACTCGTTGACATTGGCTCTCATCATGGAGATTTCCATCTCCTTGTAGTACTCGTCAACCGACTTCAAACCTTGCTTCAACTCTTGCAACTTCTTGTATAAGTCTCTAGTGTAATGGCTTGGCACGAAGCGCTTGTACATTGTTTCTTTCATTTCAACCCAAGTGTCATTGGTTGTTGGTGGTTAGCGACGCGAGCATCTTGTAGTTGTTCCCACCACAAGAGGGCATACTCTTCAAACTCCATCGAGGCTAAGGCAACCTTCTTGTTGTCGGAGAAGCGTTGCACGCGGAAGATCTTGTCAACCTTGAGTACCCATGAGAAGTAAGCTTCCGGATCACTTGTGCCGTAGAACTTGGGTATGTCAAAGCGGACGTTGGTCAAGTCATCATAGTCACCATGGCACCACGTGGGAATGCACGTCCACGTCTCCTTCGATTGAGTCCATCACCATTGTGTTGGCTTGACTCGTTATCACTTGACTCGGAACGATGGTGTTGTGACGATCATGTGGAAGCTCTTGACGAGGACGAGGATCATGTTGAGGAGGTGCTCTTGTTGGAACGGGTTGTTCGTTATTGTTCGCATTGTCATGATTTTGATGACGTGGCCTTGGAGGATGACGGGGTGACGTCCTTGTTCATAAAGTCATTCGCACCCGGACGCCATTGTCATTAGCCAATGGGTCATGACGATCACGTTGTTGCGGTGGTGGTGATGGTATGCGTTCGCGACGTTCATCATTTTGGTGAGGTTGTTCTTGATGCGCATTGGCATTGTTCGCGTGAAGATCATGTGGTTGTTCAACGTTAGGAGGAGGTCGTTCATGGGCGTCGCGCCTTGGTCATGTTGACGTTCTTGTCGTTCGATCATGACGTCCATGACGTGCTTGTGTCGACCTTGAGGTGCTTCTTGTACGGCTTGAGTGAAGAGCTCGTTGTCGCACAAGGTTGTTGATAGCTTCGGTCACCCTCCATATGCTTCTTGCGCATGCATGCGTTCGTTGAAGTTGTTCTCTTGAGCTTGAAGACGGCGCTCGTAGCGTCCTAGGCCATCACGAAGAAGGTGTCGAAGACCAACAAACTCCGTTTGTGTGACATAGCCATGATCACCGCGAACTCCACCATGGATTTCATCGTCCGAGCTTGAGCTTCCGTTTGTACTTCCCCTAAACATTTTCTCAAGAACAAGTGAGATGTGTGGTAAGGAAAAACCAAGACAAACTATATCCCAAGTATAATGTGGCTTGAGAGGAGAATCCGGTTCTAACACCCAACACACACTTATGAGGATAGGAAGGTATGAAGTGGCAAACGAAACAAGCAAACCCGACGACAAGTATATTGTCAAAGGTAGAGAAAATCCACAATGATCAAATTACCAAAGAAACTCCAACCACAAATGATGAAGAAACACACACAAAAGCGAATGATGGGGTTGGGCGACCAAAGGGCGAGCACTCGAAGATAGACAACCTAACGAAGACTACGTGCTCAAATGTCACCCAACACAAGAGGACGCTAGCTCAATTGCTTTTGTGGGCAACGGATTTGCACAAGTGTTACACACTCACTCACTTTGGCGGTTCAAGCTTTGTCGCAACCTACAAGAGATGATACTTGGCACCACTTGATTCTTTTTTTTCTTCTCTTTTTTTTTGATTTTTGCTTTTTGACGATGATTCCTTCTCTTTTGCTAGTGCCAAGATCTCTAACGAACACACTCGCCAATACTTTAAGACAATCACTCGAACAAGTGCAATGCCCGCAATATCAAAGAGCTAGTGATAGGTCAAGGTACACGAAAGGAAGAAGGGCTCACAACGGATTATGATGATGGGGAAATGTCGAGTCCTTGGTGGCGTCGTCGCTTGGCGTTGATGATGCGTTGCTGCGGAAGCTTGTCGATGTCGTAGTCGTAGGGCACACCAAGAAAGGACTCAAACCAAAGAGGAAATGCCAAAACGAACCGAGGAAAAAAGAAAAAAATTCGGCCAAATTTTGAAAACCCGGTAGTACCGGCCTGGGTCCGGTAGTACCGACCTGCCCGATTCCTGAAGTTTGACTTTCGATTTTGGGCGGAAATTGGACCCGAAAAATCCTCAAATCCGTAGGAAATTGGCAAGATTGAGGCTAGGAAACACAAACCCAAAACTCAATATAAATCATGAATATAACCCTTATATGATGCAAATAACATGTAATAAAATGTAAAGTTCATGTATGCATTTTACATGCATCAGCCCCCAATTCTCCTCTCCCAAGCACACCTTACTCTTAGGATTGTTTGTCCAATTGGTCAATCCAACCAATCCAATCTAGCCACCACAAGATGGAAGATTAGCAAGTAATCGCAACTACAAGCGGAAGCCTTGGTATCCACGAAGGGATCTTCTCCACAAGGGGAGGCCTTGGTTCATCTCCACAAGGGGAGGCCTTGATTCATCTCCATAGGAGGAAAGAGACACTTTGAGAAGAAGGAGCAAGGCTCTACTCTAATCCCAAATCATAGTCTAACCCTAACCCTAGGAAGTGGACGCACTATTTATAGTCTAGATCTAAAAGGAGATAAGATTACAAGGCACGAGAGCCTTTTCAGCGCGCAGGCTCGCCCGCAGCGGTAGTACCGGCTGGAGTCCGGTAGTACCGGGCTTGCGGTAGTACCGGGCCAGTACCGGGGTCACTACCGGGATAGAACTTGACGATACCCGTAGCTCCTGGGAGATCCGGTAGTGGGCGCGGTAGTACCGCGCCGGCGTGTGGCGGTAGTACCGGGGCGGCAAGGCGCGGTAGTACCGGCCCCGGTAGTCTCTCCGGCAGGTGACACGTCAGGCGGAGGCGGTAGTACCGGGTCATGTCCGGTAGTACCGCCCGAAGCAGTTTGGGCTTCTTCTTCTTCTTCTTGGCTGCTCTCTTGGCCATCCTCTTGGGTCTTCTCATGGTCATCTTCTCCACTCCATTGTGGGTCGTCGTCAAGGTGGTTCCTGAGTATGCACAAAGTATCCGAATGAAGTAGCAACCCATTCAAAGGAGTGTCGAGATCACACATAGATAGGAGTGAATTCACCTTATCATGGAGAGCCTTGACTCTTGCTCTTGTCATTGGGCCACTTGTTGTAGGAGACATAGGTTGGGCTACATCATGAAGGGGTTCAGATCTGAACTCGCTGCTGCCGGAAAACCAATAGATGATGCTGAGCTCGTCGGGTACATCTTGAATGGCCTGGACGGCTCCTACAACGGCCTCGTGCACTCGGTGAACGCCAACCCAGGCACGACGCTGTCCGATCTGTACGGACAGCTGAACTTCCACGACAGCCGAACAAAGCTCTGCCGCTGATGAGTTCGTCTCGTCAGCCAACGTCGCGTAGCACGGTCGGGACGAGCGCTCCCGTGGCCGCAATGATGGTGGAGGGCGTGGTCGGTCTCCGGATCGCGGCCGTGGACGCTCTCCTGACAACTACGACAACAGGCGTCGCGACGGACGTGGTGACCGTGGTGACCGCGGTCGCTCCCCAGATCGCGAGCACCGTGATGATCGGCGCGATGACATGCGTCGCGATGGTGGTCGTGACCGTCACAATGATGGAGGTGGTCGCCGTGACACTGGCGGTCGCCGTGATGATGGAGGATGGCGTGATGGTGGTGGTGGCCGCCGCCGTGACCGCCGTGGCCGTGCTCCCACGCCCTACGTGGATGTCACCTGTCAGATCTGCAAGATCCACGGCCACCCAGCAAGCGAGTGCTGGTGGCGCTATCAAGATGACTCCGATGATGATGGTGGCGACCGTGACCGCAAGGATGCTCACGTCGCTTCCTATGGCGTCGACACCAACTGGTACTCCGACACGGGTGCAACACATCACCTCACCGGGGAGCTGAACAAGCTCACCACATGCGACAAGTATCGTGGACGTGATCAAGTCCATACGGCCAACGGTAACGGTATGAAAATAGCGCATATTGGTCATTCAACATTGCATACCCCTTATAATTCTTTGAAACTCAAAAATATCTTGCATGTTCCTAATGCTTCCATGAATCTGTTATCTGTCCATAAACTCACACTTGATAACAATGTCTTTCTTGAATTTCACCCATATTTCTTTTTGATCAAGGATCGGGCCACAAGGAGAACGGTGTTTAAAGGTCCCTGCCGTGATGGTCTCTACCCGCTAGTGCCCATCTCCACTGGTTCGCCCAAGCAAGCCTTCGTCACAATAAAGCCATCTTCGTCCACATGGCATCGTCGTTTAGGTCACCCATCTTCGTTTGTAGTTCAACAAGTTCTTCGGAAGAATAATATTTCCCATACTCCAGAAATAAACCCTCATATTTGTGATTCCTGCCAATTAGCTAAGAGCCATCAATTGCCATATCCTGTTTCCACCAGTGTATCCACTGCCCCTTTGGAGCAAGTGTTTTCTGATGTGTGGGATCCTGCACCTCAGTATGTTGGCAAACATTTATATTATGTAAGCTTCATTGATGATTTTAGTAAGTTTACTTGGATTTATTTGCTCAAAAATAGATCAGAGGTTTATCAAGTCTTTCTTAATTTCCAAGCTCTTGTTGAACGCAAATTTGAGAGAAAAATAATCACCATGCAAACTGATTGGGGTGGAGAGTATGAAAAACTCAATAGTTTCTTTCAGAAAATTGGAATCACGCATCATGTTTCTTGTCCACATGCCCACCAACAAAATGGTTCTGCCGAGCGCAAACACCGTCACACTGTAGAAGTTGGGCTTGCTCTCCTTGCTAATGTGTCTATGCCTCTCAAATTCTGGGATGAAGCTTTTTTTACTGCCACGTTTCTCATTAATCTTCTCCCTAGTAAGGTCATCAACTTTGATACTCCTGTTCAACGCCTTTTGCATCATAAGCCCAACTATGAATCTCTTCATGTTTTTGGCTGCGCGTGTTGGCCCAACCTCCGTCCCTATAACAAGAGAAAATTGGCTTTTCGCTCTACACAGTGTGTGTTTCTTGGCTACAACCCTCGGCATAAAGGTGTCAAATGTTTAGACACCAAAACAGGACGTGTTTATATCTCTCGTGATGTTGTCTTCGATGAAAACGTTTTTCCTTTTGCATCTCTTCATCCGAATGCTGGTTCTCGCCTTCGTCAAGACATTCTCCTTTTGCCGTCTCCACAAACTTCTACATCATCTACTTCCGGGGATGCACATGTTGATGACTATATGCCCTTGCCTATTATACCAATTGTTACTACTAATGCTCGGGATCATGCAGATAACTCTTCAACAGATGCTCCTGCTACGCCTGATGCAAATCCAGCTGAAAATCCTGCTACAAATGAGTCAGACAATGACGAAATAAGTGGTTCTGAATTTTCAGAAGAAGACGAAATAGCAGATTCCCTGCTGCCTCGGATCAGGCGTCTGCCGATCCCGAGGAAAATTCCTCTGCTGCTTCTCCTGCAGCGCAGCATCCCGAGGGCGCTCCTCGTCCTGGACCGCGGTCGCCCCACGCGTCTGGCCCGTCCTCGGGTGCCATGTCGCCTCGGCGGGCCCTCTCGCCCACATGCTCTCCACGGCGGTCCCCGTCGCCACGCGCGGCTGGCCGGTCGCCGCGTGCCACGTCGCCCACTTGCTCCTCCCGGCGGTCCCCGTCGCCACACGCCTTCGGCCGGTCACCGTGTGCCACATCGCCTCCGCGGTCCCTGTCGCTCGCACGCGCGTCCTCGCCTCCCGTGCGTGCTGATTCGGTGCAGACTGATTCTGCAGCTGCTGGATCCTCTACTCCATCTGCTCCTGTTGCTCCGCCTGTGCCTGAGCCTCGTACACGCCTGCAGAAAGGTATTCGACAGCCCAGAATTTTTACAGATGGCACTATAAAGCATGGCAAATATAGTAGAACCTCTAGAGATGGCACCATCCGTCCTGCAAAATATGGCATGCTCACAATTGCAGGCGAACCCTGGTCTTTAGCTGAGGCCCTTGATGACACAAATTGGCGTCATGCCATGCAAGAAGAATATGATGCTCTCCTCCACAATCAAACATGGCACCTTGTACCCTCCAGTCCTCACCGAAACCTGATTGACTGCAAGTGGGTATATCGTATCAAGAAGCGTGCTGATGGTACTATTGACAGGTATAAAGCACGCTTGGTTGCAAAGGGTTTCAAGCAAAGGTATGGCATTGACTATGAAGATACATTCAGTCATGTTGTTAAAGCAGCCACTATTCGCACTGTTCTAGCTATTTCAGTGTCGCGTGGTTGGAAATTGCGGCAGCTAGATGTCAAGAACGCGTTTCTTCATGGTGTTCTGGAAGAGGAGGTCTACATGAAACAACCCCCTGGTTTTGAAAACCCTGATACTCCTAATCATGTTTGTAGACTTGACAAGGCCTTATATGACCTGAAACAGGCCCCCCGTGCTTGGTTCTCTCGGCTTAGCTCCAAGTTGCATGCTCTTGGGTTTACTCCTTCCAAGGCAGACACATCACTTTTTCTCTACAATCAGTCAGGTATCACTATATATGTTCTGGTTTATGTTGATGATATCATAGTCACCAGCTCCTCTGATCAAGCCATTACTGCCCTGCTTCGTGATCTCAATGATAACTTTGCTATTAAGGATCTTGGTGATTTACATTTCTTCTTGGGCATTGAAGTTAAGAAAATCCAGGATGGTGTTTTGTTGACACAGGAAAAATATGCTATTGATCTCATTGCCAAAACTGGTATGCGAGGTTGTAAGGGGGCTCCCACGCCTCTGTCATCTGATGATAAGCTGTCCCTCACGGTGGGGACGCCTCTAGGACCTGAGGACAGCTCACAGTATCGCCGCATTGTTGGTGCTCTACAATATCTCACACTCACACGTCCAGATTTGTCCTTCTCTGTGAACAAAGTTTGTCAGTATCTTCATGCTCCTACCACTACACATTGGACAGCTGTTAAAAGGATTCTGCGTTATCTCAAGAATACATTGCAACTTGGCATTACTTTCAAACGTTCATCCTCTACTCTGCTTAGTGCCTTTTCTGATGCAGATTGGGCAGGGTGCATTGATGATCGAAGATCAACAGGAGGGTTTGCAATATTTGTTGGACCAAACTTGGTCTCATGGAGTGCCAGAAAACAAGCTACTGTTTCACGATCCAGTACTGAAGCTGAGTACAAGGCACTAGCTAATGCTACAGCTGAGTTGATATGGGTTGAAGCTCTACTTGGCGAGCTTGGAATCAAACTACAACAAAGACCTTGTCTTTGGTGTGATAACTTAGGTGCAACCTATTTATCTGCAAATCCTGTCTTCCATGCACGTACCAAACACATTGAGATAGACTTTCACTTTGTGAGAGAACGAGTAGCAGACAAGAGACTAGACATTCGGTTTGTTTCTAGTAAGGATCAGATAGCTGATGGCTTTACTAAAATTATTCCTGTAAAGAACTTAGATGAGTTTAAGCGTAATCTCAACATGTATGCAGGTTGAGATTAAGGGGCGCTGTTAGACAATGTATCCGTACCGTATAGGCATGATGTAGTACATCACCCTATACGGTACACCCATGTATTCAGGCCACGGTGGGGGCTCTTCCCACCCTATATAACATGCAACCGATCCCCCCAACGGGGTCTATCGTTTTCCGCCTAAACCCTAGTACGATCACAGACCACACACGGAGCATCGAATCCATTGATAGAGGGTGTGGTGCAGCAGCCATGGAAGTACCAGAAGCTTCAAACATGGAGGCCTGTGTGATGTTTCGTCGAAGAAACAATCGTTGAGTGGCAGCCTAGAGCGAGTCTGGGAGTTTGAAGAACCGAGAAGATTGAAGACGACGGGTAAACACAGGACGGCCAACTCAATTTCTCACCGGATTTGTAGTGGTGCTAAAAAAAGTCTGTTAGTCAGTACGTCCGTTGCCTCGTCGGCAATGTTCATGTCAGCAGCTCAGCTGGGTACTGTGGTGCAAAAGACTTCTCCGCGTTAGGTACTGGTAGTTGGCACAGTGGAACGGTGGTCAGTAAGAAATGCACGTGGCACATCTGACCGTGGCCCTTTGCCAGGAATGACACAGAGCAATACAACAATACACCCGAAAATACTTCAAAAATTTGTAAGAGGATACGACCAAAATGCGGACGTTGAGCTTTAGATGGAGGAATGAGATACTGATATCAGTGCTGCTCTGGTGCCACTACCAATTTTCGCTACAATGCACTCTATATAATGACCAACAAAACTTAACACATTCAAAAAATATATTGAGGCGAATTTACACATATATGATTCTCAAGTTTGTAATATAAATATTTAAACAATATACATGGTCAAAGTCCTAACAGTTTGACTAAAAGACATGCAAAACATCAATATTTTCATGAACTGGAGGGAGTACTTTAAATTGAGCAACGGAATGGCAATTCTAATTCTTCAAGGTCACAAGAAAACGATCTCAAAAGAAAAGTTACTAGGAAAACTAGTACTGAGTGGCGACGTTGTCCACAAGCTGGCATTTATTATTTGAAAAACAAAAGCGTGGGGGAGACCAACTCATCACCATGATCAAACAACATATGCATTAGATTTGTTTAAATAACCACATACTTGATCCAGTAGCGTAAGAAATGACACCAACGCGCGCCACATAGTTGGCAAATCGCAGGTCAGCAGAACATTTAAAGTTGTTTACTTCAGACACAATATGTGGATCCCTTTCAATGTGCATCCATTCAATTAAATAGCCATCTTAATTTTGCCATAAGAAGGCCATCCGTACTCACAAAGAAAGTAAAACATACTCCAGCACAGCGGAACCTGGCTTGCCACATCAAACTTTGATGGATTGTCAAACTAAGTTATCAACAGCAGCAACACAAGTTCCAGCAGAAATATCGCATGAAATGTCATGTCGCAAGAAAGGCAATAGGGCCCTAATACAAGGGACAACAGGTCCAGTATGCAAATTACAACTTCTGGACGTGGGGATGAAGATGTCCACGCAAAGGAGGACTTTTCCATTAACTAACTTGTGAGCTACATAAGTAAATATACAGGCTAATACGAAAGAGAACTGTTTCTAACAACATGGACCCCATGAGACAATATACAGCCAGGCCCAGATCAGGGTTAACAACAAAAGGAATTTGCCGTTACAAGAGCCGTCTCCAACAATCTAGAACCGAGCTGCTTGCAAGGTGGAGCCAAAATGGAACGCAAAAAATTATCTACCTGGCATTGAGGTGACTACAATTAGCTTCAAAGCTGGGGAACGGGGAGCGCTATCATTCGTACAGCTTCTCGCACAAAACACCTAGCAAGCACAACAAGGCAAGAAATTGGAAAATTGAAGCAAAACCTGATAATCAGAAATTACGATAAGCTTGCCGCGAAAGTACTTTCGGTTATCCGGAAGATGTCATACCAACAGCATTACCACGTCCTATATTCAGTTCTGCTAACAAACTTGACCTTTGCTATCCACTCCAAAACAAACAGTTAAATGATATGCGCATTTTCCTTTACAATTTTGAGCAAATACTGTAAGTGGATATTTTTCATAGGACTATATTAGGCATACAACATAATAACTGAGGCAATGTATTACCAAATGAAACTGTTCAAGGTGGTGTTTGTAAACTAGCCTAGGCCTATTACTTGTCAATGCGCCAAAATCAGAAAATAATAGTAGAGGGACAATAAAGAGCAGGTGGTATCAGTTCCATACGGGTTGAAAAACTTATGGTGCACTGTAGTTCATGATAAAACATGTGGATGCCATGCATTTGAATCATGGTTTTTGAGTCGAGCGACTAGTCGCGACTAGTCGACGACTAGTCGATGAGTCGCAAAATAAAGTCCGACTCAGCATCTCGACTCGACTAATTGGTTGAGTCGAACGACTCAATCGATTAGTCTCGACTAGTCCAGGTTTTTGAGTCAAAGAACGACTTAAAGTTGGCCCCGCGCGTCATATTTTTTCTAATATTGCTTGCCCAGCTCCCCCGTGAAACCTAGATCGCCCCAATTTTTCCCCGAGCCAAAACTGCTTGGACACTGTATGGAGATGCCCAGGTTTGTATTATAGACTATTAATAAGTATATAGTTATATACAATTATACATATAAATGGTAATTTTATAGTACCTATTGCTAAACTACTCATGTCGACTAGTCGACCATGAGTCTTGACTAGTCACGACTAGTCAAGAGTCGCTACCCCTGAACGACTCGTCAACTCGCCGACTCGAAAACCTTGATTTGAATTGAAGTAATAAAGAACCAAACATGCTCGGGATTTGACCAAAACATCTAGCATCACACTTACACCAGCAAAGAGGAATAACTTTAAGATAAGGAGGGATACCTGTACAGTAACTTTACAAGGGAAAGCAATGTTCTGCAGAATGTATCGACCCCAAGTGATTCCATCATCACCCTGGTCCAGAATTTGAAGGGTGGTCATATATACTGCCTTGAACAACAGGTCTCTGTTGCTGCGTCTGAAGTTGCTGCCGATCCTGCTGTTGCTGCCGCTGGGCGCCAATAACATGCCCATGTATAGGAACACCCCCTGACATTTGCCTTTGCAACATGCCTTGGTTGGATGCTGACAACAACGCTTCATTTCCAATAAGGGTATCTTGAGGCGAGCTGGCTAGCTGTGAGGTCGAGGTAGCTGCAGTTGGATCCTGAGGTGACTCTTGTTTCCGCTGTTGTACAGATGAAATATCTGGGCTACCTGAATCTGTACTCCTTGCAATGGATGTAGACAGAATCACCTGATTAGGTTGAACTTGATCTATAGGCAACTCTATCCTACCATCGGTGTTCATATGGTGGTTTTGTTGCATCATCAGTCGTGGCATATTATTATGTGATGGATTCATGAGCCGCTGTTGTTGCTGCTCCTGTGTAGCCAGCTGCGATGGTGAATGGACTGGAGCTTGATGGGGAGCTAACAAGGTCTGACTGGGAGAACCCTGTACTGAACCTTGACCGCCAATATCTGATGATTGTATTGGTGAGTGCGGTACATGAGCAGCATATACTTTTGGTTGGTTCCCAGGTTGAGACACTGATGGAATCGATCCTTTATTACCAGCAAAGTACGCTGGAACCTGCTGCACCATATTTTTATCAGAAACTTGGTTATTGGAGGTTGCATTAATGCCGCTGAGTTGAGTAGCATCAGCCGGAGAATTCTGCTGCATCATATTCCCTCGGCCTAAACTCTTCATAAGCTTAGCTTGCTGGCTACCTAGATTTCGTTGCTGTTGGCTTTGCCTAGACTGCTGCTGAGCCTGTTGTTTCTTCTGCTTATGTGATATATTATTGGCAGGCTGATTGGGAAGCACTGAGCTATCTTGTGGAATTTGCGCAGGATTCTGCTTCTTATTATGTGAGTGTGAAGATGGGACAGCACTTACTGCAGATTGCGGTTGCATTTGTGAACCATTCTGAACAGTTGGCACTGCACTAGCTGCAGAAAGTGGGTGCTGTTGTTGGGGCATCATGCTTTGTTGAATGTGTCTCTCTTTAGCTAACCGCGCATAAGCCTGATGCTGTGGGCTTGACTGGTTTGCTCCTCGGATATGAGAATGCTGTGTATTTCCAAACATGTGCATCTGCTGTGGCATCTGATGAGGTTGGGGCTGCTGAACAGGAAATGACTGAACAGGTGAAGATGTTCCGGCATTGGAAAATGGTGCGCTACCAAAATGGGCAGCCTGGCTATTTCCCTGTGACACTTGCATCTGAAACTCCTGCACCGTCATCTGCCTGTGCTCTTCCAAATTCTGGCCAGGCTGCAAGAAACACAGGTGTATTGTCAACAATTACGTAGCAAAAAAGAGCTCACGACAACTACGCCAAGTGATGCAAACCAAGTGGGTCATATCAAAAGAACAAAAGATGCAAGTTGCCAAAGGACATTGTAATGAAACAATAGTATCTTACATTCTTACTATCTTTTTTTTACTCTGTACATTCTTACTATCTACTCCCTCTGTACCATAATATGAGATGTTTTAGGTATTCCAATATGGACAATATACGGATGTATATAGACGTATTTTAGTGTTTAGATTCACTCATTTTGCTCCGTATGTAATCCGTATTGAAATATCTAAAACATCTTATATTATGATACGGAGGGAGTAGATGAGATATCCTTTCAGATTGGTAATGGGCCATCTTGGGACTACTAGGGGTGAGTTATTTAGTCTGGAGAGCAGGATGCAGACATGTAATAGGGACATCAGAGGGATAATGGGGTAATCTAGGACGCCCCATTTCGGCGTTGGTTGGTTGGGGGAGAATAACTGAATGAGATGGTTCTACTTGGGTTTTTGAGTGGGACAACCTAGGACGGTCGCATTTTGGTGTTTGATTGGAGGAATGGGACCAGGCAGCATATGCGATCACATTATCCAAGATCTGGGGCCTCTGATCAACATCCAACAGCCGTTGCATCCAAGATTAATCGACACTGTGATGCCTCCCAAAGTCATTGGTCTCACGGTCTCATGTACTACCAAAACTAACATTCAATAGCCGCCATTAACAATTGCACGACATACCACCACTGGGAAAACTACTCTAATGTTGGTTTCTTAAACCACGGCCCCAAACATACGGTAAGAAAGAAATATAAATGGCATAACACAATACTTGCTGCTACGGTGGTTCTACCACAAGGGTCAATGCAAAGCAGTAGATACGCTGAAATTTAAAAATCATAATACAGTATGAAAGAGAATGCGTACCCGAAGCATCTGCATAGGATCACGTGGCCTCAACATCGTATTTCCAGGGCCAGGTACAGCACCAGGGTGAAGATTTACCGAATTTTGCATGGCCTGACCATTGCTGGATAGCATGTTTCCAGGAGAAACCATATTAAGCATTCCTGGGGAACCAAGCCTTGGAAAGCTCGGCCTTGCAATAGGCGCATATCGAGCTAGTCCAGTCATCATTCCCATACCATTAGCACCAGACATCATTCGAATACCACGATCAACTCCAGCGGGCAACACACCAGGAACAGAAACTCCAGGCTGCTGAAGATTTCTGCTATTGAGCATATGGTTATACTGAATTCTTTGTTGTTCGTCACCCTGTAGAGAGGTAGGCCTAGGCACACCATACCTCTGAGCATCCCTACAACAAATATATTTGCAGAAACAAACATTATAAGACACATTTATTCAATATCAGCAAAAGAGGACCACCTGGTCATTTACCTAGAGGGAGCACTCAATGTCGAAGGCGATGGCAAACTGCTGCCCATTACCATACCAGCAGAACCTGGTAGCCTAGCGTTCATATTTGAAGTTGGAAGGGTAGGACCAAGTGAACCATGATGTGATCCCGGGTAACCAACAGGAAGCGCATCCGGGCTTGAAGTTATTGTGTCACAAATATCACTTGGCCTATTAAAGCTTTGATGAATTAGATAGCAGCACAGAGCATAAAATGACTAGTACCAGCTGTATATAGATAAGAATGTATTGAATAACAAAGTAGGCGCCAAGTAATATTCAAAGGGGGGGGGGGGTTTGAATGGTATGGCACATACGTCAAAACGCCAGCAGAGAAGTTGCTTGGGCACACTTGAGAAAGTGCAAGAACATGAGAAGTGTGAAGCGGATTTATCGGCTTAAGCTCCTGGCTTTCCCCTTAATGACCAAAAAGGAATACACATACAAAGACAGACAGAGAAGAGAATCATGTCAGCAAGCAAATCCTAATAATGTACTCACTAAAGGTGATAGACAAAACACAAAAACTGCAGCAAATTGAGAGGAAACATCAGAAAGATGATCAGACAACACATTAACAGGGAAAGAAATTTGGTACTTTGTGCAAGCAAAATTGCAACTATATTATACCTCATGCAAAATCAAGACAGTACAAGGTTTTACAAAGCAGGATAATACGAACCTTTCTGCGACATGGATGCAATCTCTGCCCAAGGAATATTATTTTCTCAAAATGTGTCTTAAGAGTCTCTTCCTCGAACGGTCCTTGAAGGCGCTGAAACAGCTGTCTGGCGCTGCCCTGGTATTCACATGGGGGTTCATAGTGTTAATTGTTGAAGAGTTGAAATATTTTGTGCATCTGCATGCACCTTATTAATCAAAAGAAAGGTGGCCTTATTCTTCAAATTTATAGCGATTTCGCTTAAAGCTGAGAGCAGATTTACAGAAATCCTACTGCCAAAAAGATCGAGGATCTAGCATTTAACAACCTTTCTGTATACATGCTAAAAAGTATGACATAAATGGGAACACAAACCTTCGGAATGCCAGGTAATGTGGATTGATAGTGTTGAGATGAGCCTGAGTCATCTGCGCTGTCAGCACCATCACCAGAGGTTTTATCCGTGAGAAGTTTGTGACGGTCCTTACACTCATCGGGCCTTCTATATATGCACTGCAAATGCCAGGATGGAAGAATCCACGATTCAGTAAGCAATTGATAACCAGCCTTCCTGTAGCCACCGGAATATGGTGACAAATTGCATACCACATAAGACCCACGTATAAGGAAGAAAGTAATATCCAGCACTTCTAACAGACATTAACATAAATTCACCAACAGGTATAAATTGCTACAACAAAGTGAAAATAACAGTGATTGTGACAAAATGAATTACGCAAGGAGTACTTGCATGATATTGGGGAAAATTTTAATAGGATGATATTGCCAAAAAATGGAAGTTGTAATCTGCTATTACCTTCAGTTGGACAATGCTGTTCAGTGCGTCGCTAACTAATTCCCAGTTTTGACCCATATCATGTACAAGCACAACAAGAGCCTGGTATCTTTAACATGTTAGCTGGTTTCCACAAAATGTAGCAAGATAGGAAAACTAAGTAATTTCAGACATAGAATAACCTGATCTTCAAAATTTGACCAAGGACTTCCAGGACCGGAGTGACCAGCAGCCATCTGACAAAGAGATCAACATTTCAGAAAGTAGTTGATGAGAAAAATGCCTAAGACGGAGGTGTTTTTGCATGCTAAATAATTATCTTAGCTCAACTAAAACAGTTAGGCAGGTAAAACAATAGGTTACAGAATCGACTCGTAGTTTTGGCTCAATCTAGACTCTAGAGTGGACAGCAGCCATCTAACCAAGAGATGAACATTTCAGGAAGTGGTTGGTGATCAAAATGAAGGAGTCGGCAGTGTTTGTGTGCTAAATAATCATCATAGCTCAAATAAAAATGTTAAGCAGGAAAAACAGTAGTTAAAGAAGACTCAAAAGTTTTGGCTCGGTCATATAAGGACCAGGGCAGAATGAGCTCATCTCTGCTTGAGCATGGAATAAAATTTGGGCTAATTTTGATCTCAAACGAGCTTGGCTCGAGCTGGGATTATGAATGATCGATATACTAAAAATATCATTCTCAACCCAACCAATAAATCTTAGTCTCCCGGTTGCCATAACCTGGCCCAACTTCTTGCCCTTACTCTACAACAATTGATTTATGGTGTATTAACTGTCATTTCTGGTCAAGAGCAACGGTGGACGAGCATGAAGCCATGGCTTCAATCCACACTCACATAGGAGTGAAACACACTTTCTCAAAACAGTGAAGTTTGGAAAATGAACAAATTTTCCATTTCTCTAGTTACAACGCATGTGCATCATGTGACTATTATTCACTGATACATTATATTGTCATAATCTTAAAGAAGAACTACTATTGTATTTGGTGCTATGTTTGGAGGTAACAGTTCTAAACAAACTATTGACCCAATTCAAGCAGCACAAAAGCTTGGACAAGCTTCCTTCTAGTCGTGCTGGAGAAATTTATTCAAACCAGAATGTAAACTGAGGCAAGCTCATGGTAAGCCTGCTGTCCTATCTTGAACTCAGCTAGCCAACACAACTTGTAATGTAAGGAAGTGTGTGCTAAAATTCAGCTACCAATAAGAAGGTAAAAGCTTACATGGATAATTGGTTAGTCCATTCAACTAAGATAGCTGAAAAAGCTTTTCGCCCTAATGCAAAATGCACAAAAGGAAAAAAAGAACAAAAAGGGAAAGCAATAAAGGCATATGATGCAATGAATTGTTGGTATCTACTCCCTCCGTATCAAAATATAAGACTCTCTAGCTAGCTTGTACACACATGTATGTAGACATGTTTTAGTGCAAGGTTCACATGAATCTTGCACTAAAACATGTCTAGATACATGTGTGTACAAACTAGTTAGAGAGTCTTATATTTTGATACGGAGGGAGTACTTGATTGCACAACAATCTGAACTCTATAAACTAAGCATAACATATGTATGGTTTTAGCAAATAATGAATCCAAACTCAAACGATTTTAACTGCAAGCAGAGAAAAGTGTGTAAAGAAAAAAGGTTTTTACTTGTAGTAGAAAAGATACAGCATAGTAAAATAGTGTATATAGCTATGCAGATAAAGGTGCAAAATACATAGACTACCAAAATGTCAAAATATTTGGATACCTTCAGGCATTTAGTTTTTCTTCCACGATCCCGATTAGTGATGATCTTTATAATCTTCGTCGGGTTTACCATGTTACTCATTTGTGATGCCACCGGAGATGGCAGTGGGCCAACTGGTGTAAGAGCCTCTAAAGAAATATCAGGTGCTTGATGCAACAATTTAGTCTTCTTAGAAGCATGCTGACCATTTAGAGCTGTTGATAAATCAGCATCTAATATGTGAGAAGTTATTCTTGTGTCCTCTCAAATAAGAAGTATTTGTTCTTATGTTACATGCCGATAGATATACGATATCTGAAGCAGAGACAAAGAAAGTTACCAAGATTCCCATTCGGATCAAACTGATAAGCCTCCGGTCTCTTCTTCAAATAATCCTTCTGGTATAGAAAAGATATAGTATCCATCAGAGATTAGTGAAACTACAAGCTTATTGTATTTCTATTCAGAACTGTTCAGTAGTAGTCGGAACTTTGGAAGGAAACAATGTTGTGTAGGGTTCACTAAACCCTACAATACTCTCTTGCTCCACTACCACAATACATTAAACAACAACAACAACTAAGCCTTTTGTACCAAGCAAGTTGGGTAGGCTAGATATGAAACCCAACAGAAACATTAGAACCCAAAACGTGGAAAGAGAGAGAAAAAGTAACAAAGTACGAGTAAACTACTAATCGGCACATGGATTGCTGATTTCCAACAGTCCTATCAAGAGCCAAATATCTACGTACATTCCAATCCCTCAAGTCCCTTGTTACCACCTCCTCCCATGCCAACTTTGGTCGCCTCTGACCCTCCTCGTGTTTTCCCTACCTTTCATAATCCCACTATTAACTAGTGCTTCGGAGGGCCTCGGTTGGATATGCCTAAACCACCTTAGTCGGTGTTGTACTAGCTTCTATTCAATGTGGTCCTTTCTTGTATGGCCACACATTAAAACCCATGACTCATAAAGGATGACTAAAGTTATGCTATGCCACAGTTCACTTGTGTGCCCTCAAACATGATGTTCACAAGTTTGTTGCTAGAAAACGTATATCTAGCCACCACGAGGCTATTTGGAAGAATGGTACTTCTTGGTGGAGTGTTGGCATTTAGTTCGACTTTACCGTGAGATACTCCTCTTCCAAGCAGGCCCTAATGGATTGACCATAAGAATTTTTCTGATTAATCACATACAGACAAACATAATACCTGCTCATACTGAGCAATCAAATCAACTTGTGGTCTAGGATCATGGGCAACGCCCTGAAACATCAGCAGAATGGAACTAGCTCTACAAACACGGCAAGCAAAACAATTAAGAGAGTTGGCATCGAGAATTTGACCTTTCCAGCCATCAAGGTATAGGACTCGGTCGCACTTTGGGGTGCCTTGTACCCCAGGTGCTTATGCTTTTTCTTCTTTTTAGACTTAGTAGACACCTCACTGCCATCATACATTAATTGTCTGTCAAAATCAACAGTGGATTCAATATCTGCATTCTTCCTGGAGAAAAATCCGCCATGTAATGAACTTTGATCATCTTGGCAGGAGTTTGTGTCTCCACTAGAGGCATCTGTTTTACTTGTGAAGTGAGGGGTTCCAGCAACACCAGCAGAGAAGGGGCTTGCAACTCGCTGTCTAGCAGCTGTCCGTATGCGTTTTGTAGGAATGGAAAGGAAATCTGGAGGTCTTTTGCCATTCGATAAAAAGGGTTGCTTTCCTGTCTTGCTCTCCAGGGATGGATCATAAGGTGGGTCAACACCATTATCATACGGTCTTGTGACATTCATCCTCTGATGCATCTGTTGTTTCTTCTTATGACCCGATTTTGATGCCAAACCACCATCATATGTTCCAGGCAATAAATAAGTGTACGCCTCGCCTTCATCATCATACCCATTCTCCCTATGCACATCTACACAAAAACGAAGCATTGATAAGAACATTTCATCATAATACAGGTACTACGAAATAGTGGTGTAGTGATATTTAAACCTGGAACGGAATCGCATGTAGATGGCTCATAATCCTCCTTGTGTCCAGTGTTAGCAAACCTCTGGAATGCAAATAGTTAATTTGACAGTACATGCATACAAGGAATTTAACTTTATAATAAAAATAGAATGATGCCAGTAGTTAACATAAACATGGATACTATATGTGTGATTCCACAATTTATAGAACATTTTACAGAAGTTGTGGCCTTGTGGGAATCATTTTCTTGTTAGTTATTTAACATTGAGATTATAACTGGTAATATCCAATATCCTCTGAGCCCACAATGCCAACTGAATTCTTGAAAACAACAGGAAGCTAACTTAAAATGCGACAAGTCGAGAATTTATACACTTCAAGATTCAAGGCCAAGGCGAAACACTGAATAGTAATAGCCCCAATTACATGCTCCACTGTATAAGTTTAACATTTTAGCAGAGCGCCCCTGAGATGGAAAAGGGGCCTAAACAAAGTATTAGGTCTTTGGTGCACTGAAAGCATTGTCTTACCTTATTATAAACAGATTGATACTCCACAGACTCTCTGTATGCATGCATTGCACCCGGGGCTACCTCATAAAAGAGATTTGTCTGAAAATAAGAAACATTGATCAATATTTAGGTAAATTATGTGCATGTTCTTATCATACTAAGAGTGGCACCAGCCTTTATTGAGCAGGTTCACACAGAATGAGACGGGGTGCAAGAAGGTGTAAAGAAAGAAAAAATATCAAAAGCATATAAAGCTAGATGGATTACATCTGAAAGTTCATCTGGCACTTTTAAAATGCCAAAATCATTCAGCCTCTCAGGAGTTGGTGGTGCTTCAGCTAATGAAAGACAAGCGGACACATTACAGTTGTACTCCAGAAACCGAAGAGCGTAACTCTGAATAGGAGATTGATGAGACCACTTAGACTGCTCTTGTTCAAGGATTCACCACCCTGTTCAAATTCATTGATCATATCAACCTTGCAGTTGTAACTTGCGAACGTATTAAGCCCAATAATTCATGAACAAAGTATATGCAGCTTAAAAGGAAATGGCCAGATATGAAGTAACATTTGCAGCTATTTCATACTGAGGCTTATCGGGATACATGAAATCTAAAACCATTCAAGCCAGTACATGTAATACCATCAGAGCCAAAAAATACAAAAAAGATAAATCATCAACGTTGTATTGATTTTTAATACCAGTTCTTTTTCAGCTTTGGTTCCAGCCAGCTTCATTTCTTCAAGCCCATTTGATTTCTCAACTTGCAATGCTTTAGGAATCTCACCACTAGTAGCTCGTAAAGTTTCAGCTGAACGCCAAAAACTCGACGCCCTTGGACAGAATTTTAGCAACAGATTTCTGCTTTCTGTGAACACTAGCTTCTTCGAAAGCTGCTCGGCCACTGGACGCAATCCAGTAGCACATATGGGCTGCAGCTGCACTTCTCCACAGACGCTCCTAATTAATAGAAAAGGTTAGCTTATAGTACGTAAATACAGTACAAGAATGTCACACAACAACAAAAAAATTTACAGGTCAACAAAGAAAAACAGATCACTTGAGAAAGTACCTGCATGAAGTCATTTGCCATCCAAGCCATCTCCTCAAGAACGAACTCCCAGTGACTTTTCCGCTTCTTCTCCAAAGAAATATTGCAGAGAGCTCTTTCACCAGCTCTCTAATGTTCACCTGTCAAGCAATGACTTCCTTTTCAGAAGCGAGAGCACTGGCATAAAAGGAGAGCATATTATATAACCTAGTTGTACCTCTATAAACCGAGCCTTTCTAAGGATAGAATCTTCATGTTCCTTCTTTGTCATGATAGAATCTTCACATTCCTTCTTTGTCACTATTGTGTCATTTCGGCTACATTTGTAACATCATTGTCAAAGTTATGCACAGAATTTTTTGTTGATTGCACAGGATTAGTCATATCCTCTGTGAGCGACGCAGGGGGCACACCAACCAAAGCCAACTTATCGGAACTACTCAAAGCACTAGAACATTTGTTGTCTCTATCCAAATCATAAGCTGCCTCCTTATCCACTGTGTCGCAATCAGAAGTAGCAAGACGTCCTATATCCTTTTCTGTGTCAACTACATTGTTACAAACTTCAACTTCATCTTTCACAGCAGTGCTGACTTCTGGTTGTACACGAGTAGAACTGTCAATCAGCATGGTACCGCCTTCCAATTGACCAGGTGCAATGTTTTTCAATCCTTCATCAGAACTTTGACTAACCTTCATTGATAAAAAACTATCATTTTTACCTGGATGCTCAGCAATAGTCTTGGTGGCATCTGTACGACTTAAATCCACTTCATTTTCACTAAAGCTAGCAGTTTGCATGGCAGGGTGCAGAACAGCAGCCTCAATTTCCATATCATCTGCATGAGCATCAACCATACTTTTGTCAGAACAGCCATTACCTGCCTTTTCAGGAGAGTGTGCTTCTCTGAATACTTCGCTGTGTTTAGATGGGAAAGAAGTTGTCCTTGAAGAAGCTTCTTTTTTAATAGCATGAGGAGATTCTGCAAAAGCAGCTGCACTAGGCATCTGGCCACCTCCAGTACGCTGTGAATTACCAGGCACGCTGTTTGATGAGATTTTGAGGGCTAGCATGCCAGCTTTGTTGTTCGTTATTTCATGCTTCCTTCTTGCTTGCCATCATGAATTGCTTGAACACCGCCCATCTCCATTGCCACCTGATTGTTTAATGATGCATTCTTCAACATATCATTGTCATTTGAACTTTTTGGTTTTGGAGGCGCAATGGATGAGGCGCCATGATCATCATTGTTTGCTTCTTGTACAAACCTTGTTGCATCTCCCCCATGAGAAGTTAAAGGAGGAACTGGTGGAGACCTAACAGGCCCAGTACTTGCATTGTCCCTGCCTGACTTGGACCTGCGTCGAGCATACGCTTGGCTCTTTGCCCCAAGGCGGAACAAACCGGAATCTTCAACTTCTTTTACACTATTTTGACCATCATTGCATAAAGAGAGCTCAGGCTGAGGCTTGAAAGATCTTTTAGCGCCTATTTTGACAAGTTCCTCCCCACCTATGTTGCTGGTTTCTCCATCTAAAAGCATAAGATTATCGGCTGTGTTGGCTTCACGACATGATGAACTTCCTGGTTTGCCACTACTTTCAACAGAATCTCCATGGGGTGATGCATCAAATGCAAAACTGCCTTTAGCTTCACTGCAGTCGGTGCAAGGAAGAACAAAAGGCTTAAATCAACCAATAATTATGTCAATGTTATCACATGGCAGACCAGGAACTAATTATCACCTTATCACATTTTGTTCAGCTATCTGATCTGTGGCAGAAGTGGACTGTACACTGAGCGACGCTACATGTCCAAGTTTGAAATCCAGGGGATTGCCTCCCTGCAAAATAGGTGAATAAACCAGGGGAAGAAGACAATGCACAAACCATAATAATGTCATTTTCACGTACCTTCACTAAAAAATCAAGCTCCCTTCTCCGTTCTTCACGGACATCATATTCCTGCCTGGAGTTTGTGTATATAAGGGTATCAGGTACTATGGAAAGGGTAAACTAGCCAAAAAATAACATCGTGGTCAACGTACCTCAGCTCCTCCTGAGCTTTCTCTATTGCAACACGGCGAGGGGAAGCTTTTGTGTCAGTGCTCACACCACATTCAACAATTCCTCCCATAGAGCACGGCTCAGTATCCACCGCACCACAGAAGCAGGTTTTGCTCATACATCACTGCAAGCACATTTCACTCAGAAATCCGAGCCATCCAACGAGCATGACCCGCTCACGAACACACTGTCATACATCAAGTAAGGAGAACATTAATAACAGAATTAAAGCATTGACATGCAAACATCGTCAGAAGCAATACTTGCTAAAAATAAAGGATTTGGGAACCACAAGAAAATGTAGCCTAAACCCAACCAAATATGGCATGTGTCTTCCGTTGCCCAATCAAACAATCACACGCATGACATGACAACATTTTGCGTAATCAAACAAAGCAAACAGAACGACACGTCATGTGATGATTATAACCATTATCCATTAATAAACAGATCACGCCGCGTGTAACATGGACAAAATATTACTGTACAGTTTTAGCAAGTCGACGCCATCTGACACGCTTGGAGCACCGACCGCTCAAAACTATGGCGCACTTTAAGCCCACACGTGCCAACGGCTATTTAATGCACACTGCCGAATACGTAGATTATACTAGCATGGGCATCCCTTCACACCCAGCAACAATTGAAGCACAATTCAAGAGCAAACAGCACAGTACCGCCACTCAAACATCTTCAGCCTACTCGACACACCTCAATTGTGACCCTAGGCAACGGCGCGAGGCAGAAGGGTACCGAGAGAGCATTGGATTGAGCGGGGGACGCACCTACGCAGCCCTGCGCCGGGAGCTAGGGTTAGGGTTTGGAGCAGAGGAGCCTGGGAGAGATGGGTGGACGGGTCCTGGCAGTCGGAGGGGCGCCGTGGGAGGACACCGAGGAGCGGTAGGCCGGTGTTTGGTTGCCGGAGGCAGTGGCGTCGCCGGAGATCGGAGCGCGGTGGGGTTGCTCGCGGTGATGGGGGTACGTCGGTCGTGTGCAGCAGGCAAGGTCGGGAGGAAGGAGGAAGGAGAAGGGCTTCCGTGCGAAGTGGTGCAGCCTGACCCGATCGGTGCGGAGTTTGGGCTATACGCGCGGTTGGGCTCGGTCGGTCTTTTCCCCTTTTGGCCCAGAGCGAAAGAAGCGCCCCGGGGCACAACTGGAAGCAGACGGCGGCGGCAGGGAACTCCCTCACCGACGGCGGCGGCGACCACGACGCAGGTGATTTTCGCTTTCCATTCTCCCCTCGCGTGGAGCCTTTCGTCCTCTTAACCCCGTGGCGCCTTTCCACCTCCCCTCCCGTGACGTTCTCTTCCTTGTGCTGCTCCTATTGACCATCTGCTCATTGTCTCATCGAGACTCTAGGATCTGTGCGGTCTCTTAAACCCCTAATCCCCCTTCTTAGATGCAACAACCCTTTTGCAGGTCAATTGGAGTTGCAGACCAGGTTTCAGTGGCGAGACAGGTCAAGTTTAGGTGATGGGACGCATAGGTTTTTATTTTTGATCTACATCTGGTGCCGTCATCTGGGCAATCTGAATTTACTAGTAATCACTCATGTTTTCTTATGGTATTTACAATGCTGTTCATCATGTTCGTGGAAATGTGTCTGACATTTTGCTAAAATTTTCTGAATACCAAGTGATGTAATCCTAAAAAGTTTGCAGCAATTGTGAAATTGCCAATTTCCATTGAATAAGTAAATGGTATATGTGTCAAAATGGAAGTATTACAAGGCAGGTAAATAACCATATGTTCACATGTTCAAACTTTAAGAAGCAACAAGTCAGTAGAAGTGTGCATCCAAACAAGAATTAGAATCTGCAACTTGTGTTGAATTCACCAAGAAATTCCGAGTCTTAACCAAACAATATTGGAATTACATATCATCTCCATTTTGGGCTGTATCGAAATTGTCTGTTGAATTCTCCAGGCCATTTACGGTTCTGACACCCAAATGGAGCCCTGAAGAAAATTACATGCTCTAAGAATTCCTATATTAGTTATAAATAGACCATTCATCTCTGGGTGGACATACACATTATAGTCTGTTTTCTTTCGATGATCCAATTTCAAAGCACTACTCTCCATCCTGAAAACTCATCTTTTCTCTGCAGTGACATCTCATCTCCACCATCCCTAGAGTTTCCCCTGTGCCGTAGCGTCACTGCCGGTGCTTCACACCCCAAGCCCGTTAGCCTCTCAAGCGTGTTTCTTCCATCACCCTTCTTGTTCTACCTCCTCGTGACATCGAACGTCCCTGCTGTCTCCACCAGCAATCTTGGACATTGGTCTAGGTACGAGCTTTTAGCAATCAGCTATTCCTTAAACCTTAACAAGCACCAGAATTTTTGTTTGTGCTGATGTACAACCACACACCATCTAGATCCTCTCCTGTTGCACAGATATGAACAACGAGATCAAGGAGGCTGTTGATATTATCAAGGTTGTTGAGGGCCCCAACAAGTTCAAGGGAGTGGAGGGTGTTTTCAGAGGTAAAGTACTCCTTGCACGATGCCGTTTATTGCCCACTGCTTATAAACGTGCTATTACTCGTTCGTCCTGTTTTGTTACACGACCAAATTATTTCCCCTTTTGGACTCGAGTAAGGTGATTGTGGAGCTATGATATTGATATAGATATTTTATAGAATGAATATTCATGTTCTAGTCTTAGTCTCTTAGGTGTTCTCATGGATTTATCTGAGGTCGATATATTTCATCTAATTGAGTTGTTTTAACGAGCTAACAATGTGTGAATTTATTTTCTACCCGTATGTGATATGCTCTGCTGCCAACGAGTCACACGACTCGATAACTTTTTGCATGCAGTTGCACTTGTTGCTCTTGATTTTCTGTTGTTGTATATATCTCCTTGATATAACAATGTATTGTAATAGTACTGCTTCTCACTCGTTCAAGTACATCACAGGAGCCCAAAATGCATGGGATATGCTATCTGAGGAGCAATCGCAGAAACACATCACTACTGGTTCCAGTGACCTCAATGGCATACTTGGTGGAGGGATTCACTGTAAAGAAGTTACCGAGATAGGTGTGCCTTTTTTACATCTTCTTTGATGAAGGAATGAGTAGGAGCTCGTGGTTAACCATATAATCAACTGGACAATATTTAGTCCGTTAGTCCTTTAGCTCTGTTTCTATAGGTTGTTTCTCCGTGTCCCGTCTTCTAGTGATAACCCTGTCATTTTTTTACTGTTCTAATTAATTTTGGGTGGCGAGTTTTTGCTCAACTCTGGTTATCACCCTGTGCATGAACATCTGATGAGGTCTTTCATTTTTGTCTGCTGACTTCACATAAAATGGTTATGTTCATTAATATATCTTTGGAGACTAGGCTAATCAGCTACCAGTTTTATTCAGGTGGTGTTCCAGGAATCGGCAAAACTCAATTGGGGTATGTTGCACCTACTATTGAACCAATGCAATTTCAGAAGAAAACTACCGTACTAAGTACCAACTTTTGTAGGATACAGCTAGCAATCAATGTCCAAATTCCAGTGGACTATGGTGGCCTTGGCGGCAAAGCGGTTTATATCGGTATAGTGGTGTTACAGAAAAGAATTGGTATCCAGTGTTTATTGAAAAAATCGTGGCAATATTTCATTTCATTGTAACAGATACAGAAGGCAGTTTCATGGTTGAGCGTGTCTATCAAATTGCCGAAGGGTGTATCAGTGACATAATGGAGTACTTTCCATACCATCATGACAAGGCTTCAGCTGGCCAAGGAAATCTGCAGCCTGAGCGTTTCCTGGCAGGCATCTATTACTTCCGAATATGCAGCTACACTGAACAGATTGCGGTGATAAACTATCTGGAGAAATTCCTAGGGGAACATAAAGATGTAACATTCTTTAACAATTGAGTCTTCAAGTTTAATAACCTGAATAATGCCCCATTATTTTGTCCTTCACCTCTCTTTTGGCTTACGATGAGTTCTCCTGGCAGTTGTATTTTTACTGAAATTATTGTATGCCCTTCCCTTCTTAATAGAATTAACCGCAATTGGTTCAGTGTTACCAAATGACCATTATTTTGCTTTCTGCTTTACAGGTGAGAATAGTTATAATTGATAGTGTTACTTTCCACTTTCGCCAAGATTTTGATGATCTGGCTTTGAGGACTAGAGTGCTCAGTGGATTATCATTGACGTTGATGAAGCTTTCAAAGGCATATAACTTGGCGGTAAGTTGCCTACCATATGTGTTGACATTGGTGCAGATAATCAGGAGTGAGTTGGGTTTGTAGACTGATGGTTGCGATTTTGTTTGTACTTTTCTTAAACATTTGCAAGATCTATCGTGTCATTACGCCATCTGTCTCCCATCATCCCATGGCCTCTTCTGTTAGGCATATTAGTAATCTAGGCTGTTGTTCCTTTTGCAGAATTCTGTATTTTTTATTATAGATGCTGATTTAATACGATAGTACATTAGTACACATTTTCCTTCGATTTTTGTATTAAATTTGGCTTATGAATAAACTAATGAAAATTGTGCTAGTTAAGTTGAGAAAATCATATAGTAGCTCCAATTCCTATAAATTGGTTGTGGTCTATTCTTATACTGATGCAGTACCATTAAATGGATTTTTCTCTGCACTTAATGTTAGAGAGCACATAAATATTTAGTGAAAACTCTGCTACTGTCTATTTGGTATGACCTGCTTTAATACCACTTGAGCTGTTTCCTGCGTGATTAACAGTGCATCTATTTTCTCAATCTTCGCCTTTCTTATCTGCTATGTTTGTATTACATTGTTTTATCATGTTCCTTTCTTTTCTTTGGTACATTCAGGACAATAGAATCCATATACCATTGAGAATTTGGTAGGTTCCAGATAATGCCGCTAAAAAAATTAGGCCAAAGTATACTACTCAAATTCTAAGCCAGTTTCAAATATGCCACATTGCTACTCGACCGTTAGTTGGTCGTCAAAGTGGCTGCTGAAAATACAAATAAGCCACTCCTAAAGAAATCCCAATTCTGAATAGTCCACTTAAATTTTGTGGCATATCCAAATACGAAACTACCGTCAGTTGACTGTCAGTTTTTTGCCATATTGATGAAGGTACCTTCTTTTAATAAAAAAAAATCATGTGCTTGCTTCTCTCCGAACCTTACCTGCTAACAAAAGATAACAAATATTTACTGTGATATATACAAAAGCATGCCTACATACATATACATCTATTAGAGTCGAATATATGGGAGTTGGCACAGAAGGCAACACTGGAACTTTCCAACTTCCGAGTGGTATATATGCAATTTTCTCTAGAAAACAACTCAATGGTGACTTCTCTTAAGGTAGAGATACCTTACTCAATGAGGCTAACATACTAATCATTTTTCTTTGAGCAGGTTGTCTTGTTGAACCAAGTAACTACTAAATTTACTGAAGGATCATTTCAGTTAACTCTTGCTCTAGGTAATTTCCTATCTTTAAATTGTGACCCCTAATCTTACCTTTCAGTCATTGTTGATTCCTATGATTTTAGTTGTCTCTAATAAAAACTTCTGAAATCAACAATGCTATTTTCCTATTGTGATGGTTATCTTAACAATGTTACATTTGTTTGCTGCACTTGGGGTTCGGAATATAAACAGCCAAATTAATGAAATGTCAAAAACCTGGGTCTTCTTCTTGTGCAAACATATATATAGTATAGCCTGTTTATTGATCACATACGAGATTCAGTGCTGCTCAAGTCGTGTGGCTCACTTTGATCATAATAATGTGGCGAGCTAACTACCTCCTGTCAAAGAAAGTGACCTTAGAATGCGACAATCAGACTATTTTAATCTGTAACAACAATATATTTATGCTGTTCAGATTCTCAATGTAAAATTATCTGTGGTATTGCCTTAAATGTACATCTATAATGATGCAATTGTTAGGTTTTTTAAAGTTTATATTACAATATAATTGGTCTCTAAAATTGTGTTTCTAAAACGATGTCATGGTCGAAATTATAATATTTTGTGACTGAAGTAGTATTACTAATTTACATGACACTCTGTTCTTTAACAAAATGGTACGAACATAACACAGGCAAATTGTATGTGGTGTGCAGTTATATCTGACATCTGTATAGGTCTACCCTCCCTTCCCTTTGCAGTGACACTTAGAGTTATTGATTCTGCTGCTTGTTTGTGTTCGCCGTAAACAAGAACTGCAAGAAGCTTGTAGCTTCTGGCAATTTCTCAAAACATTATTATAGGTTATGTGCCGATGAGTTATTAAAAAAATGTCTTGATAACTGCAAGTTGACAGTATTTCCAAAGGGGTTTGGTGGTTCTTTGCATAATTTATTTTCCAACTGGAATCGAATAGTAAAGCAATGCTAATATTTGAATGTTTGGGACATCTTTATGGTTCTGCAAAAGCTTAATATTCCATCTTCTCTGAATATTTCATGAACCGGGTAGGAAGATTGTAGTGAAAATTCTAATTTATGTAATCCGTTGCTGATTCAGAGACCGAACGAGTCATTGTAGGAAATGAACACAATGCAATGCTGTTATGCAGGTGATAGCTGGTCCCACTCGTGCACAAATCGACTGGTTCTGTACTGGAAAGGGAACGAGCGGTGTGCATACCTGGATAAGTCCCCTTCACTTCCGGTAGCTTCAACACCGTATGCAGTGACAGGCAAAGGGGTGAGAGATGGTGACAGTTCGAACTGCAAGCGGGCTAGGATAATGTAGCAACCTTGAAATGTGTGGTCTTGCATCCATACGATTGTGCTCTTCGCCTAGACAGACATTATGTGCCATATTTAAGTAGCTTCTGGAAAAGGGAAGTTCACCCCTTTTGGTTGATCCATTTATCCAAAATGCACCCAGATGCACTCCTGTTGCTTCATCTGTCCCGACATGTAAAATTTTAGTCGACAGCCAGCATAACTGCAATACTGCGGTGAACGTGATCAGCGAATGGGTGGTAGGGGCTGGCTGTAATATCGTCATGCTAGATGTATTACGATTGGTGAGAAAAACAGGTTCATAATCTGATTGGCAGACTCCGGATAGTAATACTCCTACGTATCATCAACTTTTTTGCCGTGCTGGTGTTGCAATTTCTGATTGGGAATTTGAGTTGTTGGTTTGAGAAATATCTCGTTGGTTTGTTAGTTTTCTTTGGAGAGTCATTGCTCGTCTGGTTTGTGGAATCGTTGCTTTTGAATTTGTGACGCCTTCGCCATGTGCAAGTCAACACATAAGACGGCGGCCCGTGGTCGTGTTCCAGAGCCAGCTTGTTGTTGGTTGGATCATAATGGTATGGTTGTACTCGTTGAGGCAGGGAGCCAAGAACATAGAATGGTATAAGAAGACCCGTATTGCGCACCGCTTCGTTCCTATCCCCTGCTACAGGAGACAGGAGGCGAACTCTCAGGCGACCACCGCGCCCTGAGTTCCTCCGGCCAGATCCGCGTCTCCCTCCTCTCCGGACGGCTCTGCCGTCGACGGGAGTGGAGGAGACGTTGATCTGGCCGGGTGGATCTGTGTACAGTAGAGTAGGTTTTCCTAGTCTAGCTGTTTAGTTTTCTGGTCGTCCGGCGCTGCGGTCTCCGACGGTGGCGGCGGCGGCGTGGAATAAAGTTGCTCCCTTCCTCCTTCTGCTGGCTAGCTTGGCGGCGGCAGGTGGTGGTTTAGTGAGCTGGGCTTCCAATCGGGTTGGTCGCTCCGGCGGCGGCCACCGCGAGGTGGATTTTGTGCTTGGTCCTCGCCGGCGCGGCGACGCGTGCCCCGGCGTCGACGTGAGGACATGGAGCTTGTACAGGGGGGGAGCCCGTTCTCGGCGCTGGTGCAGGGTTGGAGGCTTGGAGGTGGTGGTTCCGGTGCGGCTGGGCTGTCCCCGGGACGGGCGGCGCTGGATTCGGTCAAGGGGGCGGCCTGGCCGTACGCGTTCATCGAGCTAGGTCTCGTCGCCGAGCGGCGAGCGGCTTCTGCGGCCTTCGTCAACGATGCTGGTCGTCTCTCTTCCGTGTTGCTGGCTTCTCTGCGTTCTTCTTCTCCGGCGGTCGTCGGCGGCGTCGAGCGGCAGAGGCAAAGGTGGTTCAGCGGTGTTCTTAGCTGCTGTTGTGCTTGTGTCGTGTTTGGGTGCTCAGTGCTGCGTATGTATTTGCTTGTATTTCGTATTCTATGAATGTACGCAGTTCTTCCCGTCAAAAAAAAAAAGAACATAGAATGGTACGCTGCACCGATAAGCTGAAACCGTTGGATGCATCGTCACTAATTAATTGGTATTATCAATCAGTAGGCATTTTTGGTCCAGCACTCAACCCCTTATTTTGATCGAGCATCTCAGTGTCTGTCTCTTGGAGGTTTGCAGATCACCAAGGCATGAAGCTGGCTTTGTGTCCTTTGACAGAAGAAAAAGAAGAGTAAATGCTCATCAGCCAAAAGAAGAGTAAATGCAATCGCTTCTTCGTTTTTCAGGAACATATAACCTTTATCCTTATATCGATTGGCAGAAAAAGAAAATCAAATCAAAATCAAATTTACCTGTATGCGGTGGATGTGGTCCCGATTCGGTGCGAGCAAGAAAAAGTCGGCAGGTTTGTTGTTTCACCTGGCTGGACCAGTCCCAATCAGAATGTATCCATCTTCCGACCTTCACTCCGCATGCAACTGCTCATCAGCCGTTCACTCTGATCCGCACAGAATTCAAAGGCTGTGCCGGTGAAGAGTTGGTCAGGTACCTCCTACCAGGCTACCAGCTGACCGAGGCAACTTGTTTCCCCCTTTGGAGCACGTGTTTTCACTTCGAATGCACGATTGTCTATTTAAGGTAAAAATAAAGAAAAGATATAGCAGTCGATGTGTAAATAGAAACTTCTAGAATATAAAAAATATCTATGAACTTGGGTTTTCCTATAATTATTACATGCTCATTTACTAGTTTGTGCATGGCGAAGTATGTTTTTCACGTTCTCAGGTCGAACAATTAGTTGACATTGCATGCTTTCTTTGCACTTAGTATATTCTCTTGAAGTTCCCCTAGTTTTTTTGTGTGTTTGATTCATACTCTTATAAAAACGATAGTCATACATATGCAAAAAAATATCCATTAAGTTGTTTTTCTTGGGTTTTTTGTTATATGCATGCAATGTATACGATACATGCCCCACGATTCTTTATTAATCGTCTACAAAGGACGATGTGTGTCACACACACACTCAAGATGTCATCTCAAATCGACTAAGTTGTAAAATATCTAATACTGACCAGGTCATGTACGATGCACACTCCATCGGTGTGGCACGTTTGACCAAATGTCTATTTTTTGCACTCTTTACTTTATAACTCGGACGAGAGATGAAGTTTACAACAAATTTGTGTTTATCTGCTCCAAACAACTTTATTTAGCGTATATGCCTAAAAAACAAAGCCATGATGTTAGCAACAGTTGAAAACATTGTTATGAGGATCTTAGAGCACAACTAAACACAAGGGCTCTTAATGCTTCAGCTCATAACTGCATATATAAATCACAATCTATTTGTGATGCACCCCTCGTTGGGTTGGGCCAGGCACCGTGGCACTTATCGCCCTGGCCCATGGACGGCTCTGATAGCAATTTTAGTTTAATGTGGGATTCTGATTTCAGTATTGATACCATCAATATTAAGCAGTACTAGATTTGTAGGCAATGTCCAGGAATGGTCTTCCTTGTTCCATGATCAGATTTTCGGATTAATGAATGATATCAATTAGGGAGTATCATTTGTGTTTCATAGACGTGCTCTTGCAATATCAAGTGCCATTTGTATCTTGTTGTGCGTAGCTTCTCTGTCGTGCTTGGCAATTGGCATAAGGCTCAGCATGAAGCTAATTAAGTCTATGATATGCTATAGTTAGTTGTTGTTTTGAACCTACATTGGGACACCTGGAACTGAGCTAATACTGTGTTCGTTCTGTCTAATTCTGGTTCTGATACATGTCAAGATGCCATGCTAAAACTGTCCAAATTTCAAGAAGCAAATCTCAAACTTCCAAAACATCCTCCCTTACTTTTGCTAGGACATATATACTCCATAAGGTCCACTTCAACGGAATTTTGTACCCATGCGCTAGGCCAAGTAGCCCATATGTCCATTTTCTCTTGTCAAATTGTCATCAGCTAGTGGCTCGTCATGAGAGAAAAATATATAATCCACTGCTACTTGCTACTGTATTAAGTAGAGCTGATTAATTGCTGAAAAGAAAGGAAAGACTTTACTTATCTTGGTAGAGTCTATTTACCATAAGTAAGTTCAATGGTGTATGGTGTTCAAAAGTTCAGGTGAATGAAATCACTGCTTTTTTTTACAGGCTTTCAGGGCAAGACAAACTCCATATAAAAAAGTAGAGTAAATAAAACGGGCGGCAAATTAAGCTAGCGGGGGGATAATGGGAGACAAAATAAGAACCAGAGATGCCTAGCTAGAACAGACTGATCAGTTACAGATTATTCCTCACTCCCAAGTCCAGGAGGAGGAGGAGCAGAGCACTTGTCGTTGGCTTTGACAACGCCGTCGTTGCCGGCGAGCATGAGGTACTTATCCTTCCGGGTGAGCATGGTGCATCCGTAGCCGAGCGCGTCCCCCATCTTCCTCTGCACGAGGTTGGCCAGGTCCCTGCTGCTGCTGGGCACCTCCCTCCCCGTGACCGCCGTCGTGCAGACCCGGTCCAGGAACTGCACCGTGTAGCACATCCTCGGGTTGACCATGTAGTAAAGCGGGTCGAGGCACTTGAACCCGCCGGCTGTGGTCGCGTAGAACATGGCCGTCTCGACGGCGACGCCGACCGGTACCACGTCGTCGCTGAGCTCGGCGAACAGGGGACTGAACCGGAGCAGGTAGGGCTCGCGGCAGGTGGTGCCCTCGGGGCAGACGACGACGAGGTCGCCGCGGTCCAGGAGGCGCGCCATGGCGGCGCCGTCGCTGTCGCGGTCGCGCGTGAGCCGCACGGTGCGGCCGATCGGCGAGATGAGCTCCGACAGGCGGCTGAGGCTGTAGGACACGGCGCGCACCTGCCGGTCCAGCGCCACCGACACGTACACCGGGTCGATGAGCGTGCGGTGGTTGCACACGAACAGCTGCCCGCGGCCGTGGTCGTGGCCCGGAATCTCTCCCTTGAGCCGCCACGACATGCCGGTGGACGCCAGGATGGGCGTGGAGTACCTGTACGGCACGGTGAGCGCGATGACGAGGCGGCCGGCACCCAGGGCAACGCCGAAAGGTAGCCACATGAACATGGCGAGCGTGCTGCCGGCGGTTGGCCGGAACGCGAGCCGGCCGTCGTGGAACACCATGGCCTTGGGGTACTTGCCCCTCGGCAGCGCCTGCCGCCTGGCCCTGTCCTCCTGTCTCACGTGGTACGTCTCCTGTTTGGTTGTACGTACACAAGAGTAAACGGTCACAGGTTCGTCTACGTATACTTAACTAACTACTGTACGACGACACATGAGAAAAAAAAACTTTTGGACGAGTGGGATGTGCGTGATCGCGTGAGGACGACATAATCCAGGCCCAATTCTCCAACCGTTTGATGGAACTCGCGCGTCAACTTCTGCATGCAACTTGTGGAAGAAACCAACTTTTTCATTGGAGAGGTGACAGGTATATCATACTACTTTGTTAGTTCAGGCATATGAATTTAATTATCACCAGTGAAAAGTGAAGCAAGGCAATGTACATATAAATGATTGCACGGTCATCACGACACCTACTACTTTGACTGATGAAATCTCTGAATTTCCTCTACGTACGTACTACTACGCCCTTTTTACCTAATTTTCTACTGGCTACAAACTGAATGAGCTAGTGAATCATCTGTGAATGCAGTGTTCTTAAGATAGCATGCATGCGACATGTCCGTAGAGTATCTATAGATGTAGAAAGCATGCATGATAGTGCATAGCTAGCCTGGTTATACAACATAAGAAAAATATATATGCAAGAATTAATTTTTCACATGCAAGAAAATATATATGTTACAGTACCTTGCAACAATGTGCGAGAGGATGTCGGAGAAACTCCAAGGAGCCAGAGAAGGCCACAGCATCACCCTCCAGCATGATCTTCTTCTCCTCCTCAAGGGCCACCTCCTCCTCATGCATGATACCGGTGTAGAACCCACATAGCACCTTCATCCCCCTCCCGACAACCACCTCCGCGCCGAGATACTCCCTGAGGAACCCGTCCACCATCACCCTGGGCATCCTGGTCACGCACACCCTCCTCCGCGCGCCCCTCATCGCCTCGAACGCGTCCACGGCCACGTCCTCCATGAACCACTTGGGCAGCACGGCGCGACCGGCGCGGAGCCGGCTCTCCCGGAGGCCGCAGAAGGCCGCCATGGCCATGAGTTTCATTGCCGTGTCGCCGCCGCCGATGCAGACCACGCAGCAGAGCAGAGGGTAGAGAGGAGGAGCACAGCGCCTCGGAGAAACCCTCCCGCCTCTAGCGCCACGAGCATGAAGTAGGGGAAGAGGCCGGACCGGAGGAGACCGCCGTCGACGTCGACGACGAGGGTTCGCGAAGCCGCGAGCTTGTCATCCGCCATGGGAGGGTGCTGCAGCGGCGAGGAAGGAAATGCGGTACTGCCCTTGCTGGTGGTGCCGGAGATCCATGGCCTCCCGTGGAAGATGATGGAGAGCAGGGCGGAGAAGAGCCTCTGGGACAGCTTCTTAGCCATGGTCGACGTGAAGCCGCTTGTTTGTGGAGCGCTCCCCTAGATCAGGAGTATAAGTAGCAAAACCCACAGTGTGGTGTGTTTAATTAATATACT
Source organism: Poa pratensis (assembly GCA_947311845.1). Classification (NCBI taxonomy): domain Eukaryota; kingdom Viridiplantae; phylum Streptophyta; class Magnoliopsida; order Poales; family Poaceae; genus Poa; species Poa pratensis. The sequence goes on along the minus strand of CAMZMU010000056.1, from coordinate 7,111,894 downwards.
GGTGGCCGGATTGAGTTGGAGAGAGGTCAGTGTATGTATGGATGATGGATTGCCCCTTGTATCGGACAACTCCCGATCGATATTGGGTTGATGTAGTATCGAGCTGCAGGCAGGTCACGTGTATTTAAACCCGTGGTGTGCAAGGACGACGGTGGTACTCCCTCCGTTCCAAATTAATTGACTTGGTTTTGTCTAAATCTCTACTATATAATATCGTTAGAGGTGATGGTCGGTGGTACGTCAAAAAAAAAGCGAAGCGAAACGGTACATCTATCCATCTAAAAATACTGCGATTAATACAGACCCGGTCTCCCGATCCGGCTCACGTCGATGCACACCATATCCACACGATTCCACTGGAGGCCCATACCCAGGCAGCGATTCGACTGGAGGCCCATCTCCAGGCAATCGTCTGGACAGCGTCCGCCGCCAGCGACCGCTCCCTCCAACTCCCCGTTCCAATCCAGCTCGGTTTCTCCAAACCAGCGATCAGATCACACGGTAGAAAAAAACATCAATCCAATCTAAATATTTAGCATCACCCAATCATTATTGACGTATACGTCCTGCCATCTTAAAAAAAATCCTACCTAGCTGGCTACGTGCCCCAAGGAGAGGTAATCTAGCAAAAAAAAAAAAAATCACAACTCATCTACACCCGCAAAAAAAAAACTCATGTAGCATTTAGGCGGAATATTCTTTCAGTGGGAGGCGACGTTTCCGTCGACAGCGAGGCGCCCGTGGTGAATTCGTCAATCTCAAGACTTGATTTGCCGGCTCAGTATTTCGGAGGTGCTCATAAGGACAGGGTGTGCGTGCGTCCGTTCATAGGGGTGAGTGTCTGCGCGTGTATGTGAGTGTCTGTGCTTATACTGTGTTTTTCAAAAAAAAACTGCACGTAGCAACGCACGGGCGTTTTGCTAGTATGGATGTATCTATACTTGTTTGATGTCTAGATACATCCATGTGTAACAAAATGTGTGTCAATTAAATCCGAACGGAGGAGAAAACATGAGATCAACGTACGTACTCCCTCCGTTCTAATTTAGATGACTTCCATTTGTTCAAATGTAGATGTATCTAGACATGTTACATGTATAGATACATCCACTTTTGAAAAAATGGAAGTCATCTACTCCCTCCGTTCCAAAATAGATGACTTCCATTTGTTCAAAAGTAGATGTATCTATACACGTAACATGTCTAGATACATTTACTTTTTGACAAATGAAAGTTATCTATTTTGGAACGGAGGGAGTAATATGGAAGGGAGGGAGTAGCTATCATGCGTCTGCCATGTGTTGATGGAAACAATTGACTAGCTGCTAGCACGCTGAACGGAAACTGCACGGATCTTAAAGACACGTACGTACCGGCCGGTGTAGGAGTAGTGATTTGTGGGATCATCAGATTGCCTTTTAGTGGGTGAGAGAAAGTAGCACTTAGTACTCCCTCCGTTTCAAATTAGTTGACTTTGGCTTGTCCAAATACGGATGTATCTATATTTGTTTAGTGTCTAGATACATCCGTATTTAGACAAACTCAAGTCAAGTAATTTGGAACGGAGGGAGTACATTAGTAATTGGATCCGTCACGAAAACCTTTTCTTCTCCGGCGAGAGGGACATTGATTAGGCCAGCACACGACGGCCGGCCGGTGAGTCTGGAATTACCCGGCCCTCAGGTTTCTCCGTGATTTGCGTTCAAAATATCATCTGAAAATCGTGACAGGGCATGCGTGCCGCCAAAGGAGCCTAGACTTTTTAAGTTGGTCTCAGCCAGTTCTCACGGCAGGACGCATGCACGCACGCATGTCGGCATGTGCATGGCACACAAGACTTAGAGGAGTCAAAACCCTGCTCCTGCTGATGAACTGTTTGGAAAGAAGCCTGCATTCGATTTTTGTTAAGACAACTAGACAAGCAACGAGTTTGATTTCTACAACCTCCGCATATTACAACACTTATGCAAATTCATGAATGTTGACATAAATGTCAAATAAAAACATGTGACATATGACGTAAGACAAAGATCACATGTTATCTACTCCCTCCGTTTTTTAATATAAGATGTTTTAGCATTTGTCTACATGCATATGTACACAAATGTATGTAGACATGTGTTAGTGTGCATGTTCACTCACTTTATTATGTATCTAAACAACATGTGCAACACCTAAAACAGCTTATAATAAAAAACGGAGGGAGTAGTAGCTTATTACATGGTCTTCTTCTAAATGAGGACATGGGGTAGCGATCTTAGAGCATATGGTTCTAGGAAACGTACCTGGGTAGATAGCCTCTGTGATCCCCAAGCTCTCGGCACAGTTCTTGGATCTGGGGTTTTTGCGTGCCGAGGAAGAAGATGGGCGATGGGTTTTCTGTCGCCTAGCGTACCCTTTTTGTCCCGTGCCCAAGTGTGGGCCTTTTTTCGTTTCAGACAGATGCAAGGATGTGGGCTCGGTCGGAGAGAAAAAAACCGGGAATGAAAAAAATCGGACTGAGTTGACTGAATGGGCCACTAGTGGGTTTTTTCGGTGGAAGGGGACTGGCGGGGGAATGAGGGGGAATGAGTTTCATTAAGCAAAAATGTGTCTGAGTCCGAATTGCATTTTCAGACATCTGATCGTTAGACACTCCCGAATTAGCATAGATAGTATACAATCTTCAACAATTAATGACCTATATATTGCCGGTACCGAAATCTACAAAGATACATATCTTAAGTAATAAATGTAGGTGAAACGAAGCTAGAGTTTGAGTTATCAGGGAAGTTTGAGTTTCCACATAACCTTATATGGAAAATCTACTCTTCTCGGCAGTAAGAAAGAATACATAGACTTAACCGAAAATTGCCCAGATTTAGTTAACATGCAAATAATTAACTCTGCCAGGTTCATTTTTTTTAACAAACTGGCCTACACATATCTAGCAAATTCAACCACATAGTTTTGGTATCTCTAAGAAAACTTCTAAATTTCAAACGATCAAAACCTCGAGAATAAACAAAATTGATAGTAACATCATGAGTGTAACACAAGTTATACAATCTAGTGAAACATCGACAGGGGGGGCCTATGACCAATCCATATGTCCTCGTAAAATCTTGTCTTCCTACCATATCTAACTACTCTCTTGCAATGTCTATACAACAAATCCTTCACCGAAACAAAACTTGTCCCAGATTTGGGAGTGATAAGGGTTATGTTTACTGTGTCAAAGTTCCCTTTTTCAGCTATTTCGCACTAACCAAGTCCTGCCAAAGTCCTTCTTTGTTTTCCAATCTCCAGGTCCATTTACATAGGAGGGCAACATTCTTGATGCAAATCTGTCACCCCAAGCACCCCTTGATCTTTCGGCCAACCAACATTTTCCCATTTAACTAGGTGGTAGTTTTTTTTACATTCGTTTTCTCCTGCCAAAGAATACGAGCCCCAAAGAAGTCACACCTTTTAATCACCCCTTCGGAATGACAAAGAAAGGAAACATATAACTATGCACATTGCTCAAAGAGGCTTCCACCAATCTGAGCCCAGAACTTATAGATGTTATATTACCCATCCAACTAGAGTTCTTATTTTCTACTTTGTCTTCAGTTTCCATCCGATCACTATTAAGAAGTTTTGAAAAACATGTGACATATGACGTCAGACAAAGATCAAATGTTATATAGTACAGTAGCTTATTACATGGTCTTCTTCTAAATGAGGACATGGGGTAGCGATCTTAGAGCATATGGTTCTAGGAAACGTACCTGGGTAGATAGCCTCTGTGATCCCCAAGATCTAGGCACAGTTCTTGGATCTGGGGTTTTTGCGTGCCGAGGAAGAAGATGGGCGATGGGTTTTCTGTCGCCTAGCGTACCCTTTTTGTCCCGTGCCCAAGCGTGGGCCTTTTTTCGTTTCAGATAGATGCAAGGATGTGGGCTCGGTCGGAGGGGGAAAAAACCGGGAATGAAAAAAACCAGACTGAGTTTACTGAATGGGCCACTAGTGGGTTTTTTCGGTGGAAGGGGACTGACGGGGGGAATGAGTTTCATTAAGCAAAAAATGTGTCTGAGTCCGAAATGCATTTTCAGACATCTGACCGTTAGACACTCCCGAATTAGCATAGATAGTATACAATCTTCAACAATTAATGACCTATATATTGCCGGTACCGAAATCTACAAAGATACATATCTTAAGTAATAAATGTAGGTGAAGCGAAGCTAGGTGGAACTTTCCAATATAAATAGGTGACTAGACTAATCCCTATCCAAGTATTTTCCATGGCTTGCAAGATCACCGTTGTTGTGGCATCCATCTTCATATTGATGCTCTTTGCGTCTACTGATGAGGTGCATGGAGAGTGCCCTGAGCGACGCATCAAGCTGTCTTGTCAGGACTCGGTGAAATGTTTTGAGTGGTGTCGTCTCTTCGACTACAAAAAAGGATACTGCGATGCAGGTTCTTGCATATGTGTGGATTTTTGCACAATGCAATCACATGGCCACCATTCTGCAGATGTGCCATCAGCGGATTCTACTCAGACTTGAGTAGTTCCACTGTAAGGGGAGAATTGATGGTTGTCAGGTATCTCATAAATAAACGAGTCAACGTATCGTTAACGCTATTTTGGTGCGAATTCAAAAATCTTCTGTTCTAAAAAAAGAGGACACAAAACTCTCTGGCTTAGTCATACTTAGGTTCTAACAGATCTCTATATCGTGCCACCATGGTAGAAAAGACTAGGGTCACAACCAGTTCATACATGGGCACAACGTATGCAATAGAGCACGTACTCTCTTTTTTTTACTGAAACGATATCATTTCTGCATGGCCAAATGTGTCACATCCTTCTTCCTTTTTTGATCCAAGGAACCCGACAGAGCCCCCAGTTTCATGAAGAAAATATCTGTCAGTTTCCCGTATTAGATGATTTCGCATCCCTTTTTCTGTAATTTTCGCACAAACGTTAATGAGCTGGTAAGCAAAAATTAATGACATTAGTAGGATTCACAAGTCACATTCTTTGAAAACCATATTGCCCAGATAATACCAACAGAGCCTATCATAACTGCAAATATATTTCTACCTACCAAAGAATTAAACCAAGAACTACACAAGTCATCGAATCTGTAACGTGGCAGTGTCCAGAGTAACACTCATGACACTACGAATGTACTTAGCTAAAGGGCACAAGAAGAACAAATAATCTAGAGTCTTGAGATCATCAAAAAACTCACATAGCTCATCTTTTCTTCCACTCTTTCTACTTAAGATTAACTTTGGTCAAAAACTTATTTTTGAGACATTAATTAATTCTCAGGGAAGTTTGAGTTTCCACATAATGGTATATGGAAAATCTACACTTCTCACCACTAAGAAATAATACATAGACTTAACCGAAAATTGCCCAGATTTAGTTAACATGCAAATAATTAACTCTGTCAGGTTCATTTTTTAAAGAAACTGGCCTACACATATCTAGTAATCTAGCAAATTCAACCACACAGTTTTGGTATCTCTAAGAAACCTTCTAAATTTCAAACGGTCAAAACCTCGAGAATAAACAAAATTGACATTAACATCATGAGTGTAACACAAGTTATACAATCTAGTGAAACATTGACCAATCCATCCGTCCTCGTAAAATCTTGTCTTCCTACCATATCCATATCTAACTACTCTCTTGCAATGTCTATACAACAAATCCTTCACCGAAACAAAGCTTTTCCCAGATTTGGGAGTGACAAGGGTTTTGTTTACTTTGTGTCAAAGCTCCCTTTTTCAGGTATTTCGCACTAACCAAGTCAATCCAAACTCCTTCTTTGTTTTCCAATCTCCAGATCCATTTACATAGGAGGGCAACATTCTTGATGCAAATATGTCACCCCAAGCACCCCTTATCTTTCGGCCAACCAACATTTTCCCATATAACGAGGTGGTAGTTTTTTTACATTCGTTTTCTCCTAACAAAGAATACGAGCCCCAAAGAAGTCATACCTTTTAATCACCTCTTCGAAATGAGAAAGAAAGAAAACATATAACTAGGCACATTGCTCAAAGAGGCTTCCACCTATCTGAGCCTAGAACTTATAGATGTTATATTACCCATCCAACTAGAGTTCTTCTTCTCTACTTTGTCTTCAGTTTCTTTCCGATCACTATTAAGAAGTTTTGAAAAAATGCACAAGATCCCCCAAATGCCTAAAAGATTACATCAAAAATATAAGAATACTCATCTTTTTTTCTGCAGCTACCTTGAAAAAGGACATCTCACTTTTATGAAAATTAATTTTTAAACCAGTGAGCCGCTAAAAAATACACAAGATAAATTTCAAGTTCCTAGCACTCTCTAGACTATCTTCAAACATAAAAATAGTGTCATTGTAATATCCAAAAAAATTGGAATGTTTAAAAATAACTAAAAAATTGAACTTATGAAATTGGTTAAAATAAAATCATCAAACAAAATAAAACCCAAAAGAATAAAATAATTTATGACTTTTCCAAAGGACTTTTGATTTTTAGTATTCTAATAATTCTCTATATTCATTTTTGAAGTTTTGGTTTTAAAAGATTTAAAGTTGGGTATTTTATAAACCCTAAAACCAATTATGGCATGAATGTACCCTATAGGCTTCATGCAATAGTTTGAATTTTTAAATTCTTAGTACGAATCGTAACCATAGAATACGACCTTAATCGAAATGCATACATTTGTCTCATACACTATGGGGATGGTGAGAAGAGATATATTTTACAGCCCAGAGGGGCTATAATTGGTCAAAATGGATATGTAGCGTCATTTTTAGCAAATCTTTGACTTAGGATGAAATTAAAGTTATTCTCTGACGAATATTTTATACGGGTACAAACGTATAATACTTGATCCTGTTTGCCCTACTGAAAATTACAGAATTTTTTTAACATTTTTTTGAATTACTAATTTTGTTAAGTATCGGGGTGCGTTGCTACCATGTACACCAACATATTTGGGTCGAAGTGTTACATCTTAACTTAAGAGTTGGCATCCGTGACAACGCTAAATTGATGAAGGAACCTAAATGGCTGTCACTGTTGGGCTGTTCCGGCCTTCCACGGGCGACCCAAACAGCGACAAAACAGGGCATGCATCAACACAATGCGTGATATGTGTTGTGCAGTCGTACATGATAAGCTTGTGAATTGTTTTATTTTTATTTTTTTTATTTTAAAGGTAGCTTGTGAATTGTGATGATAATTAAAGGTTCTAGCTAGCTTGTTGGCTTGTGATGATAATAAAGGTTCTAGCTAGCTAGCCTGTTTGGTATGTGTCACCCGTCGCAGTTTTCCTCTGAAACGACGCAGCGACCACTGCACGATTAGCGGTCTGACCGACGACGAATCGACGATGCCTTGAAAGTTCTTCTTCTCGCTCGCAGGTGGAAAGTTTTTGGCGTTTTGCTTGTTCGTTAGCTGGTTGGACAGTACGTACAGCCTTCCCTGCGCGATAGAATACGATCAAGGTTTCCCTTGCTGGACGGATGACACAAAAGCCTGAGAAGAAACTACATGAAACTCCGTTGCCAATTTGGTCCACAATCAGGGTTTGCCGCTGAGTACAACACTTTGTCTGCAAGCAACAAGGGGATTTTGACCCTTCACTCGAGAAAACGAAATGTCTCTAGTTCCGAACCGAACAGGGAAGGTGTGAAGCTGTTTTCATTCAGGAAACCTGCACAGCTACCTACTCACACATATAAGAGCATCTCCACTCGGGGCGCCCAAATGTCTCCGCCGCGCCGCCCTCAAACTTTGCCGTGCTTTGGCTCCTTGCCGACGGTCGGCGACTCTGGCACAGGCCGTATCGCGACTTCCCGCGACCCACCTCGCCTGCAAGGTCTTCGACAGAATTGCTAGTACAATTTACCGGAGCCGGCGATCGGGTGATTGATCGATTCCCTTCCCATTGCAGATGGATAGCGACGACGAGCTGATGGCCGCGATGCTGTTGAAAGAAGAAGCCGCCATCACCGAGGAGGAAGATGAGAATATGGCGATCCTCGCCTGTCTTCTACAACTTCAAACCGACGAGGCCGCCGCTGCCGCACCCAAACGAGGAGGTTCGTCGTTTGGGAGGAAGAAGACCAAGCCGAGGGGAGAATGGAAGTACATTGCATGCTAGTCTCCGATTACTTTGCCGATGTTCCAGTCGCCACCGCCAAGGATTTCCGTCGACGCTTTCGAATGAACCGTCGCTTGTTCACCGACATCGTGCATGCTGTGAGGGAGTATGATCCATGGTTCAGGTTGAAGAAGGACGTCATGGGAATGGTTGGTTTCTCATCCATCCAGAAGTGTACTGCTGCCATGAAAATGCTTGCATATGGAGCACCTGCACACTACCTACGCTTGTCCAAGTCCACAATCATCAAGTCAACGTACAGGTTCTGCAGGGCGGTGGTTGCTGTGTTTGGCCCGTACTATTTGAGAGGACCAAATAAAGAAGAAACAGCTCAGATCATGAAAGAGAATGCAGTAAGAAGATTTCCTGGGATGCTTGTAAGCTTAGACTGCATGCATTGGAGCTGGAAGAACTATCCATTTGGTTGGCAAGGATTGTACAAAGCAGGCCACAAAGGATATTGCAGTGTGGTACTTGAAGTTGTGGCCGATCATGAACTATGGATTTGACACGCTTTCTTCGGCATGGCAGGATCACACAACGACATCAACGTGTTGCAGCGCTCTCCTGTGTTCGCAAAGCTCGTTGAAGGCCATGCTCCTCCAGTCAACTATGAGATCAATGACCATCAGTACGACAAAGGGTACTACCTAGCCGATGGCATCTATCCAAGGTGAGCAACATTTGTGAAGAGCATCACCAACCCTCGCGGAAACAAAGCTAGCCATTTTGTCGGGGAACAAGAGAGTGCCAGAAAGGATATCGAGCGGGCATTTGGAGAGCTCCAGCAAAGGTTTGCTATCATTCGGTACCTTACTCTGACATGGTCGAACGATCAGATGTGGGAGGTGATGAACACGTGTGTGATCCTGCACAACATGATCATCGAGAGTGAACGCGCTAATCCAGTGCAAGATCATATGTCATATGACTTTCAGGCCCTCTTGCCGATGTTGATCACGAAGTGCCGGCAGACTTCGCTGATTTTCTCTCAATGCATATGAAAATTCGTGATGAAAATACTCATCATCAACTCCAAACAGATCTAATGGAGGATTTGTGGGCACGATGGGGAATGGCAGCGGCAGACCCGGAAGATGTTTGAGTTTTAATTTGTTTTTAGTTAGTGTGAAACTTTATTTTATGTGTTTGAATTGTAAAACATTCATGTATGTTTGATTTGTACTTGTCAAAATATTTGAATTTAGATAGGAAAACTAATTTGGGAGGCCGATTTGGGCGCCGCGAGTGGGGAGCGACGGCGGTCAAAGCCATCGGCTAGTCCGGACGGCGCCCAAATGGCCTGTCCGGACGGCCTTTGGGCGGCCATTTGGGCGCCGCGAGTGGAGATGCTCTAAGAAGAGAGTTATCCGATTGTTGGCAAAAAAAAACTAGTACAAGTCGGATACAGAGGGTATGGATTCCTTGTAGTGACAGTGGTGTTTTGGCTCAGTTCAATCTCTGAGCTCAACACACTACCAATAAATAATAACATAATAGGGAATAATAAAAAAAAACTTCTCGCTTGCAAGTATTATGAAGTTAGTAAAGATAAATGTAGGAAAATATAATAATATTCCCCCAAGGTTCCCTCACTAGTACATATCTGCCAATTTAAGACCCCGCGATCGCAGACGGGAGCAGGCGCCCGTATGCGTTATCCCCTATCGCTTACCAATGGAGAATAAAAAGGCCCAGAGAGTCTTCGATGTCCATATATTCGCATACGCTTTTGTGTTTTTAACCGTGTGCTGCATATCGCATACGGTCGGGTCATTTTGAACGTGTGCATAGTGCTCACTATCGCACACCATTTATTTGCAAAAGTCGTGTGAAATCGTACCGCATGTCTATACAAAGTTATCTCTATATATATTCTGTGAAGTGCAATTTCAAGCGACAAGTGTTTCAATTCGATCATAAATACAATTATGGCCCAGTTAATATTGGTGTTTCTTTCTTTCCCGCTTCCTTTTCCCGCCGTTTCACAGGATTCCCGCCGCCTCGCCGCCCCCGCGCTCGTGTATAAATCTTGCTCGCTAGTAGAAGTGCCGCCGGCAGTGGCAATGGCTCGCTGGAAGTCCAAAGTCCCCGACGAGCTGCGATACCTCATTAGAGCAAGGAAGCAGCGCTTTCACGCGCTTCATGCCTCCACCTCTGCCGCCCTTCCCTCCTCCTCTTCCTCCTCCCCCCTGCTCGTCATCGTCCGTCCCTTGTGCGGATACGCCGGTCGACGACGACACTGGTTCGGGGTCGTCATCGTCGGTTGAGCTGGATCCGATGGAGGAGCACATTTTGGTGCAGGAGTCCATCGCGTCGTGGCGCGCAGAAGAATACAGGACGCATCGCGTGGTGGAGGCCTCGTTCGAGACTCTGCGCCAAGACCGTCTGCGCAGGTGGCGGCGCCTCAAGGTGGAGCTCAATATTTGTGGTGCTCCACCACCGAAGCGGCAGAAGGGCGACCTTGCCGAGGCCTCTGGGTCTTGCAAGCCACCTTTCAACGACGCTGACGACGATGAAGTGGATTATTTCGCCCACGACGAAAACACCGATGAGGAGAATCTCTAGTGTATTTAGTTGGACTATTAGATACATTTTGTGTACGTATTTAAGGGTTTTAATATTTTAATGGTGCCCTCGAAATATTAATGTATTCTCTAGTACTAGTATGACCCGAAAAATGAATGAATTGTGTTGATAGTATCGCCCACGGATGCAGCTGCTAAAATCGTGTGCAATTGCGTCGTATCACACACGCTTGTACCTTTATTAATCGTGTGCGATGTTTGCCTAACTTTATATTCATGCTCTAGCCTAGTTTAACATGTGTACTTTGTACCAGCTCATACCAAGTTTAGATCTGTTTAGTTCCAGCTTATTTCGTTGTGTTGCACCGGATGATGTGGTGGACTGGATGCATGTGTATTTTTTAGCTTCATCAGTTTAACAAATTAGAACAGATCTTATTTTGATGGTTAAACTCTTCCATATGTTTAGATCTGTTTAGTTTCAGTTTTTTAGCTTCAAGTTCTTCCATATTTAACAGTAGCTAAACTCTTATAATAGGGATCTTATTTTAGTGGCACTGTACAAGAATTTGTGGTTGCGCTCTTTGACTCATGTTATTAGTTTCTTCTAATAACATAGAAACAAAGACGTAACCAAGAGGGGACCAAGAGGGGAGGTGTGCAGGGATGTGCATGGCCGAATATGGCCGAATCGCTCTGCCCCTGTCCTCTTGAGTGCGGCAATGGATTGCTCTTGAGGGTGAGTCCACTTATTTAGTCTTTTATGTCTTTATGTTCTCGATTTTTCTATGTTCATATTCTAACACTGGGCATTCAACAACATCTCATTTATCTTACTCCACTTCGGTGGAGTTTATCTTTCGGCTCAAGGCTTTCCGTGCTTCCGCCCAGTGGCGAAGGAGTTCGTGCTGAAACGAGAGTATCATCAAGGCGTCTCCCTTTCGCATGAACTTCGTGTGGCTGGAAATTTATCAAGCGTGTGGTGTCATGAAGTGGCATCTCTTCTCTAAATAGCAGGCATTCACAGAGGGGCTTAAGTGCTTCTCTCTCATGCACGGCCCTTTTGTGCTTTGAAAAGAGTTAGTATAAATAAATCCATCATTATTTTATATGACTTATTTGTCTAACAATAGAACTGACTCGTTTCTTTATAGTTGAACACAGGAGTCACAATGACACAATGCAGTCCAGAAGCTCGCCTCACAAAATTTTCTCCTCCAAACCGTCGCACCTGTGATGTTTTGGTCCACTGCATAAGACATTTTTTAGTTAAGAGTGTCTTATACAGTGAGGCCAAAATATCACGCTGGTGACGCAAAGAGTATGCTGATGGATCTAAACAAATTTAAAGACTACAACTGCCAACGACAGGGTCTTGGGAAGACAGTGGCCATCACGGAGACAAAGACGTAACCAAGAGTATTTTGTTTGTTGATCATTCTCACTTGTATAACCTACTGTCCCAATGTATATGTACTAATGGGTTCTAAAATGTACAATGATTTATGTGATTGCGATATGACACTATTTATATCTATGAAATGTTCAATGAATTATTGATTCGGATGTGCTATACTGTCATTTTGATGAAATAATGAAATTATGGTAATGACTGCACCCAGTTTAGTTTTGGTAAACGTGGGCGATTGGACGACAAACACAGACGATTCATTTAGTAAAACCGTGTGCGAAGCTAAGTAAAGGACACATAAAACGAAATCATAAACCGTAGGTGATGCTACATAACGCACACGATTCAGCAAAAGAAAAACGTCTGCGATCTTGTCAATATCGCACACGGTCCAGTTAGCACGCTTGTCTGCGAAGTTCGCGTCATCGCACACGGTTACTTTATCCGTGTGCGATGTGACACCCCTATCGCCCACCCATAGATAACGACGGGTGCTATACTCGTATGCGATGGTCAAAGTCGACCGTGTGCGTTTGCCCGATCCGTACTAGTGCCTCCTGCGTAGCCTAATTCTATATATGGATCATATACAGAATATTACATGAATATGAGATATTAAATAAGAAATTATATGAAGATGTTACTCCGGTAGTCCGGTTTAGGCCAAAGGCATTGTAAACTAAGTATGAACTTTCTTTGAAAAACACAAAAGGTGTGTGTCTCGATGCATTCATGGAAAAAAGAGTTCCGTACAAGTCTTTGCAAGGACCATGGAAAAAAAATAACGCGCTATATCTCCGCTAATAGCACGCTATAGCGTTTTGAGAATTGTCTCGCTAAATAAATTATGTACAATGTCTCACTAATAGCATGCTATAGCGCGATATAGCACGCTAATAGCGTATTTTTAGGTTGGCGATATTTTGTTATAGCACGCTATTTTTTCATTGGTAAGGACAAGATTATAACACTACGCCACCTAAAGGTAGTTCCCGCCGCTAGAAGTAAGGCGGCCAAGCGCCCACGTCATGACTCAACCTGGATTCCAAGGATTCTACCAAGAGCAACATACAGAGGAGGAGGGAGAACAGGGGATTCCAAAGAAGAACAGCATAGACCAACTGCTAATGGTAAAATAAAAGGAGAAATCGAAGGCTTCAAAGGAGAAATGTAAGCACCAGGGGGGTCTTCTTCATTTTGCAATGTTCTTACCACTTGATGACAGCGGGCGACAGCGGTTGCGATTTGTGCAACCGTCGCATCCCTTCCCATGTCTCTCCTGAACGGGAAATGAATACTTCGAATCATTCGTATCTTTACATCTCAACTGCATCCAACATCAACCACCTAGTTGACTACATTATTAGCATCTTTAATGTAAAAAGATTAATAGATGCACGGATGTAGGCATTAGAAACGACAACCTATATCCACATCTCTCAACACCTCAAATACACTAGAGTAGTTGCTCTTGAATCCGAAGGATGCTCAAAAGATGCACTCAAATCCTATTGGTGATTTGGCTTCTCCCAATCTCTCAGCTAACCATTGCATATGTGCGGTGTAGTCCTAAGTGATTACACTACATACACTTGTAGAAGGATTAGAGAGGGATTGGTGGAATAGTTGATTGTATTGCTTGAGCCTCGTGGGCATATATAGGAGTACATGATCTACTTGGAGTACAAGTCAAGGTAAGACAAATCCTACGCTATCCTATATTTCCTAAACAGACACGATACTCAACATCCCCCCGCGGTCACAACGGTAGCGACGCAGACGGTGAGACTGGAGAAGAATCCGAAGGTGAAGCCGACGGACATCCCCACCACAGTCGTAACGGTCAACGCATCGCGGAGGTTGTGGCTAGAGTGGATAGCCAACGAGGTTGCTCAAGCAAGGCGATAGCCCTTTGTGCCGATGTCGAGGTAGCCGAGACGTAGGGTGGTGGAGCCGTAGTCGAGGTAGCCGTGCGAGGGGCGCCGTGGTCGATGTCGAGTCGGGGTTGCCGGTGTCGAGGGAGTCGTCAGGAGGCGCGGGCGCAAGGTAGCGCCAGGTAGCTAGGGCGCAGTGGTGTGCCGAGCGGAAGATGACGTGGACGAGGCGTCACGCCGGTTTTGCCAAGGCCGGGGACACGTCGTGGACGAAGGCACTCGTCGGTGTTGCCAGCACCGGTCATGCGTAGACAGAAGGTTAGTCGGTGTTGACGAGGCGCCGCTTGATACGTCTCCAACGTATCCATAATTTCTGCTGTTCCATGCTTATATTATACCATTTGCTACATGTTTTATATACACTTCGTATCACTTTTATGCATTTTCTGGGACTAACCTATTAACAAGATGCCACAGTGCCAGTTCCCTGTTTTCTGCTGTTTTTGGTTTCAGAAAGTTACTTCTGGAAATATTCTCGGAATTGCACGAAACAAAAGGCCAGTCCCTATTTTTCCAGCACGTACACGGAGTCCGAAGGAGAGACGAAGGAGAGCCACGAGGTGGCCAAACACACCAGGCGCGGCAGTGGGCCCAGCCGCGCCACCTGGTGGTTTGGGCCCCTCGGGGGTCCGCCGACATCGCCCCTTCGCCTATTTATTCCCCGAGACGCGAAAACCCTAAAACACCGAGCCTTTCATCCAGAACATATTCGCTGCCGCCGCCGTCGTCAACCCTAACTCGGGGGGTTCTGAAGCTCTTCCCGGCACCCTGCCGGAGAGGGGAATCATCACCGGAGGGCTCTACATCGCCATGCCCGCCTCCGGAGTGATGCGTGAGTAGTTCATCCTTGGACTATGGGTCCATAGCAGTAGCTAGATGGTTGTCTTCTCCACTTGTGCCATCATGTTTAGATCTTGTGAGCTGCCTATCATGATCAAGATCATCTTATTGTAATGCTACATGTTGTGTTTGCTGGGATCTGACTTATATTGATACCTATGTGGAGCTGAATATTATATTATCATGTCTATGTCATTTGTGATCTTGCATGCTCTCCGTTACTTGTTGAAGCCTTGGCCAAGTGAATACTTGTAACTCCAAGAGGGGGTATTTATGCATGATAGTTGGGTTCAACCTCTATTTAACCTGGGATAGTGACAGCAAGTTCTAAGGTTGTAGATGTGTTGTTGCCACTAGGGGTAAAACAGCAATGCTTTATTCAAGGATGAATGTATTGTTTACATTACGCACATTACTTAATGCAATTGTCTGTTGCTTGCAACTTAATACTGGAAGGGGTACGGATGTTAACCGGAAAGTGGACTATTTAGGCATAGATGCATGCTGGATAGCGGTCTATGTACTTTGTCGTAATGCCCAAATGAATCTCATAGTAGACACCACAGCTCACACATGCATGTTATATGCACTTATCAATTGTCAATTGCCCAGCTGTAATTTGTTTACCCAGCATGTTAGTTATCTTATTGGAGAGACACCACTAGTGAACTGTGGACCCCGGTCCATTCTTTTACATCTG
The DNA here is from genome assembly GCA_947311845.1 of Poa pratensis. Classification (NCBI taxonomy): domain Eukaryota; kingdom Viridiplantae; phylum Streptophyta; class Magnoliopsida; order Poales; family Poaceae; genus Poa; species Poa pratensis. Next base: position 7,096,332 of record CAMZMU010000056.1, on the reverse strand, counting down.
AAATACAATCTACTGCAATCATTGTTCTCTACTGTTTTATGCAAACAAACATCATTTCCATTCGATACGTTTAACCCTTTGTTTTCAGCAAGCCGGTGAGATTGACAACCTCACTGTTAAGTTGGGGCAAAGTAATTTGATTGTGTTGTGCAGGTTCCACGTTGGCACCGGAATCCCTGGTGTTGCGCCGCACTACACTCCTTCACCAACACCTTCGAAGCAAACCTCGTTTTCCTACTGGTTCGATTAAACCTTGGTTTCATACTGAGGGAAAACTTACTGCTGCACTCATCATACCTTCCTCTTGGGGTTCCCAACTGACGTGTGACGTACAAGCATTGTTTCTGGCACTATTGCCGGGGAGATATTCCCTCGTCAACTTAGAGCCACCAACACGTTTTCTGGCGCCGTTGCCGGGGAAAACGAATTGCTTCTGCAAGGGGAGTCTCTCACACCCAATCTCTTTACTTTGTTATTTGTCTTGCTTAGTTTATTTTTATTTAGTCTTGTTTGCTCTCTTTATCAAAAACACAAAAAAATTAGTTACTTGTTTATTTCGGTTTTGTTTTGTTCTTGTCACCATCATGTCTTGTTCCATGCCTGTTGCTATGTCACCTGAGGAATTGATCTTCACTTTTAAACAAGGGAGTGAGGAGAATTTTAAAGAAGCTTGGTCTAGAATTAATGATTCCTTTGGTAAAACTGATCCTAAAATGACTTTAAGTTTGCTTCTCACTAGCTTCTACTTTGGTCTAGCCCTTTGTTATAGATATGCTTTAGATGCTATTGTGGGAGGAGATTTCCTTCACTGTGATGGGGACCAAGCTTTTAATGCCATAAAAAAGTTGATTGCAACTTCTAGCTCAACTAATAAATTTGATTCGGCCCTTGTTAGCATCCATGCTAGATTAAACACTCTTGAGACACATATATCTTGTTTAAAGGACGGCTATAATCAAATTCGGGAATATTTTGACTATGTTCCAACAAATTTTGAACCTTCGATGTGGGTCCCTACGGTAAAGGTTGCTATTTGTGGTGAAACCTTTTATGCTCGTTGTGATATTATGTCTGAGTTTTGCCTTATGCCTAAAAGCATTTATGAAACTTTGAATCTTTGGGGACTTGCTGAAGGAGGAGAAGGAATAACTCTTACTGATAACTCTGTTATATTTCCCGAGGGGATAGCTGAGGGTGTGTTTACAACCTTTCTTGGGAGAACGGTGTCCACTGATTATCTTGTTATTGAATGTGCAGGGACAGGACAAATTACACTTGGAAGATCTCTGCTCAAATTAATGGGAGCAACCATAGATGTGGGAAAAGGCACTCTGAATCTTACCTCCACACCAAGGTGCGGCCATGTATTCCCCAAACCAAAGAGTAAGTCTAAGGGTAAGAGAGGTAGGCGCATGGCCCTTGGTATTGATGTCAATGCTCCTCCACTTGACAACACTTGATTTTCACTTTCTGCGCCTAGCTGAAAGGCGTTAAAGAAAAGCGCTTATGGGAGACAACCCATCGTTTTTATTTGCTGTTATTTTTGTTTTCTTTGAGTCAAGGAGTTTTGTTACTTCTGTAGCAACTCCTTTGTATCTTTATTTTATCGCAATGTTGTGCCAAGTAAAGTTCTATATTGAAAGTTGATGCAAGATTTGGATTTCTGCGCAGTGACAGATTTTTAGCTGTCACGGATTTGAGCTTATCTCCCTGTAGAAAATTCAAAAAATTCTGAGAAAAATCACGCATATTCCTGAGATATGTACGCAACTTTCATTATTTTAGGCCAGATCCATCTGAGCAACTTAAGTGCCTCGAAAAAATTCGTCATTCCAGACTGTTCTGTTTTTGACAGATTCTGCCTTTTGTTTTGCATTCGCTCTTTTACTGTGTTTGTGTGGATTTCTTTGCTCCACAAAGCATTGGTGGCTGTAGCTAATGTCCAGAAGCTTTGGGATTGATTGTATCATTACAGAATATGAGAATTTTTGATTATGCACTAACCCTCTAATGAGAACTGTCTTGAGTTTGGTGTGAAGGAAGTTTTCAAGGATCAAGCGAGAAGGGTGATATTATGTGATCAAGAAGAGTGAAAAGCCTAAGCTTGGGGATGCCCCCGTGGTTCATCCCAACCATATTCAGAGAGACTCAAGCGTCTAAGCTTGGGGATGCCCAAGGCATCCCCTTCTTCATCAACAAACTTATCAGGTCATCTCTAGTGAAACTATATTTTAATTCTTTCACATCTTATGCGCTTTACTTGGAGCGTCTGTGTGTTTTTATTTTTGTTTTTGTTTGAATAAATTCGGATCCTAGCAATCCTTGTGTGGGAGAGAGACACGCTCCGCTTTTTCATGTGAATACTCATGTTCTTCACTTATATTTGTTGAGTATTCTTAACTAGCTACTGCAGTGCTTTTAGCTCCTGTTTTTCATGCATCTCTTCGAGCTGTTAGCACTTGTTTATAAATACTCTCTTGCTGCATTATATTATCATTTGGAGAGTTTATGTTTAAATAAATTGATTGGTGTTTGTTTGGAAGAAAGAAAATGCTACATGTAGTAGTTGGTATTGGAAAAGACATATGCATTCTTGTAGATCATTGTCTTGTTTGATTTGATGCTTTGCAATTGTTTTGAGCTCTCAAGTAGATCATGTTTAAGCTCTTGCATCATGTAGTTAAAGCCTAGTAGTGGAGAACTACCGTAGAGCTTGTTGAGACTTGGGATGCATATTTGTTCTCTCTAAGGTCTAGATATTTTCTGGTAAAATGTTTGAGCAACAAGGAAGACAGTGTAGAGTCTTATAATACTTGCAATATGTTTTTATGTGATTCTTGCTGTACCGGTTTATACTTGTGTTTGCTTCAAACAACCTTGCTAGCCTAAACTCTGTACTGAGAGGGAATGCTTCTCGTGCATCCAAAACTTGAGCCAAAACCCATGCCATTTGTGTCCACCATACCTACCTACTATGTGGTATTTCCTGCCATTCCAAGTAAATATTTCATGTGCTACCTTTAAACTATTCAAAACTTTATTACTCCTTATTTGTGTCAATGTTTTATAGCTCATGAGGAAGTATGTGGTGTTTTATCTTTCAATCTTGTCATTTACTTCTGACAGACTTTCACCTGGACTAGTGGCATATACATCCGCTTATCCAATAATTTGCAAAAAGAGCTGGCAACGGGGTGCCCAGCCCCAATTAATTACAACTTTCATTAATAATTCTCTTCACATGTTTTGCCCTGATTTATCAGTAAGCAACTTAATTTTGCAAATAGACACTCCTCCATGGTATGTGAATGTTGGAAGGCACCCGAGGATTCGGTTAGCCATGGCTTGTGTAAGCAAAAGGTTGGGAGGAGTGTCATCTATAAAGAAACTAAAATACATGTGTAAACAAAAGAGAAGAGGGATGATCTACCTTGCTGGTAGAGATAACGTCCTTCATGGGAGCCGCTCTTGAAAGTCTGGTTGACAAGGGGGTTAGAGTGCCCACTACCATTCGTTGACAACAACAAACACCTCTCAAATACTTATTTTGTGCTCTCTATATGCTTTCGAAAACTTAAAAAGCTCTAGCACATGATTTAATCCCTGCTTCCCTCTGCGAAGGGCCTATCTTTTACTTTATGTTGAGTCAGTTTACCTACTCCTTTCTATCTTAGAAGCAAACACTTGTGTCAACTTTGTGTGCATTGATTCTTACATATTTACTTATTGCACTTGTTATATTGCTTTATGTTGACAACTATCCATGAGATATACATGTTACAAGTTGAAAGCAAATGCTGAAACTTAATCATCCTTTGTGTTGCTTCAATGCCTTTTACTTTGAATCTATTGCTTTATGAGTTACCTCTTATGCAAAACTTTTTGATGCTTGTCTTGAAAGTACTATTCATGAAAAGTTTTTGCTTATATGATTCATTGTTTACTCTTTATCTATTTGTTAGCAAACTATAGATCATTGCTTTGAGTCACTTCATTCATGACATGAGCCTTGCAATATATTGATCAAGATTGTGTGAAAGCATGTCTCCTCAGAAATTATTTGTTGTTATCGTTTTACCTACTCGAGGACGAGTAGAACTAAGCTTGGGGATGCTTGATACGTCTCCAACGTATCCATAATTTCTGCTGTTCCATGCTTATATTATACCATTTGCTACATGTTTTATATACACTTCGTATCACTTTTATGCATTTTCTGGGACTAACCTATTAACAAGATGCCACAGTGCCAGTTCCCTGTTTTCTGCTGTTTTTGGTTTCAGAAAGTTACTTCTGGAAATATTCTCGGAATTGCACGAAACAAAAGGCCAGTCCCTATTTTTCCAGCACGTACACGGAGTCCGAAGGAGAGACGAAGAGAGCCACGAGGTGGCCAAACCACCAGGCGCGGCAGTGGGCCCAGCCGCGCCCCTGGTGGTTTGGGCCCCTCGGGGGTCCGCCGACATCGCCCCTTCGCCTATTTATTCCCCGAGACGCGAAAACCCTAAAACACCGAGCCTTTCATCCAGAACATATTCGCTGCCGCCGCCGTCGTCAACCCTAACTCGGGGGGTTCTGAAGCTCTTCCCGGCACCCTGCCGGAGAGGGGAATCATCACCGGAGGGCTCTACATCGCCATGCCCGCCTCCGGAGTGATGCGTGAGTAGTTCATCCTTGGACTATGGGTCCATAGCAGTAGCTAGATGGTTGTCTTCTCCACTTGTGCCATCATGTTTAGATCTTGTGAGCTGCCTATCATGATCAAGATCATCTTATTGTAATGCTACATGTTGTGTTTGCTGGGATCTGACTTATATTGATACCTATGTGGAGCTGAATATTATATTATCATGTCTATGTCATTTGTGATCTTGCATGCTCTCCGTTACTTGTTGAAGCCTTGGCCACGTGAATACTTGTAACTCCAAGAGGGGGTATTTATGCATGATAGTTGGGTTCAACCTCTATTTAACCTGGGATAGTGACAGCAAGTTCTAAGGTTGTAGATGTGTTGTTGCCACTAGGGGTAAAACAGCAATGCTTTATTCAAGGATGAATGTATTGTTTACATTACGCACATTACTTAATGCAATTGTCTGTTGCTTGCAACTTAATACTGGAAGGGGTACGGATGTTAACCGGAAAGTGGACTATTTAGGCATAGATGCATGCTGGATAGCGGTCTATGTACTTTGTCGTAATGCCCAAATGAATCTCATAGTAGACACCACAGCTCACACATGCATGTTATATGCACTTATCAATTGTCAATTGCCCAGCTGTAATTTGTTTACCCAGCATGTTAGTTATCTTATTGGAGAGACACCACTAGTGAACTGTGGACCCCGGTCCATTCTTTTACATCTGAAATACAATCTACTGCAATCATTGTTCTCTACTGTTTTATGCAAACAAACATCATTTCCATTCGATACGTTTAACCCTTTGTTTTCAGCAAGCCGGTGAGATTGACAACCTCACTGTTAAGTTGGGGCAAAGTAATTTGATTGTGTTGTGCAGGTTCCACGTTGGCACCGGAATCCCTGGTGTTGCGCCGCACTACACTCCTTCACCAACACCTTCGAAGCAAACCTCGTTTTCCTACTGGTCGATTAAACCTTGGTTTCATACTGAGGGAAAACTTACTGCTGCACTCATCATACCTTCCTCTTGGGGTTCCCAACTGACGTGTGACGTACAAGCATTGTTTCTGGCACTATTGCCGGGGAGATATTCCCTCGTCAACTTAGAGCCACCACCGCTCCAGGTTTGCCAAACCCGGGGACACGTCGTGGATGAAAGCACGCGTCGGTGTTGCCAGCACCGGGCATGCGTAGACGGGACCAGTACAAGTTGTACGCCATGTCGAAGGGGCCAGCAAAGGAGGACTCGACGACGGTTGCGGCGCCAATCGGCATGGGGTAGAAGGTGCCGATGTCGCCCGCGGTTGTCGAAGTAGATGAAGTGGTCAAGGAAGATGACGGTGACGCTGGCAATGAGCTAGTGCTGGACGAAGACGAAGATGTGGTCGGCGACGAGGGTGGTAGCCTGCAAAAGGCCACTGCGATCGCGTGTAGAGGCGCGGCGGCGATGCTCGAAGTAGGCGAAGGAGAGCCCAACAACATGACGAAGACCAAGCACGGATGATGGCGTTCCCGCGCCTAGGAAGGCGGCGCGGCACATACCACTAAGACGTCAACGCGCGGGGACGGCGAAGCGGACCGCGTGCCGCGGCGCTACGGCCGAAGGGGCATTGCAGCGGCAACGCGCGTGTCAGGGCGACGGCGGGGACGACTTCAGGGCGGTGGCGTGGACCGCGTGCTGTGGCGCTATGGCCGAAGGGGCGACGCATCGGCGACGTGCGTGTCGGTGCAACCGCGGGGACGGCCTCGGGGCGGCGGCATGGACCACGTGCCGAGATGCTACGGCCCGAAGGGGCGACGCAGCAGCGACGTGCAGATCGGTGCAGCCGCGGGGAGAACCACGGGGCGGCGGCGCTGCAGCCCGAAGGGGCGACGCAGCGGCAGCCGATGCTCGATCGGTGGTGGCGCGCACAAACTCGGGGGCGATCTTCACGGGAACCTGCGAAGGCGCATGCAGACGACTGTACGGGTCGCCGCACGGCGCGGATGGAGAGGATCACGGGCGGGCGGGTGATCAATCCGATCGCTCGTAAGGTGGAGGAGGCGCCGCTCGACGTGAGGTGGGGTGGCGAAGAGGCCGAGCTGCGAACGCAGCGTCGGCGCCCGAGCGGCCGCTGCGGCGCCGTGGGTGAGGCGGCCACGGTGGAGGCGGGGTCGCGAAGAGGTGTCCCGATCGGAGCATGGCGACGACGGTCGGCACAAAACGACGGGCGGGCAGACACGAGGAGGGCGGCCGTTTCGGGCCACCGCGTCGCGCGAAGCCGCCTAGTCGGTGAAGCGGACGACGGCTATGATGGGCCGCCACACAGCGTAAGAGGCCGCCGTGTCGGAGTAGAGGCGCGCGAGGGTCGATGGCGGCGGTGGGCGACGCAAACCGATCTTAGATCGGAAAAAACAAAAAGAAAACGTTGATCAAAACGATCGGCGAGAGAGAGAAAACCCAGATCAAAGGATCGGAAAAAGACTCTCTAGGGCAGCCGATCAACACGACCGGCGGACGAACCCTAGGTACGGGCGTCACGGCCCCCGACAGAGATCATGGAGATCGACCTCCCGGGGGCGGCGCGGTGCAGAAGCGGCGGCTAGGGTTTAGGATCGAGGTAAGGCTGATACCATGTAGAAGGATTAGAGAGGGATTGGTGAAGTTGATTGTATTGCTTGAGTCTCGTGGGCATATATATAGGAGTACATGATCTACTTGGAGTACAAGTCAAGGTAAGACAAATCCTAAGCTATCCTATATTTCCTAAACAGACACGATACTCAACAACACTAATTAGCACAAAGCCTTCTTTCTAATTTTGACACATGAGGTGAGATAAAGGAAGGTAGACGGGGGAAATATATAGGACTATAGGAGCCTGCATCCGTCTCCGAAGCACTTTCTGTGAGGGAACATACACATGGACTCGAGATGCATGAGCAACATTAAGTGTCAACTGAAACACCGTGTGTGCCATAGAAAAATGCATTCAGTTCTCATTTCCTTGCAGGATCAAGAAATCAAACAAGGATGCATGAACACTTGACGCAACACCAGAGAAGAAATTGTGCATTGGCCTAAACAATCGAAATATCTAGCATAAGATAGTATGATCCTTGCATATGTCATCCTAGTAGGGAGTGGGGTCTAGCTGCAACGATTCTTTATGATCAATAGAGATGCAACCATGCAATTATGACACTACTAGACTAATCAAGTGACCGCTATCCATAATCCATCATGCTCCTGTGTGGAGCGGACCACCCTGAAGTAGATATTATGAAAGAGTATGCCCATGTTTCAGATTGTTTCCTGCAAAAGCAGGCTGTGCTGGCCACCAGCTCACTAGGGTTATGCTATGCAGCACTGCTAAGAACAAAATACAATCACATATCGTTAATTACGACTTCGCTGAAATCTGTGATGATTTCACTGATTGCTCGGGGAACCACTGGTCACCGGCATGGCAATCTGACGGTGCCTGTCAGGTTGACCCAAGATGGATGACAGAAGTCGTCAGAAATTGTCTTGACTAGCAGAGGTAGCCAAAGGTCCGGAAATGAATCAATGGAGAGAGGAACAAGAGGGCTCAACAAGCCGAGCAAAGGCACAACTTGGGCGATCGAGGGGAGAAAAAGCTTAGTGAGGTCCTTGGGCAAAAGCGGCTACCTGCACAAATGGATCATGGCCTGGTGGCCCTGGTCGACTGCAAAGTCTCTTTTTTTGGCTAGAAAGGATGCGCCCAACTGCAAACTGGCTGGGAAGGGGTGATGATTGCCTGACCGTGCATATTCCATTCCATTGGGATGGGAATGAGTCACTTTGCTTATTTAGTTCACAATGCATTATACCTAGACAAAATATCAGGCCTACAAGCACAACGGAGGACAAGAATTTACAGGAAACACCATCAGAACAATGGCTACGAAACCTTTGGACGATCAAATAGCACAACTTGTTCTGAAAAATTAGCCTTGTCCTAGGTCTCGTTACTTCTCCACCTCCTTGGTGCTTTCTAACCTACATACACATGCAAATGCATCACAGTTATTAGTTATACCTTAAAAAACACAAGAAATGACTTGAGGGATTGTTGGTGTTACCTCCTTTTCCTTTCCCTGGTAGTGGTTGCATACTATAAACGTCACCAAAACCTATTCTCATTTTGTTGTATGCCCACTGTATCAGGTGGATGAACATTGATGTCTTCTGAAAATGTTATCCCAGCAAATGACTCAACCTCTTGAACCTTACTATGATCGCTCACCTGTCCCATATTCAATACATGGTCAACAGCATCATCAACAGCCCTGTGCAGATATTTCATTTTCTCTTCACATTGTCTAGCGGCAATAATGCCTGTGTTGAACTTGGAGCATGTCTCGGAGCATAACTGCTTAATGACAGGTGGAAATGTAGGCGGCCCTTCCAGGACATGGCCATTGGCAATGGCATTGAGGACTACCTTCTGTGTAGCCAGTTTAGTCCACCTTTCCAGTACATAATGCCTAGGAATTTCATTAATTTTTCCCTCTTAAGGACAATGATGATGTGAGAACAAGGAATTCCCACAGATTCAAACAATTCGCAGGAACATTGTGCAACTTTACTACATGTGTTGTAGATCACTTCTCTAATCTTGCCACTTCCATCGCTTATACTCGTGGTTCTTACTTCACCACTTTGCTCTATATTCTGTACATCACACTCGTCCCTAGCAGCAATCACCTCAGCTTGAAAGAGGCCAAATATTGTGTGAGTATAGACATCCCTAGCATGCATCTCAATGCTCCAACTTGTCTCAAGTACAGGGAGCGTATGGAGAGTCGTATTATCATCCTCCAACTCTTTTCGCCGTTGTTCCCCTAAATCAGTCTCCAATCTTATCCAAAGCTCTAGCAAAGAGAGCCGTCGGCTCCTAATGTGACCGAAGAAAGTGCTTTCACCCTCAGGTCTCGATGTAGTCTTACATATTCCACCAAGGTGTATGCCTAGAAAGTACGCAGGTACCCATAATTGACGAATCTCGAACCTACTAGTCAACCATGCATTATTTTCTAGGCCAAAATTTGAAACTATTGAAGACCACTCTGCCTCAAACTCATCTGGAGTCTCCGATCTCCCCACACATACTCTCATCTGACTCTGAAAATCATCTTCATTGCTGTTTTGCACGCAAACTGGTAGTTCGTTCAGGATATGCCACATAGAAAGTTTATGTACAGTACTCGGGCATGAATCTCTAATTGCAGCTTTCACATATAGGTCTTCATTGGTGATGATTAGTTTAGGTGCAATCCCTCCCATTGCTTCCAGAAATGTTTTGAATAGCCATGCGTATGACTCAATCTTCTGATTTGCGATAAATGCAGCACCAAATGTGACAAGAGACTTGTGGTGGTTCACTCCAGTGAAAGGGGCAAATATTAGGTCGTCGTGATTGGTGCGGTAAGTTGAATCAAAGAAAACCACATCACCAAATAGTGCATAGTTCTTTCTCGAGGTCCCATCAGCCCAGAAAATATGTGCTAGCTTGGTGTCATCTATTTGGTAATCAAAGAAGAAAGATGGACTGATCCTTTGCTTACTTTTCATAGTATCAATAATAGTCTGTACATCCATATCTTCAACTATTACCTTGAAATCATGACAGTTGTTCTGTGAATCTTGCTTCCCCGGTGCTTTTTGACGCCTTCTCCTCGTATCACTAGTAACTTCTACATTTGATTTTAAGAATTGTTTCATACTTGAGGAGACAAGAAGATGCTTGTGTGGCTGAACAAACCGGGCGACCTCATACTTGCCGTCATCTCTTCTCTTGAATCCAATCATGGCCTCACAACCACACCTAGTAAGCTTGACATTCCTTTTAGGCTTCTTAACTAAACTATTTACAATATCGTTCTTTTTCCTCCAGCCTTCCCTTGCACAAACAAAACGCTTCCACACCGGTACACCACCTTCTCCTTTGTGCTGCGTATATGTACGAACTGAAAACCCCACCTCATGAGCATACCGTTCATAGAAAGCCTTACCATCCTCCCAACTATCAAATTCCATGCCAATTCTGGGTTGTAAACTTTCTGTGCACTTACGCTCAGAAGTAAACTCCTGGACAAGCACAATAAGTTATGAGTTGTAAGGTACAAAGTAGATGGTCAGGTAACAATACGAAATACTTACAGAAAATGCCAGGCTACTTGTTCTCTTTGGTGTAATGCAACAATCTCCATCCTGTGTGCCTGGCACTGTGTCACCCTAGCAGAATGGTGTGATGAGGAAACAAGTTATCATTTTTTTTAGGAAGAAAACCAGTTATCTGGTACAGGTTTACATGGATGCAATTAACGAATGCAAGGAAATTACCATGAAAGTGTTATTGGTGTCGGGGTCAAGTGCCAATGCCATTGTAGACCAACAATCTAAGCAAGACTTGTCCTTCGCTATCTACCTGTTTTCGTGCAAAGGATATTACAGAGGTTACTTGCAGTTCGAAATAGGGCAATGCAACTACTAATAATATTTCCATAGCACTTTGATTTCAACAATTGCATGGAAACAAAAAAAAGTGAGTTAATCGGTGCAATATAGGGACATTTACAGACATAACACTTGTTTCATTTATCTTCATTGTTGCAATTAGTCACTAACACTTGTGTAACACAGGCAAGCAGACGAAATTGGGACACTGAATGTCCGATCGAATAACACAAACCAAAATTGAACAGATCAACCTTATCAGGCCTAATTTAATCGTACATTCAGTCTATACTGGCAATACGGCAATAACCAAGTGATTCGGAAGAAATATTGCGACCCATGATACATTCGCTTGGAAGAGGTAAATTCGTCACGGAGACACACCTGATTTATCGTTCTGCCTCAGGTGATTGGCAGATGGGCGGCGAAGGCGTCCACCTTCCTCGAAGCTGCAAAACCGCGGCCGCCGCTACCGACCCTCCGTCGCAATGGCGCCGCCGCGCACAACGACTTCAAAGCCCGCGCCAATTTCAGCTTGTCGCGGGAGCTCCTACGGCGGAGAGCACCTCTTCGGTGGTCTGTGCATCTTGCTGGTGTAAAAGGCCCGCGAGATTTGCTAACCCTAGCTCAGCTTTGAACTTGAAGGTCGACGGATTTGGGGACGATGCACAGTTCACTCGAATTTCCTTTTTTTCGAGTGGAACACAGCTCACTTGATTACTTAAATTCCCAGGGTGTTATCTGCAACATTCCAGCTCGGGTGGCCGTGTCTGGATCTCTCACGTCTGAAAGTGTCTACTCTAATAAGAAAAATATTTTTTAGATAAAAGGTTATGATGCCCAGCTTTGAATTAACAAAACTCCAAAGTTCACAACGGCAAAAACAACATGCTAAAAAACAGCTTACAAGCATCATACGCCCCATTGTAATCAAAAGATACAGCTTGATGCGCCTAATCTAAAACCTGGCTAAGCCAAGACGGGAGCACCATGAGAACATGACGTCGTCTTCATCACCAGAATGCACTTGAACCCAGCTTTCACCGTCCTCGCCACCGGAAAAGGACCCCTGTCCCTCACCCAGGCTCGAAAGGCGCTCCGTACCCATCCAGAGGCGAGGAAGTTCACCCGAGAACAAGATTGCCGGATCGATAGAAAGCAGCCACGCTGCGGGCACTCCACTGAAAGACCACCAACACCAAGGGCTTGACAGCGGCACCAGACTTGAGCTGCCGGACGAAGAGCCGAGAAGCAGGAACGGCGAAAGAGTGGCACCTGCACCACCGCGGCTGAGCAGGACCACTTAAGCTCGAAACACTCGCCACCCAAACGAGCCGTTGTTGCCGTAGAGGGAAACCCTTTCCCCTCTCGCCCAGGCTCGAGGGCGCCGACCCATGGCGAATAGGGGCAACTGGGCAGAGAGGAACCAAACAAGGCACCCGTCAATCCACACGGTGAGATGTCGTCGTCGAACTTGAACGCCACGGTTCCCTCCACTCGCGCACAGCTCCATCACCACCCCAGCGACACCGGAACATGCGCACCACCCAACACCACCGCACCAAAGGCACCACTCGCCCAACACCACACTCCTCGGACGACGTTCCCAAGGAGAACACGACGCGCACGACGATGACGCCGCCCAATCCAGAAGAATTTTGAGCTTTCGTTCGGGAGGTGATCGGGGGTGTGAGGGAGGGTCCATAGCTGCGCCTCCAAGGAGGAAAGTGTCGTCCTTGGGCGTCGCCGCTGCTGGGCCGGGCCAGCCGGCCAGAGGTTTACCCCGGACCTGTAACTGAAACACCAACACACCGCTAACCTGGGCAGCGACGACCACGTGCGCCATGTCACACGGAGGATGGGGAGGAGGGAGCCTGAGAGGTGGGTGGAGGGGCCGTACCTGCCAGATCTGGAGTCGGGGGAGGAGATGAGTGTGTGCCGCACCTTCCGTTCGCCCGTCCCTTGTCGCCCGCGCGACCAAGACGTCCGGCAACCACAACCTGCGACCGGCGCCTGATAAGAGAAAAAAGATCATTCAAATTATTTTAGCTACGATTTGAGCGTGATCAATTGGTTGGATTTCTTGTGGTGATACCAGTCATTCAGGTTCAAGCCATGGACTTGACATTGATGCTTGCACTTATGTAAGTTCTGCGTCTATATCATGTTTTTTTAAGAATATTTCAGCTGTATTTTGCTGTAGAAAACAGAATTAAAGCTCAATTTTTTAAGCGGGTTAGCAACTTTATTGATCATGAGATCGTACAAATTGTAACACGTACGTGGAGCAAACCTCTCTAATAAGAGAAAAATACAAAAGACTTGAAATCATGGTATCTAGCTCCAACTTTGTATCCTCATGTTTTTGAAAACTCCAGCAAAAAAGATCATTTTAGCTGTATTTTGGGGTAAAAGAAGAATTAATGCTCGACTATTTTAGTTGGTGAACAACTTTTTTAATCACCGGATCAAATAACTTGAAATACGTACTTAGGGAAAATCTCTCTAATAAGGAAAAAAGATACATGAGACCCTTTAAAGTCATTCTATCTAGCTCCAACTTTTACATCCTTGTGTTTCTCGAGAACCCTAGACAAAGTTTTCACAAGATGGATTATTATTAAAAGTTTTGAAAAGTTTGTGTCTCACCTCAATAGGTGAGACTGTGAGAGCCTCAGGTGACTTATTTTGGTTTATAACCTAGCTTCCAGATTCCCCACAGCAGAAACCAAAAGAAGTCTCCTGCTATGCTTAGGCAACCATTTATCAATGTAATGTCTCAACAAATGGTAAACACAAAAGAACAAAACCTTAGAACTTAGAAGCACCAGCCAAGTAAAAGTTGATACTAACATCACTGCCAGTACCATTATGGACCCTAAAAATTAAGATGTTACTGAGCCCTTATGCATACAATTTTTTTTGATCCGTCTTCGATGAGCCATGCGAGATGAGGATAGTAATCAGGTTTTAACGGAACAAACCAATTGGCTGCCCCTTAGAGCATCTCCACTCGTCCTCCCAAATTGTGTTCGGATTTGCCCAGAAACGAGCTCTATGGAGGGTTGTTCGCACAAAACTAGGTGTATGGGGAAGGATGCTCTCCACTCGCAAACCCCAAATAGCAGCGCACGATGCCGCCGTGCAGGCCGCTGGTGCTGAGCAGGGGCGCCCCGCCGCCACCGTCCGACCGACCTTCAACCACGCTCCTCCTGCCGTCGGCGCCGTCCGACCGACCGTCGACCACGGGCTCCTCCTGCCGCTGCGGACCGTGCTCGAGATCTTTTCCACGACGGAGATGCGTGGCTGGGACCGCCTCCTCGTGCTCGCCGGCGAGCGCGACAAAGCCCGAACCACCAGCAGTCGAGGCGGGGCAGAGCCGGGACGCGCTGCCGCCATGGCCGGAGACGTCCTTCCTGGCGGCGTCGGCCGAAGCTGTGGACGGAGACGCGACAGCGCCGGCGCAGGAGAGGAACAGGCTGGCTGGTGGCTGGGATCTGCCGGCACGACGGGCAGCCGGAGTTGACTGGGGTCTGCCGTCGCGAGGGGTGGAGCAAAAAGGGGATCAGGGGAGGTGGTTTGGTGGAGAACGAGGGGAGATAGAGGAATAAAGTTGAGGGGCACATGAAGGCGCTGGAGTGGTGGGCTGGACGAAATATTTCGTCCGACGCTACCAAAAGAGCCCCATGGCTTGGGGTCGGCTCGGTAGCGCCAGACGAAATAACGGGTTGCCAGGACGAAAGTGTGTCTATGGGGCACGCGAGTGGGACATGTTTTTCGGTTTAGACACCCCAAAGGCCTTTGGGGGTTGCGAGTGGAGATGCTCTTAAAGACTTAAACTACATCTTTGGCTTGTTCAGCCTGCAGCCAATTTGCAGCGCGCGGCACCCTTTTGGGCCAAAAATGACTTTGCGTTCGGCAGCACGGTGGCCGCTTTTGCCCAGCGGCACCTCTCAGCTTTTGCTCCCCTCCATCGCCCAAGTCTTGCCTTTGCTCGCCTCGCCTGGAAGTTGTACGTATGGTGCTTTTCGCCCTTTTCCTGTTCTTGGTTCTCTGCGTAGATACCTCGGCGTGTCATCTTGAGATGGCTGACTCCTTCCCGATGATACTGACACTTCCACTGTACTTTTGATGAGTTGTATCAGTAACGCAAAAAAACTGGTGCTGACACTGAAAGTCCCTCCACGAATTATATGATGAGTGATTAACACGGACACCGTTCAGTCGATTGTTTCATTGCCCAAACCACAGTCCACGAAAATACGCTTTGAACAACGGTGCACTGCGGCCTGAGCCGGCGATGCATACATGCACATACAACAGATGGCAGCGAGAGTTTTTTTTGATAGTCCTCTCCTGAGAATACAAGTTGTAGAATCTTTAACAGCGAGAGTTGAGGGTGAAGGGGCGTGAGGCGAAAAGACGTGTGCATTAGGACCACCCGTGCTTTCCTTTGTCTTGTTCAGCGTTGGATCTGAGAGAAGGGGACGGGTATCGCAGTCTTGGCTGCCTCTACTTGTCCACCGATTTGCTTGGGCTCACACGTGTATCAGTCATGGATTTGCCTCACTCCTTCTCTATTAAACTCGATCTCGCACCTTAATCGCGAATGCCTCTGTTAGTAGGATAGGAAAATTATAGGAATAAGAAAATCGAAAGATTTCCATGTCATGTACACCCCAATTCTATAGATTTTGTATGCATGAGGGGCTCTTTAATTTGTAGGATAGGATAATCGTAGGAATAAGAAAATTGTAGGATCTCAATGTCATGCACACTCTAATCATATATAATTTTGCATGCACCAAAGTTTGTTTGATTCCACCAAAGAAATTGTTAGCTTGGAGTGAATGTTAGATTTTCTATCAGAAGGGTGGCTTGGGTATACTCAACCTGAAGGTGATGAACATGGCCCTTTGGGCGCGGTGGCTTTGGTTGGAGCGGACGGATCCTACCAACCCGTGGCGAGAGTTTAACCTCCAGGTCCCAAGGGGGGTCAGACAGATGTTCGAAGCTGCGACACGTTCAGTGCTAGGAGATGGGGCGTCGACGTTCTTCTGGACTGACAGGTGGTTGCCGGATGGCCGCATTCGGGACTTTGCACCCAACCTTTTTGGGGCAGTGTCGCGGCCAGCTGTGAGATCACGGCGTGTCCGAGAGGGCTTGAGGGGTGGATGGCTGGAGGACATCTCACCGGATCTCTCAGCCCAAGCCATTGTGGAACTCCTGGAGGTGGCCGACAAGCTGGCCGATGTGGAACTCGTCCCGGAGCAGGCGGACTCTTTCGAGTGAATTTGGGACGCCACGAGAGTTTACTCGTCCCGCTCATGCTACACGGCATACTTCAGAGGGTCGGTGGCCATGGCCGGAGCCCCCGCTATCTGGCGGTCCAAAGCCCCCTCCAAGTGCAAGGTCTTTCTGTGGCTTGCGCTTCGAGGGCGTTGTTGGACAGCTGACCGCCTCGCTCGACGGAACCTCCCCCGCCCCGGCTCCTGCCCCCTCTGTGACCAGCACGATGAGACCATCAGTCACCTCCTGGTGGGTTGCGTCTTCTCACGGGAGGTCTGGACGAGATGCTGCCTCAGCTGGGGCTTCCCTGGCTGGACACCGAGGTTTGGCGAGACCTTGGAGGAGTGGCTTTGCTGTTTGCTCAAGGTCGGCGCCGAGGATAGACATCAGGGACCTGCGGACTGCCTTGGCGCTCGTGGCGTGGACTCTGTGGAACCATCGGAACGACATTGTTTTCGACGGTGCCACCCTGTCGATCGGTAGGATTCTAGAGTCGCTTAGGATAGAGGGAGAGACCTGGCGTATCGCCGGCCTCTTCAAGGGTAGCCTAGGACAGGCGGAGCGGTGGAGGTTTGGCGAGTAGTCCCCTATGCCGTTAGGTTGTCGAGCTGCTATGGCAGCGTGGTGCGCACTCGGCGCCTGTGCCAGCCCGCGTTGTAATCCGGCCGCTTGGCCTTTCTTCTATGAAAACTGATATGCCTTCCAGGGCATATCCTTGAAAAAAAATCCTATAGGATCCAATCCTACAAATCAAATGATCAAGATAGGAAAATTTCCTATAGGATTCATTCCTTCACAAATCCTTTGCAATTCATTTGAATCAAGGAGTCATGAAAGTTTGTTTGATTCTACCAAAGAAATTGTAAAATAAGTTTGGAGTGAATGTTAGATTTCTATGAGAAGTAGTATAATGATTCCTATAGAAATTTTTCCTGTAGGATCCAATCCTACAAATCAAATGTCTAAGATAGGAAAATTTTCTATACGATTTTTTTTTTGAAACGAGGCAAAACCTTTGTCTTATATATTGATATAGGAGAAGGAAACATGATACGGCCGAGGCTAAAAAGAAAAAAAGCCATATAGGTCAGGGGCTACTAAAAGAAATAAAAGTAGCCCCGTGAGGATCCAAATCATGCTACTCCGTCCAGTCTGTCAGAAAGATATATCGTCATTACTTCAAAATACGACTATGCGACACGGTCCGTGGATCGGAAAGCAGATCAGGCGCCACAAATCACTACTATATATAATAGCGTGAAGGATCGCGACACTGTATCGTGTACAGTAGCTACAGTAGCTACAGTGCGCAGATCCGCACCGTCGACCACAGATCCGACGGCTCCCACCCACGGGTCGCCCTGTAATTTTACAAAAAAGAACCTCACAAATCGGCAAACTAACCCGCAGTCCTAATTTTCCTACTGCGAAGGACTTTTTTGTAATTGTACGAAAACACAGGGGCTTACATGCAAAAATTGCACCACAATCCCCTTCTTCCTCCTCTCGCGCGCGCAGCCGGAAAACGCCGCCACCGCCGACGCTCACCACCGCCGCTGCGCGTCTCCCCGGTAAAATCTAAGGGCACGGGGAGCTCCGCCGCCACTCCCTTTACCTTCTCGCCGGCGGAATCGTGCCCGGACGGTCGGAGTCGCCGCCAAACCACCGCGGTTCGCCGCCGCCGTCCTCTGCGTGCGCTGTTGCGGAATCGCTCACCGCCGGCGATTCCGGCGACCAAATGGCACGCGGCGCCGCCCGTTCGGCTCCCCCCTCCTCCTCTCGCAGATCCGCACGATCTCGGGCCCGTGCGCGTGCGCCGCCGCGCAGCGCGAGCTCGGCACCACCGGCCGTTCCGCCGCCCGCTGACGTCGAGGGCTGACGTCACCGTTGCCCGACTGACGCGTGGGTCCCGCCTGTCAGCCATTTTATAATTACAGAAAGAATTGAAATTCAAAAAAAAATCATAACTTTTGATTTGCAGTTCAGAAAAATACAAATAAAATACCAAAATTTGAAGAAAAAATATTTCTTTACAACTAACACATTTACATGCATTTTTATACAACATAAAAAATAATAATGACAAGAAATGATATAGCTTTTTTATATTAACTATAGAGCTTACAGGAAAACACTTCAGAAAGAATTGAAATTCAAAAAAAAAATCATAACTTTTGATTTGCAGTTCAGAAAAATACAAATAAAGTACCAAAATTTGAAGAAAAAATATTTCTTTACAACTAACACATTTACATGCATTTTTATACAACATAAAAAATAGTAATGACAAGAAATGATATAGCTTTTTTATATTAACTATAGAGCTTACAGGAAAACACTTCAGAAAGAATTGAAATTCAAAAAAAATCATAACTTTTGATTTGCAGTTCAGAAAAATACAAATAAAATACCAAAATGTGAAGAAAAAATATTTCTTTACAACTAACACATTTACATGCATTTTTATACAACATAAAAAATAATAATGACAAGAAATGATATAGCTTTTTTATATTAACTATAGAGCTTACAGGAAAACACTTCAAATTGCCACCTTTAAAATATTCTTTCGATTAAATACCCTCGCAAAAAATGATAAACTTCTTACATGTGGGCCCTACTAATTCATACAAATTTTCAGAAAACAAATAATATTATAAATTCAATAACTTTAAATCTACCCACCGGTAAAAAATGAAAAAAAAAATACCACAAAAAAAATGTTCAAAACATCTAAATAATTTTCCAATTTGATCAATTTTCAAAATCTGAACAACCTTTTTGACACACACTTTCTTCCAATTTAAATCTCACCATTTCATAAAGTAAAAATAATCCAAATCTAAATAACTTTCTAATCTAAACAATTTTCAAAAATGAACAATTTTAAAAACGTAGCCTTTCCTGCATTCCAATAATTTTTAAACTTAAACGATTTTAAAATGTACATATTTTCCAAATTTGAATTTCCAAAAACTAAATAACCTTTAAAACGTAAACTTTCTTCAACTTCATCAATTTCCAAAAATTAAAAAAAAATTAAATGACCATATTTCCAATTCTGAATTTTACCGACACACACGCCTCCAATTCAACATCCAAATTTTGGTATTACAAAATTTTAAAATTCTTTTAAACCTGATCATCTTACGACCGTTAACAGAATTCAAACCTTAATACATTTCCAGTTTAACCAATTTTTAAAATCTAAACGTTCTGAAAACGTTTTTTTTTGAATTACAACAAATTCCAAATTAAAGCAACCTCTAAAATTCGATCATTTTAAAAACGATAACTTTTTTCGAATTCCAATAATTTCCAAACTTAAACAATTTTAAAATGCCGACATCTTCAAAATCGAATTTTAACAACAGGTAGACCCAGTTTACTTGCTTAATTAAAAACAAAATTGTAGTACAAAGTCTACCCATCAGAAAAATATGAAAAAAAAAATCAAAATGATAACAAAAAAAATGCTGCCTGCTTATATCATATAGCAAACATATTTGGAGATTTCAAACCGGTGAATGTTTAGAAAAAATCCAAATTTACTTCCTTTACTTATAGATTGAATTAAATAAATGCACATATAATGTACTTCCTCTGATTATCGAGTTAAATTAAATTTTTATTTCATTTCAAGCTGTTTAATATTTTTAAGTAATATAATTTAATCCTCTCCAATTATGCAAAAAAAAAACTTAAATAGGCCAATATTTAGAGATAACCATAAAATATTTCCTCCAATTATGTTGTTACATACAAAAATAACCACATTGAATCATTTTAATTTAGTTAATATATTTGGATATAATATAACTTAACTCTCTCTAATTATGTATTTAAAATTTTAAAATACTTGATTAGATGAGTATTTGGAATAAATGCAAATCCATTTCCTCTAATTATAAATTGATTTTTATAATTCGAACCTTAATAACTTTCCAACATAACCAAATTTTAAACCTGAACTTTTCAAAAATTGCACATTTTCCAAACTTAAACAGCAACCATATTTGAATATTTTAATTCAAAACAATTTTTAAACGCAAACTTCTTTGAAATTGACTAAATTTAAAACCTACATAACTTTTAAATATGCACATTACCAAATTTAAATTTTATTTACTTCACAGGCGCGGCATTGACGCGCTAAATTCCCTAGTATTTGTTAAATCTCTGACCGTGGGTCTGGTTATCAAAATTTAAGTCTTTTCTAACATTCCAGAATTTGAATCAAACTTTGGAAATTTGTAACTAAACCTTTTTAAAACATGAAAATATGTTCAATACATCAAGATTTCAAAAAAATATTCAATTTCAACAATTATTTTTTTATGATCTGCAACAGATAAGAGAAATGTGAAATATTTCGAGTATTGTTTAACCAAAAGAAAAAGATAATAAAGGAAGTATTGTTCAAGCAATGTTCCATTTCCTTAAACAAATGATAATGGAGTCATTTTTTTTTACAATACTCCAAACATTTCACAACTCTCTTAATAATGGAGTCATTTGTCTAAAAAGTATAAGCAATGTTCCAATTTATAATAATGAAATCATCTGTCTAAAAAAAATTCCACGGATATTTGGAGTACTGTTTGAGCAAAAGAAAAAGATAAGAGAAATACGAAATTCGCAAACATGTTTGGATATTTTGAATTAGTCAGCATTTAGAGATATTCTAATCCAGTAAACATTAATGCAAAACATATTTTAATATTTTGAATTGGTCAATATTTATACTCCAATTCAGTACATATTAATGAAAAATACAATCACATTCGAACATTTAAAATTACTAAATAATTATAGATACTCTACAATACATAAACATGCTCACAAACATGTTTAAATATTTTGAATTGGTCAATATTTGGAGATACTTTAATTCAGCAAACATTAATGAAAAATAAAGTTAAATTTGAACAATTCAATTCCTGACAGGTGGGTCTAACTTATTTAAACAATTTTCAAAAAACTACTAAATGCTGCAAAATCAATAACTTTAAATATATCCAACGGGAAAATATAAAAAATATATCAGACTTAATTAACAAATTTTGGAAAACTACTAAATGCTGCAAAATCAAGAAATTTGAATATAACCCGTTGCAAAAATATTTAAAAAAATCAAAAATCATCGAAAAAAATAAATAATGATTGTTTACAACATATGATCAAAATTCAAATTTGAATATCAATTGTTCAACGATACTTATTCCGCTAAGATAAATTTAAGATAGAATTTGTTTTCCATATTTTCCAACTGTACACAAAAATTGATCTTTATCAGATGAGCATTCGCGAAAAGTACGGCGAAATATTGTTTTAGGGTATTTAAACAATTTTCCAAAAACTACTAAATGATGCATATTTCAAATTTACAAATGCCTTCCAAATCTAAGCATTTTGCAAACGTGAAAAGAATTCAAATATAAACAACTTCTAAATTATACCAATTTTTTTTTAATCTAAACAATTAATAAAGGTAAACTTTTTTTTGAATTCCAACAGTTTTAAAATCTGAACAATTTTTTTAATGCGTACATTTTCAAATATGAATTTTAACGCACGGGCGCGGCGTGTCGACGCGCCATCTTACCTCGTCATTTGTAATTCTTTGAATCAAATGAGCTGGAAAGGCTGCCTACTTCCGCGCTCGCCACTCCTCATTTTTCTTGTCCGATCCGACCGGGATATTTTGACGAGGAAGCCAACCAAACACCCACACCACACGTGCTTGCGCCTTGATGTCTCCCGATCCGTTGCCACGTTATACTAGGGAGCGCTGGTGTCTGTTTGACTCTTTGGGGCAACAGGACATCAAGGTATTCCTAACAAAATGAAAGATCAGATGCAAGGTTTGACATCCTGTTCCATTTTCACGTGCAAATTTCCCACTAAACCTTAATGCTGTTCACAAAGAAAAAAATTGTCGCGTGGAAGCTAGCTACCCGGTTTTATCTAGGTCCAGACACTCGGTTGATTCGCTATGACCCTAGTTTATTACTTCAAGTTACAACAGCTGGCAGTAAACAGTGCTGCAGCAAGGACTATAATTAAAATAGTTCAGCACACATTAACCGGGGAGGAACTCTTACTTTTGTCTTGAAGATGGATTTCCTTGCGGCACAACCCAAGGATGGCTGGATCTTATAACAAGGATGGATGGAGTATGTACTTAAGACGCTTAAACTAGTACTACGTACTAGTATCACACACTGAAACTAGCGAATCCTCGCTCGAACTGTGTTGTACATAGTAGTACTCACTCCGTTCGGAAAAGGATGTCACAAAAATGGTCTACCTATAGTTCATTTTTGTGACATCCTTTTCTGAACGGAGGGAGTACTAGTTAACCATGCGTCTATATATGCCTCTCCACGTGATCCGTCTTCTTACAACCAAGTGGAAGCATGTGTCATATACTAAGGCATCTGGTTCCCGGCCAAACAGAAGCTTTCTTCCAGACCGGAAAGTAGCTGAGTTTGGGAAAGAGCATGCAAAGTTCCCAAGGTGGTTCATTGCTGGAGATCGAGGTCAGGTACTAGAAATTTCTTTACTACATGAATCTTCTGCTAAAAACAAAATCATGCGCTTCGTGTAAAGAAAGGTCTTTGCGACACATGATAAGAAGAGTGAAGTCTTATGTGTGTCCTCGAACTATGTCTAGGATCTCACATGACTCTCTGAACTTCGAAAACTCATCGATCATATGTGTCTCCAAAGTGTACTTTACCGCTTACTTCATAAATGTTTTTTAAGCAACCGACATATGCTCTGAAATTTTATCAAGAAGAACACAATTGATCAGTTTGAGGACCATGGTAGAAAAGACTAAGATCACAACCATTTCATACATGGGCACAATTGATCATTTCTGCATGGCCAAATGTGTGACATCCTATTTTTTCGATAAAAGGAACCCAACTCGGCCCCTAATTCCATTAAGAATTTGAGTGTCATGCCTTCTTCTACTGAGATTGAAATGCCAACTGGTCCTCTTTGGCTTTGACATTGTTTTAAGGGGATCTGAATATGGAGGTTGTAATGCCCGGCGTTCGTGTCATGTTTGTGTCGTCCGACGCTACCCAGACATAGTGTGACTAGCTAGTGTGGCCATGTGTGATCAGAATTTCGAGAGGGCCGTACGACTCTCTCTTGTATTTGTGGATGCATATGAGGTGGAATAGAAAAACATGCATGACTCTAGGTTCAACACCATCAAGCGCATCAAGAAACCACTCTTAATGTTGTGTAATAAACTCAAAGCTTCAATGCCAACACCTTTGCTCTTTTGAAATACGGGGTCTCCTTCAACAACTCCACATCATCACATGGGACTACAGTTGAGTATAAAGCTTGTAGGTAACATTAGTCCCATAATTTTAGTGTCAACATCACCAAAACGACAAGACCACATAGGATAAATTTTGACCTTTTAATCTTTCTTTTTTTGTGAATGGTGACAACTAGAATTAGAGTTCATAAATGATAGTATGATATGCATGAATTTTGGTTTCTAAACGAAGTAAGAGAAGTTTCCCCTAAATTTGCGCGCTTACTAAAATCTTTACTTTTGAATGCAAAGTGCACATAATTAATTTCATGGAAGTCCCCCCCTAAATTTTTAGAAACCGAGGGTAATGTAAGGCATTATATTAAGAAACTTTGCAACCCAAACCTAGTGGGACATAAGAGAAATAAAACGTAACCATCATCACCATCTGCCGGAGCAAACGTCGAAGGCACACCAAAAAACAAATCATCAAGTGAGATAGGTGGCATAGAAATATCAACAAAGTAACAACTTAAACTCTCCTTTAGAAGGTGGTTCATTAGGAGTTAGATGAAATGGAGAACCTTGAGCAAATTACCACTGACCTGGTGCTTAATGAGGACCATGGCAGAATGTTGTGGAAATTACATAGTTGTGATATTCACATAATCCCAATCACTGTACGCAGTGTTGAATCTTAGAGGGTTACAACACTTTTTATGCCGACAGTTTGGAAGCCAAATATACCTTTCGCAGGTTTTGGTTTGGCTACTGCCTTACGTGCGTCCTAGCTTGGTTGTAGCCTGGCTTTGATCATTCGTAAAACCTGGTGGGGATTCTGCTGTTGGGCAAGAGCCTTTTGATCTATCTAAACATAACATAAAGAGGCATAAACTTTTTTATTTTATTTTTTCGGGTTGTTCAGGTGATGAGAGTAACAATGCAGTTGATTTAAGTTGTGGAATCTGTCTGAACATTGCATAATAGTACAACGGGGTGCAGATAACTCACGTGCGTCTGCTCGTGTCAAATAGACCAAAGGCCGAAGCCCAGCGTTAAATTAATGACGCCAATGGCGGAAGATACATAGTGCTGAAACAGCTTACAAACACCTCCACGCACACAAACATAAGATCAAGCCAAAGGCTTGTACAAAGAAACAAGTGATAGCAGAGGTACAAGCAAGCTAAGTCGACGGTAACACGGGGCAGAGAACAGAAAGCTTGAAAAGTCAAAGACGCCGACGAGGATTGGCACCTTCACAACGGCAGGGCAGCGCCGCCGGTCTAAACTCCGTTGCCAAAGGGACCCCTATCCCTGACCGGCAAGAGCCACCGGCGTCGGTGGGCTGGAGCTCACGAAAGCTCAAGCTGACGCACCAACAGACGCTACACCTCGCCTCGAAGGGCAGAACCCAAAAGGCAGACTCTGCCTTTGCCGACCTTCATTGTCACTGCCAACACACCACCATCGGAAGAGAAACGCCATGGACTCCAAGGTGGCGCCTTCAAGAAGGACACGACACCAGAGTTTCGTCGCCACCCGATCCGTAGGGATCAATGGTTTTCACCCAGAGCCTCGGGAGGGAGCGGGGGAAGCCGCGATGACGCCTTCAAGAAGGAAACGACGCCCACGGGTGTCGCCGTCGTCGGCCAAGGCAATGCCAGGCAGGTTTTCACCTCGGCATAAATCCCCACCTCCAGATCCGAGTGTGGCCAGCTGCCGAGATAGCTACCGCACCACTTCCACCGAGCGCCTCTTTGCCGGTCATCACGCCGCCCTCGCGGCCAGTACCACCAGCAAGCACCTGAGCCGTGACCCCCGCCTCAGCGCCACGACTCCCACCTTTCCAGGGCCGCCGCCCCGGCATCCATGAGACCAACCTCGCCCAAAATGGACTGCCGGTGCGCAGCCGGCCGCCCAGCTGCCGCACCAACACACCTTCACCGTCAGAGAGCCACACCGCCGCCATCAACCACCCGACCTGACCAGCACGAATCGGCAAGCACCAGGGGAGCCGGATGGAGGAGGCCAAGGGAAGGGCCGGCCGAATCGGCCCCAAGGCGGAGCAGCCTAGCTCGGAAACGGGCGGGGCACCGACCCCGACCAGCAGCCGCTTGACCATGGTGGTCCGCACCAGGGCTGCCCCCAAGCAGCGGCGCAAGGACCATCAGCTCCACCGTCGCCACATCCCGACATGGCCGCCGTCGAGACCCACAAGTTGCTGCTTTAGATCCAAACGCATCCAGGCGAGCAGGAGTTAGGGCCGCGGGAGGGCACCGAGGAGGAAGGAGGAGGTGGTAGGTAGGCCTCGCCGCCGCCGCGCCGGCCGGCAGCGGCAACGGCGAGGGGGCGGCGTCGAGGAGGGGCGGCGGCGCGCGAGAAACCCTAGTCTCCCCCGGGTCGCCCAAGGGAGGACGACGCGGGGTCGGGGAAAAACCCTCACTCTGCTCGTGTCAAACAAGTACCCATACACCGTTGTACAGAAGGTCAACAGAAACGATATCTCACTTGCATGTCCTAGCTGTATCGATGATTAGATTCCCTTGCGGCCTTCAGACTGTCGCGTGTCTGAGGGCCCTGCGGTCTGCCCGCCGATTGATGAGCACTAAAAACTGCTGCAGACGGCCGGGCACGACCGGATGCACTTCGACGGCGAAAACGGGTCGCCGGAGTTGCACCGGCCGGAAGCCGTGCTACACCCCGACGCGGTCAAGCACGGTGGAGACGAAGGCATGGAACGCCACGTCTGCAGCACGCAAAATGTTCGGTTCCTGCTCGAGCTGACATGCGAGGCCCAGCTTCGTCACACTCACACAGCACCGCTAGGTGCTTGCACCAGAGTACCGGACCAGATCCTCACGGGGTCACCCACGTTATTTACTCGTCGTCCACCTCGAACACCTCACCCCTGCACGCTCTTGTCTCCTCCACCCCTCCCGCCATCCCCTCCTCGCGCACCAAGAACGGGGTCGCCTCGCCACCGCGCGGCAATGGCCTCCGCCCGCCTCCTCGCGCTGGCCGCAATGGCAGTCATCTGCCGTTCTCTGCTAGTCCCGGCCACCGCGGCTGACGACGGGGAGCTGCGGGCGCTGCTGGCGCTCAAGGCGGCGCTGGACCCGACGGGGCGCCTGCTGCCGTCGTGGGCGCCCGAGCGGGACCCATGCAGCGGGTTCGAGGGCGTGGCCTGCGACGGCGGCCGCGGCGGCGTCGCCAACGTCTCGCTGCAGGGGAAGGGCCTGGCGGGGACGCTCTCCCCGGCCGTCGCGGGCCTCCGCTCGCTCACCGGCCTCTACCTCCACTACAACGCGCTCCACGGCGCCGTGCCCCGGGAGCTCGCGAGCCTCACCCGCCTCACCGATGTCTACCTTAACGTCAACAACTTCTCCGGGTCCATCCCGCCCGAGATCGGCGCCATGGCCTCGCTGCAAGGTACTAGAGCAAAAAGTCAGCAGGAGCTCTGCTTCTTCTATTGTCTCCTCCGGCCATGCCATCTTCGTGCGCTTGCATTTCATGGAAGATTCTTGCTCGTCTACTTTTATGTGGACTCTCCCTATCACGGGCAAATCAGCATTGCTTGGATTGATTCGATTCCTTTTTTTTATTATTCCAGTCTACTCTGCTTAGCGTTCCATTTTATAAAACGCGTTCGGTTCTTGGGCAACACATCCCGGAATATACGTATATGATTTAGTCATGGATTGATTTACCCTTCTTTCCCACACTAATTCTGCTGTTAATGGTGTTGGTGTGCAGTGTTGCAGCTGTGCTATAATCAGCTGTCCGGGAGCATCCCCACGCAGCTCGGGCTCTTGACCAGGCTCACCGTGCTGGCCCTGCAGTCCAACCACCTCAATGGCGCCATCCCTGCCAGCCTCGGCGACCTGCCCGAGCTCATGCGCCTGGACTTGAGCTTCAACCACCTCTTCGGCTCCATCCCGGTGAGGCTGGCCAGGCTGCCTCGCCTCGCGGCTCTCGATGTCAGGAACAACTCGCTCACCGGCAGTGTGCCCTCCGGTAACTATATATTCCACACGACGCAAAAGCAACAACACCCGAATCCATTCTTGAGCAACTAATGTGTGTTCCGCTCAGTTTGGCTAATCATGTATGGGTCGTTTGGTTTGGTTGCTGCCAGAACTGGCGAAGCTGGAGGGTGGATTCCAGTACGGGAACAACACTGATCTCTGCGGCACCGGGCTCCAGGATCTCCGGCCGTGCACTCCGTCAGACCTCATCGACCCCGACAGGCCCCAGCCGTTCAGCGCCGGTATCCCGCCGCAGAACAACTCCGGTGGGCATTGCAGCGGAACCCACTGCCCCCCTTCGACCAAGGCGCTCGCCGCCGTCGTCGTTCTCGCTGTGATCCTTCTCGCGGCGACGGCGGTCGGTCTCTTCGCCTTCTCCTGGTACCGGTGGCGAAAGCAGAGTATGGCCGCATGCGCACCGCCGATGACAGCCGTCGGTGGCCGGTGCAGCACCGAGGCGACGACTACCAAGGAGTCGTTCCGCAAGAGCGCGTCGTCGACACTGGTGAGCCTGGAGTACTCCAACGGCTGGGACCCGCTGGCCGACGGGCGGAGCGGCGTCGGGTTCTCGCAGGAGGTGTCCCCGAGCCTCCGGTTCAACATGGAGGAGGTGGAGTCGCGACGCAGTACTTCTCGGAGCTGAACCTGCTCGGCAAGAAGAGCTCCAAGGGCGGCAGCAGCTTCGCGGCCACGTACAGGGGCACGCTGCGCGACGGCACGTCCGTCGTCGTCACGCGGCTCGGCAAGACCTGCTGCAAGCAGGAGGAGGCGGAGTTCCTCAAGGGCCTCAAGCTGCTCGCCGAGCTGCGGCACGACAACGTCGTGGGGCTGAGGGGGTTCTGCTGCTCCAGGGCCAGGGGAGAGTGCTTCCTCGTGCACGACTTCGTGCCCAACGGGAGCCTGTCGGAGTTCTTGGACGTCGGAGGTGAAGACGCCGGCGGTGGTGGCCATGGCGGCCACGTCCTTGAGTGGTCCACGAGGGTGTCCATCATCAAGGGCATTGCTAAAGGTATACTGGTAGTGGAGCTCCACTCATCCCCCTTGTCACTATCTAGCTATCAGCTCTCGAACACCCCTAGATCGAGTGCTCTAGTACCAGCCAGCAGATGGTGCTAATGACCAAATCTTTCTGCATTCATACTGTCCACAAAAGTAGCAAAATTGCCCAAATGCTAGCTAGTTGTTGGTACTCCGTAGTTGTTATCTCTGCAACATTTGGGCTCAGTTTTGAAGAATTCCCTACTGCGTAGACGTGAGGCATTGGCAACTGAATTTTACTGCAAATACACTGAAACAAATGGCCATCAGTTTATCGATGCTAGGACTGTACTAGTTGTTCACATGTTTTTGGAGAGACCTGTGATACGACGTGCATAGCCACATTTTGGATCTGTGTAGCTTGTAGGTACTCAAAGAGCTCTATCTCCTCTCTCTCTCTCTCATGTGTTTCCTCACTGACGAAAAACTACTGATACCTGTTATTTGCAATTGTTACTGAGAATGTTAGTAACCTGTACTGTGCTGGCAGTAGAGTTTGACTTTTTTTTTTGCAAGGCAATGTTTGCTTACGGATGTTTGTTTGGCAGGAATTGGGTATCTGCACAGTAATATGGCAAACAAGCCTCCTCTTGTTCACCAAAATATATCAGCAGACAAAGTTCTGGTGGATTATACCTACAAGCCTCTGATATCTGGTTCCGGCCTGCACAAGCTTCTCGTCGACGACCTGGTCTTCTCGACCCTCAAGGCGAGCGCCGCCATGGGGTACCTTGCACCTGAGTACACGACCGTCGGTAGGTTCACAGAGAAGAGTGATGTCTATGCGTTCGGGGTAATTGTGTTCCAGATACTCACGGTAAAAGGAAGACGATGCAGCTGCCATTCGAGTCCGGTAGCGTCGATGAGCTCCTTGACGGTAACCTTAAAGGATATTACTCAGCAACCGAAGCGGCTAAACTGGCGAAGATTGCATTGGTCTGCACCAGTGAAAACCCCGACCAAAGGCCCACGATGGAAGAACTGCTTCAAGAATGGACAACTTGTGATGGATGGGCATACAGTGTAACTTATTTTTGCCAGTCACATTCCTGATAGTGCAGCCCAATGCCTGTAATCTACTTATCTAGGATCACTGATCGCTGATCTTAGAAGCAAATGAGGTACCAATTAATAACCTATGATCAATCCTAACATCTTGTATTATGCCAATGTTGTATTTTGCTGTTCCTGAGTAAAGCCTGCGTTGATAGCTATCTTGGATTGGATGCGCTCTTCGGTGTTAGGTGAATGCAGCCATTTCTTGCAACTCTTTTTGCTCAGCCCTTGTTTTTCTAGACAGTGCTCAGCCTTGTGACTCCAAGTGTACAATCAATCCTGTATTCCTGTGCACAAGTTTGGATCGATCCTGTGAGGCTGTGATGCCTCTATCCAGGGAGGAAAATCCAAGAGTCCAGGAGAGCATGTGAGCTATAGATTGTTGTATTGTGTTGTTTGTTGCTCATGTTCTGTCCAGTACAGACTCCAGCCTTGTGATCATACAGGCTGATGCAATCTCACAGACAAAAATAGTGGTCCTAGCTTTTCTATGGTAGCTGCTATGGTGCCAGACAAAATAGACTCTACAACAATAAAATTATACTACTCACTGAAGAACAAATCAGTGGTCGAAATGTAATTTCAAAACGTACTTTTTAGATCACTGATTTTGTTATTTTTGCACATAGCACCACATATGACATTTCATCACGAAACTTGACACGTATTTAAAACACATGTATCTGTTCGTCACCAAAAAAAATTCAGAATTTTTGAAAATGTTTAACTATTTTTTAGTTTCGTTTAACATAACAGGAGCATATGAGCTCGGGAGGCAAAACGCCTCTCCCCTGTCTCTAAATCAATCAACTAGTTTAATTGCTGGCAGCTTTTTCATTTGCCTCTTCATTGCTGGTAGTCACATTGCGGAAAGAGTTACATGGCTACATCTCAAGATAGTTAAATCAATTAATTATCATGCGTGCTTTTAATGAATTACGAGCCTTAATTTGATACATATCCACATTTTATGACTCTTAATTGCAATTAAATCTTTTTTTTGCAAAATTAATTTGGCATTGATATGATTCCTATCTAAAAAGGCACGCATTAATATCAGAATCACTATATAAGATGTGTCATTTGGTTTGTACTTTGCAACTCGGAGTCATAGAAACCAGATAAAACTTCCTATCTCGCTAAGATGAAGACTGCAAAGAAGCTGCTCTTGACTCTTGCGTTTCTCTTCCTGGCACTAGGTATTATTCCTATGATGTTTTGCTTCGTCCACTTTTCCACCATACTATCGGTGATATGGCTGACTCATTTAGTTTATCCATGTTTTCTTAAGATGTTGAAGTTAAGGCATGGACAGTGACTGGCACTGAGAATTGTACATCAATACTTTCATCAACGCCATTTGACAAGTGTGATCGTATAAGTTGCCTGAACATTTGTCGTGCGTTTGCGCTTTATCCTAATGGATGTAACGGGTGTAATTGGACAGCTGAGTGCACACCCAACGGATGCATCTGCAATGTGTGCGGGCCAAAACAACGAGAATGAGAGACTGATAGTAGCTAGCTTGCAGATTTGTGTTTGCAGGTAAGCTTGCAGAAATATGATGGTATGTTTATTGTAATAAAAGTGACATCTCGTAATGTTGTTTACAACTAGGAAGCTGGTGATATTAATGATTGTAAAGGTTTATTTCAGTGTTGTTAAGCAATGGCGCAGGCAACAACAGTAATATATAACTAGACTTGATTACACCGCTCATGTATTGCTTTACATCAATAATACATGATTAGATATGGCTAAATCTTTTTACATAGGGGATACATTTTTCCCAAAATGGGGAGCGAAGCCCCATCCTCTGCAACATTGGGCATACATGGAAGACAACAGATTCTACTTGGACGACATATTTTTGATGACGAAAGCTTGAACGAAATAGCAAAGTAGGTTTCCTGGTCTCCCAGACAGCAGTGCTCTGCACGTTGTCCTCATCGTCGAAGGGAATGAAAATGAGTTATAGGCGTTTGGTGAAGGAATCAGCATTAGGAAAGGAAGATAATTAAATCCCATAAGAGATGATAATATCTGTATTTTGATCTCATCGTGAATACAGATCAAGTAAAATGCAACCGAAAGTAAAGGTCTCGGTAGTAAGCACTAAACTGAGATGAACCAAATCCCATCTCATGATAAAAATGTTATTCCTATGTGAAATAGAAATCGCTATAGGAGATGAGAAGTTCTAGCATCCTAAATATGATAATGTACTAGTAATAATCAATTTATCAAGTAGAAAACTTATATATTCCATACCTGCTTGTCTAATGAAACAAATTAAAACTGAACTACAGTTGACCGGCCGTGTGAGAAGACCGTCACAACTGCAGTGGTAGCAACATACATGGCGTCAAACTGCAGTGACAAAGGGAGCTGGGTGCTGGGCGGAAAGGGCATATCGCCGTAGACACGGCTCTACCAATGTCGCAGAGTTTAATATAAAACCTAGCATCCGTGGCAAAAGGGTCATCCAGGAGAGCAGAGCACCTTGAGTTTCGAGGATGGCGTATTCTGAGAAGAATAGATGGCGTGATAAAGCATTACGTTGAAGATGTTAAAGGCATACACACTTGCATTACAAAAGTTCCAGCTGCTGGAGGAGTATCAAAAAATTAGCACAATGCAAAACACATCAGCAACAGAAAACAACTGTTGCGCCGGTAGCAAACACAAGCTAGCCCTAACAATAGCAACAACATCTTGGCACCTGAACTAAAAAGCGGAAGAGAATGGGCACTTCAGGAACACGTGCAAGACTGATTTGAAAACAGCTATGATTCAATGTACTGAAACCATTTGAAGCACTCCCCATTACGATATTCTCAACTGAATGCAGTGCATCTCAAGCAAAAGAAAAATTTCTCGAGGCAACACCTCCAAGTTCTTTAGATGATCTAGATCACACCAAACTTTGTAGTTACCTGAGAACTAAAAAAATCACACATTAGAAGATCCTGGGGTGTAGTTACACCCTTTGTGCATCTTGGGCTTAGTACAACCCGTATGCAATAGAGGTATAGTTACACATGGTGTGTGCAACTAAGGCGTAGTTACAAGAGTGTGGTGTTTTGTAGCCCGGGCTACATGTTGCTCTTTTATTTTGAACATTTGAAATACAAAATTTGCAGAGTTGTAGGATATGGTATTGGCTACATCCAGATGTATTTTTAGAATTTTTTGTAACTCTAAAATAACGTTTTCAAAATTTTGAAATATAGGGCTACAAGTAGCTCGGGCTACAAATGACTTTTTGGGTAGTTACAACCCATATACAATACAAGTATAGTTACACACAACGTCGAAAGTCACTTTGGCTCTCGAGGTCTAGTGATTCTTATTTTATAAAAATAAAAGTCATATTTAAAACTTTTCAAAATCTGAAAACAAATATGGATGTAGTCAACGAGGCACCCTAGAATCACGTAAACTCACAATCCGAAATTCTTTATATTATGTGCTACACAAAAATGACAAAATCTTATATATTTTAGGGTTTTGAAAATATGTTTAGTTGGATCCACACTTTGGTTTTTTATACAGCTCTGAATATAAAGTATTTTAAATTTAGATTTTACACCTTCGTGGGATACATCATTGACAAAATGCGTTATTTTACTATCAGATTTTAAAAACATGAAAATCTGATTTTTGTTTTTTTAAAATAGAGCAAGCAATGGAGCTCGAGAAACATAAATCTTCACTCCACACAGTGTGCATTGTAGGCTTAATTAGTTATAACCTGTGTTCAACGGAGATGTAGTTACACATATTTGTAACAGCGATGATAGCTTTGGGAAGTAGACACCTTAACGATGACCGACTCTTCCTAAAACGAAAGCAAAAAAATATCCCATAAAAAATAAAACAAGCCCACACAAATAGGATGAAAAGAAACCGAGAACAAACAAAAAAGAAAGAAAGAAAATAATAAGAATAACTAAGGTAACACAAAATAAGGAGAAAGGGAAAAGAAAAACTATGATTATATGCTTGTTTTACCACCACTGGATAAAGAACAGAAAAATAACAAGCTAGTCCAACGCCACCCAGTAGTTTTCCGGTTTGGGCCCAACAACGAGAGCTCAGCAAATAGTGAAATGGACCGAGAAAAAGCCCACGCCACTAACCTGTCCGATCTGCCTCCCAAATTCGTAACGGGTCAAGCAGCGAGAAGACCCGATCCACGTAGCTTCGTCGCCTTCCTTGGTCCCGATTCCGCAGAGTCGAGACTAGAGAGAGATCGAAGGGGACCAACCGCCGCGCCGGGGACCCCTTTCGTGCCGGCGGGCGGGTCGCGATTGACAGCGGCGGCGATGGCGTCAACGTCACGGATCTTCGAGTACTTCGTGGTCTGCGGGCTGGGGCCGGAGATCCGGGCGTTGGATGGCGTCAAGGCTTCCATGGCGACGAAGAAATGTACATGCCCGCCTTCATCGACCAGTTCCCGCACTCGGGCCACGCGCTCTACCCGCCCCACCCCCGCAGCTCCCCACCGTGAGTCACAGATCCCGCCCTTTCCCGCGTGCTGCCCCCATTCTCCCTCTCGTGATATGCTTAGGCGCTCGTCGTTCCAATTCTCCGTGAAATGGCCAAATTGGTGGTCATTGCAAAACATTCCTGTACATGTGGCTGGCGTGTTGCTAACCTCGAAATGTTTGATCGTTAGAGGTGAATGCACTGGGATCTTGTTGTTGTGCACTGGGTTTAGTATTGTATATGCCAATCGCGTACACAACTGTGCATCAGTGGAGACAGAAATTTAAGAATGGTTGCTCGCCATCCTACTGGGTTTGTGCTGCCTCTAGCGTACGCAGTACCTATTCATTGTGTTGTTTTGGTCGACCCGATTCGGTTGGGTTTCAAGTTTGATTGATTTTGACTCAAGGATGAGTGTGTAGGGCACCCAAGCCAATTTGCACACTAGACTACTAGAGGCTTAACCTAGTTGTGCCCAACAGAGATTTCCTCTTTGGAATTTATACCTTTCACTCTCCTTGTTGAAAGCCAATATCAAAAGTTCAAATTCCTGATATCTAGGGAAAATGTATAGCTAGGAGCGGTCCCTTTCGGCTTCTCTATGCTGGATTTCTAGGACATGTGCTCAGCTTGCTCCAGTGGTCTCTCTGCCTGTGCGGAGACGGGGAAATGATATGTCAACTGCTGAGCAGGGAATTTGGGTTCAGTATATCTTTGTGTTTGGAGACGATTAAACATGGAAGGATACTGTTATGCTTTGATCGTGTGATATATGTAGGGCATGCTAATTTAGCATGCTCAACCATTTCCCTGCCAGGGCGACCTTTTTGTACCAGCACATATACTTTGCACCAAATTAGTTTGCACTGTCAAAATCTGTAAGCCACGTATTGTCGAAAAGACACGTTACTGACACATAGAACGGAAAAGAAGGGGCAGGATGTGCTATGCAATTACTGTTAACCATTAGATGTTTTTTTATCAATGGGGTGGATAATTCCATGGCATTTTCCCAGCGACTGAACCTTGAACTTTATTAATAAAATGGTGGAGATATTGCAGATGACTCAAAATAAAAGAGAATATTGTTAACAAGAGGAATGTCAACGATTTCATGTTAGAATACTTTTAAACTGCTGAGTGGCAATCATGATACCATTTCTCCGTTTTATCCCAAATCTTGTTTTATTTTAATCTGAACCTTCTATCATTGACTGTTGATAACTGCAGTGTGTTTTGCCAGCGGGAGTAAAATATACTCTTCTGGGTTGGACGCCAATGATGTTCAACCTTCCGCGGAGCTATCCCATAGTTTTGACAGGTAGATTCAAACTTGACTGATTTTGTAGCTGGCATTTCCTAACTCTGAACATGTTTCCAACCCTTACAGTTTTAACTATTGTTGCTTATGTATACATATTGACCTCTTGACATAATTTCATTTCTTATAGAGGGAGATGGTTCAAAAATTTACGTCAGCTGTATTGCATTTCGGGATCCAGTTTGTGAAGATATTATTGAAGCCTACCAAATTCCGGAACTCTTTTGCTGATAAATGCATCTGCTTTGTGTCCCATTCTCCTTGTTTCCAAGTCCTTCGCGATGCTCTAGAGGAAATATTTGTCCTTTGTTTTTCTCCTGCCGGTTGTAGGTAAACTTTATTGTTCATGCATTGCCTTTGCCTGTATTGCTCTGGATTCAACTTTTTCATAGCTTAATTTTTGTCGGCTCTGGTTCAGTAAACCTTTGTGGGACATAATATCCCATGTGGTGTCAAATGTTCCGCTACCAACACCAGGAAAGGATCGTGTTTTTTTGCTATTGATAATTGCCTTCTTTCTGCGGAAACTCCTCCAAAGAATGGCTTCCTCACGCTGATGTATGGTATCCTTTTCCATGTCCTGTTATGTTTCTTAACCATATTTCCAGTACCGTTGTACTTGTAGAAACTCCACTTGCTCACATCCAACCTGTAATATCAAGCTTACTGTCATTGCAGATATCTTTCCAGCCATTGGTGCAGTGTCTGGATGTTGACAAACTAATACTGCTCTTCACTGCTGTTCTGCTTGAAAGAAGGATATTGCTAAGATCAAATAAGTCCGTTGAGTTTCACAATGCAACTTTGGCCACGTTCTTACATTATACTACTCAGTCTTAGCTCTACATACAATTAGTTTTATAAATGATGAATTGTTACTTTGGAACAATAAGTTGAGTGGTGGAAGTGTTTGAAGTTTATCTAAAGTTTGATGTTCTTTTGTTTTGTTTCACAGGTATACACTATTGACTCTAGTTTCGAAGCCATATGCATTTAATATACCCGATTAGGTGGCAGGTAGGTTTCATTCAACTGTGCTATTATTATTATTATAAAGTTTGGGTGGGCTTCACAAAATATGTGAAAATAATTGTTGCGATTGAGGAATTCATTCATGTTTGTTACAGAAATTCTCATTATTGTAAGCTATGCTTATGCTGTGAATTATTTATTTGGACATGCTGCAGCATGTCTACATTCCAATTATATTCTCCAGTGGCGTTGACTACATTGATGCTCCGACTCCCTACATGATGGGACTTCATTCAGGTGTTGACACATCTGGGGTAACAATGGATGGTGTAAGTTGCAACATTAATATGAACTTTCCATTAGCTATTTTTGTATGTCTTTGCATGTCCTGTTCTCATGTACAACTTTAGTAGGTGAAAATAGCTTTTTAGATTTTGCCGCACTGTTTTTTTTTGCTGATTGGATCATTTTCTTTTAGAAACGATGTTTGAATGAATGCCTCATCGCTCCTATTTGATTCATAAAGTCACAACATAATCTCTATGTTTTTAGTTTTGTAACCTTGAACTAACACTAGGGTGTGTGCAAGGTATCTTAGTGTTTTGAGAGTGAAGAATTTGGTTCAACCTATTTCAAGAATTTGTCACTAGTATCTCGAGACTTCAGATTTTTCTTCTTGATGTGGATAATTTCCATGAGAATAACAAGAGAAGTTGATTTGCAATTATGATTCTATATCCCATGGTTTGCATATACCGAATAAATTTTCTGACCATGATTCGGCACTATCGCTCCAAGTTTTTGTTACTTAGTTTTGCCAATCAATGCTAACTTACTTTTTCGCTTGTTTGTTATCTCAAACTCTACCATGGTGTGATAATGTAATGCATGCGATTGCAGGTAGTGGTGGTTGATCTTGAATACAATCGGATAACGACCAGAAGAAATTCCTCCTATACCAGAAAGCGAACATAGTTTTTTGCGTGGTGAGATATTGAAACTACTACAACCTAATGTAGTGGCATTGATTACATGAAAATCAATCTTGGCAGTATGGGTGACCATTCTTTAAGGGCTGCCACGAAATCATGGGGACAAGAGCATGATTTTCAGCTTAGGTATTGTTTGCTACTTTTTAACGTTTGATTTGTATCTGTGCACTCTAATATGATGCCCGTGCAAGCATTCCACTGAACGTAGGTCTAGTACCACACTCACGTTCTCCTTAGACAAGAATGTGAATAGATAATTATAGCGCACACAAAATATATACACATGGAAATGAAACCAATATCAGTGCATGTAGACTATTCTGGATCAAGCAGCTGAACCTCACACTCGAGCATGGGAAAATTATTGGAAATTGAAAGTCAAAGAAAACATGTTCAGCACTAATCAGATATGGAGTTTATTATTCTTTATTGCATGATTTGATTGTACTCAAAGACTATTCCGGGTCTTCATATTACAACAAACCTGAAGTCTGAAGTCATGATCTTGTTTAGGACTATTTTTCCACTGGGCATCATGTAACTATTTTATTAGTTGATTTTGTTATGCAGGCTGATATTCTTGAGATTCTTTGCACAGATTATGAGTGGTTACCGTAACTTCATTGTAAGCCATCATGCCATTAAAATTTCCGACTGCTTTTGGTCTACTACATTCTTTGGCGGTAACTCGATATTGCTTGTCAGGATAATGCTTTACAAACTGGTTTCAATGCTCAAGCATTCCTTAAAAAGCGTTCTCGAGTAACAAATCAGCCTGTCGAGTCCATGTCAATGGTATGCCGGTTCCTGCTTTACCCTCTTTTACGGTTTATTTGTGCTCCTATGTTGTCCATTCTTATCTGATTGTAATGTTGTCATCATTGGCCATTTATATCTTTGAATATTTGTGAATGAAATGAAAGGAAAAGTTGAACCTGGTCAAATATCTTTTGGTTCCTCAACGTAGGTTGCGTCCATTTGGACCCTAAACTATTGGTCAAAAGAACTTTGGATGCGAAGCGCAATTTTTTCCCTTCCGATAAAAGAGTCACGTATTGGAAATTCAAATAAATTTCTGTCCGGCCATTTGCCAGTGCTCAGAAGATAGTCCCGGGACCAAAATAATGCCCTCATAAACTTAGGACACATAAAGCCTGATCACGAACTGTGAGCACAAAATTTCTCCCTTCCGATAATGACCATGAATGATTTGTGTCTGAAAGCTTTACTCTAAGTCAGAAGGAGAATGTGCTATTCACAACAAAACAACTGTGCACCTTATTCCAGTCGCATTTGTGGATATCCAAGCCATGAGCCACAGTTCCGCACAGGCCTAACCTATTGCTAGATGGGCTGTCAACATATATACAACATTACATCTAACACCGAGTCTTAAAATTTGATCCCTGGTTCCTTTCTTGTTTATCTGTTCAACATTTATCATGAGTCTGCTATCTGCATATATGGAATTAACACGTCCCAAAATTGAGATTTTACTTTGTTCT
This sequence comes from Poa pratensis, assembly GCA_947311845.1. NCBI lineage: Eukaryota > Viridiplantae > Streptophyta > Magnoliopsida > Poales > Poaceae > Poa > Poa pratensis. Next base: position 7,057,252 of record CAMZMU010000056.1, on the reverse strand, counting down.
ACCAACATTACATTTAACACTGAGTCTTAAAATTTGATCCCTGGTTCCTTTCTTGCTTCTCTGCTCAACATTTATCATGAGTCTGCTATCTGATAAACTAGTTACCAAGTGCTTTCGTGATCGATAATCGAAGGTTTTGGGCCTGTAGCCCCCCCCCCCCCCCCCAAAACGCACACACATTGTGTGCTGCTTGTTTTTTGCCACCAGAAATCGGGCTTGAAGTGCTCTTAAACTTGTTGATCCTGCTGACAGAAATCAATATTTCATTTTTTCGCTGATGTCAACTTTTGTTTGTTGCTCACAATACCTACCTGCTTTATGACGCGGCCACTCTTCTAATTTAAAGTTAATTATGTTATTTATTTCCTTCATAGCCAGGTAGGTAAAAGCATAGTTAACTAAAGAGTACCTTAATGTTAATGGCCTAACCTTATATCATGTGTCCGCATTTTAACATTGTCGCTGTTTGCCAGCTTGATAATATCCTTAAGAAACTACTAAATTTGATGTTCGTTTGGCAGATTATGCAGTTTATAGAGACTCAGGGATTCTTGGATTATCTGGAAAGATGCAACAGTGCAGAAGAATTCACCAATAACCTTCTTGATAAGTTGCAGGACGCAACTGGGAGAGGACAAAGCCCTCTGGCCATCTTTCCTTCTCATGTTGCTGATCCTGAGATCATAACAATAGCTGATTCTGAGATTGAAGGTTCAGGTATTTATCTGCGTGTTCTTTTTTGCCTAACACCTATTCTCTCCGTCGTGTTGTCACACCTAACCACTGCGTTTCTAGTAGCTCAAACCATGCCTGTTAGCATCAGATGACCTCAGGAACACACCCATTTGGAATTACACAGATGATTGTGCATTTTGTATATATCTAATACACTATGGTCTAGAAATTGCTCCGTAAACAACTTGAGTTATGTACCAATACTGTTCAAACATATTAACTGAAGGAACCATGTAACTATTGTATTTTCTCCATGTTGAGGTTCATTTTGACTTGTAATGCCTGGGTTGTGGAGGCTGATTTAGTGCTGCACTTTTGTTGTTTTGGGAAACATGATTAGCCATAAACTCTTCTGCAGAACCAGGCAATAATCACTGTTATAAAAGTTTTCCAGCAAATGCAAGAACAGAAGAACAAGAAGAAAAACGTAAATCAATTCTAGCATTAGCTAGTGGGGCTAGTAAGCAAGTACCAAGGTATGATGCCACACTGCTAGTTTTTTCGCTACTAACTTTTTCCAGTAACTATAACTGTCATGTCAACTGATATGTGTTTGCAGCTCCCCTGCTGTTCGAACCAGTGGAGGTCCAAAGGCAGAAAGTCTGAGTCCCAGAGAGAGGGCGGTAAGTCATGTGTACAGCTATGTAACTCTACAATTTTTTGTGTGCATGCATGACAGAGTAGCTTTTCTTTTCTGGAAATCTAATCATCATTGTTTCGATATACAGGCTGAGAGAGAAAGGATGGTCCTGGATATAAAAGTAAAGCTCCAGGTAATTATCTGACCATTCTCACTGCTCTCATTTACATTTTACCATGTTGTAAGTCATCATTGTCATGGTTTCGTGGTATTGCCCAGAAAGAATGGTACTCAGGATGATCTAAATTCTAAAGTATGGTGGAATTTATTGGATGCCATGTTTATAAACCGTTTATATACTCTGCCTAAATATATATTGCAGTTGGATCCATGTGGTCAGCGTTTTCAAACTTTGAGCAGTAACATGTATTATCTGCGAAACTATTTTATTTACTATACCAAACTAATCTGTTGGATTTATCTTACATGTATTATCTGTTGGTTTTGTACTATTTGCTGGTATATTTTAGTTGAAGTGTGTGAAAAGACATAGCGACTTAGATTTGTGAAGAGGAGTATGACTGCTTACTACTCTGTCCGTCTCAATTAGCTATAACTTTTCATGGCGTTGGGAGTCTGTTCAAATATATGTTATACTATGCCATTGTAGCTTGCCATTTTATAGTGGTATGCATGGGTATGTATCATTCTTAGATCTAGTGTCTTGTTCTGTGCGGTTGGTGGGCTTTTGACAAATATAGTGAAATGGAAGGAGTATCAGCCTTCAACTGAATTACAGCGAAACTTCCAAGAAACACTAAATAAAGGGGATTGTATCCAAATTAGAAGTGCAAGTTGCAATACTTTACTCGAAAGTGCAAAGTAATAATCCTATATTAGCAGTAGGGAAATTATTCATCTGGATTTTATTGCAGACCTTAAGAGTATTGAGTTGATTGTTTTGATCATCGGGCTTGTATTTAAGGGCCTGTTTGTTTCAGATCCTAATTTGCCACCATCCTTTACATATTACTCGCCAAACTCTCCTAAGGCTAGATCAGCAAAATAGGTCCCACACTTTGTCACCGTACTTTCCATGTCGTTGATTATTCCCTCGAATAGTGATGTTTAGGCACCCTTGCATTACATCCTGCAATTTAAAACAATGTTGTTCAGTTTATATTATTTCGAACTCTCGGGTGCTGCAAACTCCTCCCTTAATAAAGAATTTAGTTTTAACATTCTATCCTAGGCCCAAGGTTACCATTGTCATGGAATTGGTAACTACATAGAAATTAAAGATTCTTGCTTCATATATATACATGCACTAAAAGCATATAATTAATGAAGTTATTTGCATTTTTTTTGTATCTTCAGGGACTATGGCTTCGTCTTCTGAGACTTGGGGCAACTGAGGATCCCCTTTCATCATTCGAATATGGCACAATTCTTGGTATCTTGAAGTTTCAAGTTCAAACCATATTGTTTTATTGCTTAACCTATTTATCTCTAGATTTCCTACCTACCCAACATGATTTTTGTTGCCTTGTTGCAGCTTTGATTGAGTCTGATGCAGAAGGCATCGGAGGGAGTGGCTTTGTTGAATGCATCAGAGAGCACATTCATTCGGTATCTGAATCTTATAACTAGTGAATGTATACCTTGCCCCTTTTTGATCCAGGTCATATATAACTTTTCTACCTTGTAGGGTTGGCAATGCCGCTTGACTGACGAGCAGTTTATTGCTGTAAAAGAACTGGTGAGGTTTATTTCTTCTGTGTAGCTAGCCACACATTCTGCATGGTATAAGTACTGATTTTTGCAAACAGTTATTCCTGTTCAGGTTACTGATTGCCATGATATTAGCTGTAGGGTATGATGTAGGTAAATCTGCAAACTAGCTGTGATAACTGATCAGTTCTAATTTCATTGCTATAAAAATTTGAGTTGCATATCAGGTGATGGTGGGTACTGCCTTTAGAACACTATATCCTAATTAAAATGATAAGCGTAATGCTATATTTTCAGTGTGATACTTGGGATGCTGTTTTCAATAGAAATCTAAACCGGCCAATTATGACTTTACTGCTATGGAAGCTACGCCGAGCTTTTTCCTTTTACAGCCTTGTACAACTTGCATGTTTTGTATATGTGCAAAGCTGTCAATATGCTTATCTTATCTTCTTTTCTTTGTTGTGTTGATTTTTGCAAACTCCTCATCATTCTCTCTTCTTGCAGCTTAAGACGGCTATAACTCTTGCCAGCTCTCGTGATGACATGTCAACCATTAGAGATGCTCTTGAAGTTTCTGCTGAAATGTACAGGAAGGACCCAAACAACGTTCAAGACTATGTTCAGCGTCATCTATTATCCCTATCAGTATGGGAGGAGCTTCGGTATGTCATGCTTAGCATGGGATTATTTGCTCTTAAGTTGAATTTCGTATGGTGCAATCCATACGTCATGTCATTCTCTAATCTACAAATGTTGCCATGTTGACCGTGAACAACACATTAGCTTGTCATGTCATCCAGCTTTGTTTGGAATAAGTTGAGGGTGTCTATGACTCAAATAGAACTTTGAGGCTTGAATTGACAAATAGCGTGTAGGTCAGTTCTCTTTATAAGGAAAAATAAAGAATTCTGATAACTGAAGATAATAAAAATAAGTTGCATGAGCCTATTGTCAGCCGCATTATTACTCAGTGGCCTGTGTGGATCACAGTCTCTGGAGTAAGTTCAAGGTTTATCAGGTGGATCGCACTTACTTACTTGATAGATGGGAGATCCAATTTTGTTTCTTCTGTTTGCTTAGGTGCATTTCCATGTGTTCATTTATGTTTCTAGTAAGTTTATTTCCGTGTGTAATTTCAGTCATTCAATCTCCATTTATGGTATGAATATGATACAAGATTGTTTTTCTTTGGCAGCTTCTGGGATGGCTACTTTGAATACTTGATGGAAAACTGTTCCAACAAGTAAGTTTCTGAATTGGTTATGTATATGTCTAGACATCATGCGTCAGTATTGTTCGCTACACAACATAGGACAAGGCAGAAATTCTTGATGCAGTTTAAATACGAACAGTAAAGAACATTTTACATGTATATGGTTGTGTTGTGCAGTATGTGTGCAAAATAACTGTAATTTCGCCTTCTTATGCTTCCATGATCTTCTAGACCAAAAAAACCGTGTAGTTCATCCTCAAGACTTATAAAATTGCATTAAGTTGATTGAAATGAAACATGAAAAATATTGTGTGTCAACGTCAAAGTTCATCTATTCTATACCAAGACAAGTTTTAGTAGTTACAAATTGGGACAAACAAAGTACCAATGCATCTATTTTGGGGAAAGACTCCTCTACTTCTATGTGTGGGTGCTCCCACTATCTCAACCATCAAGTGCTCCTTGAGAGTTGCGCACTTTGTCTCACCCTAGTGCAATCAATGTATGGTGAGAGAACGCACGCAGTGCTCAGGGCGCATTCCATGGATGAAATAATGGTAGCACCAATACAAGCACAAAATCTAGTATCTATATTTTTCCTTATCTTATCTCTTGTGCATTTCTCTATTTCAGGTCAACAAATTATGTAACATTAGTTACTGCACAGCTCATTGTCATGGCAACTCACATGGTACTTAGCAGGTTATATCTTGTATTTGTTGTAAAATACTCAAATTTACTATCCTTACTGTTCATTTTGTCTATAATGGAGGCTGGATTGGGACTACCTGATATTGATTCTTGGAATATGATCGAGAAAATAGCAGAGAGAAACAACTTGGGTTATAAGCAGCTTGTAAGTCAAACTAGACATGCCAGTATTTTGATAAATGCCTGTTTTGTAAACCTATTTTCTTGATAGTTGTTTTTAACTCCCTCAGATCAAACTTAGAGCATTGCTCACACATCTGCAACAACTCCGTGTTGGCTATTGGGGGGTCCCTGTAGGAAAAAGCCAACCACTGCCATCATACGGCATGGCTTCCCCTCGTGCGCTTGATATATCCGATGAAAGCGAACAACCTGCTGAGGCATCTGTGTTAGGTCGAAGCTGGGTGCACAGTATGTTCAGTAGGGACAGAAGCTTAAGAGCTAGCTCTTTCAACCATGCTAGTAAGTGTTCAGCAATTCCCAACCTTCTCCCTTCAAGGACCTAAATGGAGTATATATTATCCTGACATCACCATATCTCTCTAATATGGCTTGTCAATTGATTGTCCCAGGTGATCCAAAGGCTGGTGCTACCGCAGGAAAAACAGACCTAGCTGCTGCGCAAAAGAAAACTCAAACAAATATGAGGATCCTTAGAGGACACACAGGTGCTATTACTGCTCTTCATTGTGTAACAAGGAAAGAGGTGTGGGACCTTGTTGGCGATCGTGAAGATGCTGGTTTTTTCATCAGTGGAAGCACAGATTGCACGGTTAGCTTCCTCCTATCATGGTTATTTTATTCGCAATTGTTGCTTTAGTGTCACTGTTCATTTTGTTATGGATCACACCAGCAGCGATTCATGGCCCATTGAACTTTGTTTTACCATGATGTGCTGGCTCTAAATTTCACCAGTACTAAGAGTGGAGAAAGTTTTGCAAGGAAAAAGCAAGTGCGTTATGGTATTATCAAATTTTCATCAAAGTTAGGACCTGCTAGGCAAATTAGGAACACTTCGCGTTAATCAGGATCCTTTCAAAATACCTGATATGGTTTTGCTCGTGTTTTTTGTTGAGAAAAACTGGTATTTTTCCATGCTACAGAATACGAGAAACATAGTTTAAAGCCTTTCTGCCACCTACTTGTTTTGTGTGCACATGACAGCACTGCAAAGGCTCATTAGTCATAACAGATTAAATAACGCCTGCCAGTGGATTGTAGTTGGGTTTGAAAATGAGAGCTATCTGGTTACTGCCCACTACTCACTCAACTCACATCCGGTTTTAAGAAAAGAGTCAAAATCCTGATTCAATTTGGATTATGCTAGTAAAATGGCCATATTTAGAAAATCAAAATCTCCCAGGATTGTGGTTACTTCTGTATAACATGTTGGGTAACATAATTTGTGCTTCCGTAAAACATCGCCAAAATATGTACATCTATCGTTTACAGCCAATGCTTTTGTAAGTTTAGCAACACAGTATGTTCCGCTCTAGATAAAACTTCGGTCGCGATTGCTCTTAGTGCTTCTTACTATTTGAGGGTTTCAGTAACATCTGCGTAATGGTTTCCATTATCTTCATCTTATTGGTCAATGCTTATATTTGTCAAATTGAACATCAATTCATGTGCACTTTGTTTCAAGTTTATTGTTGCAGTGTTTGTTTTCATGTTATGTTTACCTTTTAAATGTTCTGATCATTGCTTCATTCTACTTATAGCTATGCTGCATTACAATGACATCTCTTGATCAGCTAGTGTGCTTATATGTATCTGATGTGGACATTATGTGATACTTTGATTCTCCATACAGGTAAAAGTTTGGGATCCAAGTTTGCGTGGTTCCGAACTTCGAGCAACACTTAAAGGGCATACTAGGTAAAATCCGTCATCCAAATTACGCTATGCAACTGTAGCTGTGTCGATATTTCATTATCACTTCTCTTATCTTGTTGTAGTTCGTTGTCTAGTGAACTGACTAGAATTGCTCATCCGGGACACAGTATAATGTCAGCAAACAGTCAAAACTTTTCTTCTGGTTACTTGTTCAAACATGTATGTTATTACCATTATTTAGAGAGAGTTTTGCATATGCAACTTGAATCATCTTGCCAATGCGTGGACATGGGGTTGCACATAACATTTTCACCCCTTATATCTGCCCCTGTCAAAGCATGGTTCCGTTATGTTTGAAGTTCTGTTATATGAACCAACGTACATGGTAGTCTTTTCTCCCTTTTCCTTTTCTTTTGCCGAGCATTTGATCAGTTCTACACTTGTTTTTCTTACGGGAAAAGAATATGCATGCATTGGTTCTGGGAGGAGTATTGTGCTTGATCTCATAAAGTTTTTATGAATCTTAAGACCAGTAAATTAATTGGATGAACCATTTTTAATTGCAAAGTATTGTAAGGTGTTTTGTGGTTTTAGTACTGATACATTCTTAGTAGTTCTGTGGTTACCTGACTTGATATATATCTTCAACTACTTTTGATTGGTCGTTGTCTTTCTAGCGGTATCTTAGAATATCCATGGTCGTTAGCTTGGCCCACTGAATTTGGCTACCCAAGTTCAGTCTAGATTCACTGCTGTTTACTTCAATTCTTGCAGGACAGTTCGTGCGATTAGTTCAGATCGTGGCAAAATAGTTTCTGGAGCTGATGATCAATCCGTCATAGTCTGGGATAAGCAAACTTTTAAGCTTTTGGAAGAACTGAAGGGCCATGATGCACCGGTTAGCTTCATCAATAGTAGTTACATACACATCAGTGCCTCAATACCCAACCCTTACTAAGCATATTCATGCACAATTGGCATTGATACAGGTCAGTTCTGTCCGGATGCTCTCAGGAGAACGTGTTCTCACTGCATCTCATGATGGTACGGTAAAGATGTGGGATGTCCGGACCGATACTTGTGTTGCTACTGTGGGTCGTTGTCAAAGTGCAGTTCTCTGTATGGAATATGATGACTCAACTGGAATTTTGGCAGCTGCTGGGAGAGACGTGTATGTACATTTTTTAACTTCGAAATGTTTTTGGTGCTTTGATTCAATATTAGCTCAAGCAACTCGGGTTACATTCTGTTCTGAAAAGTTCATTCCATCAGGATGGCGCATGTCTGGGATATTCGTTCCAGTAAGCAGATGTTCAAGCTTCAAGGGCATACAAAGTGGATAAGGTAATGCGTTTGTTGAACTGTTGAGCATTCATATCTCTGTTGTGCTGGCTATTTCGATCAATAATTTACAGACACTGACACAAATTCTGGTGGCTTAAAGATCAATGAGAATGACTGGGGAAACGATAATTACTGGGAGTGATGATTGGACGGCTAGGGTGTGGTCCCTTACCCGGGGAACATGTGATGCTGTATTAGCATGCCATGCTGGTCCCATACTTTGTGTTGAATACGCGCCTTCAGATAAAGGAATTATCACTGGTATGTGACCATTGCTTATTTTGTAAGCTAGGTGGCCTGAGCTCTGCCAAATTATATCCATGTAAGATATCTGATCCTTGATTAATATGACAGGTTCCTCTGATGGGCTTATACGTTTTTGGGAAAATGAAGGTGATGCCTTATGGATTGTGAAAATAACTTCATTTTCTTTTACCACATTTGTTTTTGTACTTTATTTAGGGGGAAAACGCTTTTTGGCTTATTTGTAGTTTTGTACACAAGGCAAACATACCATTTATCAGTAGAGCTAGATATATGAACTGGTTGCGTATCTGCTGGAACCTACAAATTTAGTGGAGATGGGGGAACGCTTTTCGGTTGGGCACCAAAATAATATGAAAAATTGCCAATAAAAATAAAAAGATAGTAGACTATAGTGTCAAGTTGTTTTAATCCGTATAATTTACGAGCAGCTCCTCTTTACCATTTACTGATCTGTTCATGGGCCCATTTCATTATTTTATCATTTCAAAGTTTATTTTATTATTTTATGAATAAGCACCTGTATATGAAATAAAATAGAAGTACGTGTGGCAAAAACTGGTGAGTGAAACTCAGGCGTTTTCATTTTCATTGTAGGAGGAATAAGATGCGTTAAGAACCTGACGCTTCACTCGGCATCGGTTCTGTCCATTAGTGCTAGTGATCACTGGCTTGGAATTGGTGCTGCTGACAATTCTATGTCTCTTTTCCATCGACCACAAGAAAGATTCGGAAGTTTCTCAAATACAGGATCAAAAGTTGCAGGATGGCAGCTTTATAGAACTCCCCAGAAGACATCTGCAATGGTAATAACTCTTCATTGCTTTGTTCAATTCCTTCCTTCCTAACATGTTTGCAGTATGGATCAAAGAGAACCTCATGCATTAGAAATTCAATACATTGATGGTAGATGTCTTCCCCACTTTTAATCGCTTTCTGACAAGCAAAGCTGCCTGCTTTTAGCAAGGATGCTTGTACCACATCTTTTATTATTCATACTTGAGGTGTCTCACTAATCACTATCAGTGATGTTCCTAGCATGGCCTTGTGTTGACCACCGAACCAATTGTTCCCAAGCATGATTGTAGATAGATTCATTCTGAAAGCATATGATGTTCCTAGCCCGGTTGAGAAAACAAATGATGTTCCTAGCCATGTCATTAAATTCCTCTTTTGTAAGCACCATGATAGGGTTCATGGTGGGCAAGTGCTCCATGCTCTGATGTTCTTCTGGGAAGTTGTCATGTTAAATTCGAAGAGGATGCTTACTCTTCAATTTAGGAGACTTTCTAAATCCTCAATTTTCCTCGTGACAGGTACGATGTATAGCATCAGACCTGGATAGGAAAAGAATATGCAGTGGTGGCCGGAACGGACTTCTTCGGTTGTGGGATGCTACCACGAGTATCTAAGTACAAACTAGGATTATATGTTCATGTAAAGAAATGCGATTGCCCTGTCATGGTGTATGTCATTCTTTTCTGATCTCCTGTAGAAGTATAAGAAAGGAACTCTATTCGTTCCATCCAGTTTGTAATCTCAAAAGCTGTATTGGTGCCTTGTGCGTAATTTTGTCTATATCTTCAGGGTCACCCTACCCTGCGATGTACTGCTCTGGTTATATGAAATCGGTTGTTTTGTATGACATTATGTGGAACTCTTGAAGTTTTGTATACTACTAATTTAATTTGACACGTCCTTCCATGTATGCAATGTTTATTCTAGTAGAGAAATTTAACTTGTAAGCTAAGTCAAATAGACGGAGCTCTTGCCCCACCCTAGCCGACCTAGTCACACGAGCTTTGCGGCTGATGTGCTCTTGCCGGTAGCCCTCTCCCTCAGCCCCTCCCCTCCTTTCGTCAACAATACTGCCCTTGCCTCCCCGCTAAATTGATGTGCTCTTGCGGGTAGCCCTCTCCCTCAGCCCCTCCCCTCCTTTCGTCAACAATACTGCCCTTGCCTCCCCACATTTAGCGACTGTTGTGCTGTCCGTGCTTGCCCCTTCAAGCATGAACAATTACACTTTTGGGTTAAATAAATACAGAATAAAACTCGCATTTAACTAAACAAGATGAATATAGTCTCCGTTGGGGAGGTGTGACGGCGTAGTGCTCCCCGGATGCCAGAAAAGGTCTCACCTAGAGGTGTGGTTGAACAATGCACACCAAGTCACCTTGAGATGCGGGAACACCACTCACCGACGCCACAAAGTTTCACCTTATCTGCTCAAGCCGTCCCACAAAATGAAGAGACACTATGCACTATGGATCCCTTGAGTGCAATCAGTGAAGCCATACAATTTTTGTGGGGCAATCTCGACAACCTAATTGGAGGTTTCATAAGCTTTCCCTAAGCTTTACTCCACGACAACATCAATCGTTTAAGACACCCAAGAGGAACAAGCTCTAGGGCACCAAGGCACCCCAAGAATAATAAGCTTCTCAAACTTTCACTTTCACAAATCATCATAGAGAACTCAAACCAACGCAACGTCAAGAACACACGAAGTGGTCAAGTCCTTAACATCCAAATCTCACCAAAACCACTAATACTAAGGAAGACAAATGAGGAAATCAACAAATGAATCCAACAATATATAGATCCAATAGCTTCCCCTCACAAAAATAAGAGATTGATTGGTGAAAATGTAGATCTCTATCTCCTCTCTCTCTCTTTTACTCAAATAGATACAAGAATCATGGGAGGAATAGAGAGAAAGTAAGTTCCAAAAGGTCAACAATGGTGGGGAAAACTTCCTCAAGAGTTGGCGAACCATTGGGGAAGAAGACCCCCGTAATAGGTCCCCGAAAATCGAACTGTTATGCGCAGTTTCCACGAGGTCCGATAGTAAAGGTCAAGGGAGCAGTACTACCACCCGGGTCCAGTAGCTAGCCGTTAGGCACTGAGCGGTGAAGTTCCATGCGGTACTGCCCAAGTACCGCAACAAAATCAGTGTCGACTAAACCCCTGCCCGGTAGTAGTTAGATACTAGCTAGGACCGGTAGTGCCACTCTTGGGAAAGGGCGGTACTGCCAGATACCTCGACTGGTACTACCGTACCTGGTAGGCCACTCGCAGTATCAGTCTCGGGCGAGCGGTACTACGAGTGCCGTCACCAGTACAAGGTTTTTAATGAGGCAATTCGTGCACATAGGTAGTACTATCCTTGTACGCTTTGTTCATTTTTTTTCATGAGAGTAGAATTCCTGGGAGGGGGAGGGGTTAGGATTCAGATCCTCTTCAGAGTTATTTTATCTCAAAATTTGGAGTCGTGAACTTCAAGTCGAACTGATTCTGTAGGGCTACTAGATAATCAAGGTAGAGGCACCACATTGTACACATTTATTCTGAGTAATAAAGAGACTTATCTTACATTATGTGTTTGTTTCGTGTTTACTTTCCGCCCGTGTTTCATCGAAGTTGCGACAACACTTATTGTACAGGCTTGGTCTAAGAAAATAAACTTATTGTCCTGACCCTTAGTCGGGCCCTGGTTGCACGCACACACATATAGAGAAGTGTCGATAATGGATGATATTAACTAGAATATTTGTGCCGTCGCTTTAAAGATCCAATCTCCCGCTCCCCCCGTCTTTGGGCAATGGCTACGATGTCGTGGGGCGGAGGGAGAAGATCTTCCGCTCTTGTCCAGTGTAGCAAGATTTCTATCGTTCAGTTTTGATGTCATGGCAAGGTCACTCAGACAGTGTTTTCGTGAACAAAAGTCCTCTGGCTCCACTTCCGTCTCGAATCTCGATGATGGCATGATGCTTGGTTTGGCGTTGTAAGGGTCCTTCCGAAGTTTTGTCCCTGTCGGTCTTCACCGATGAAGGGTTTGTTCTTGCTGATGTATGTTGTCCATCGCAAGCGAGAGGTATGGTGGAACAATAACAACAAGTTCGGATATAGCTTTTTGGGAGAAGTTCGAGGCTTACGATAATTATTGTAGTTACCTCTTTATTTAGAGCTTCTGCTGCCAAAGTGGGTCCACCACCTGTGGGCCCACATAGAAATGGACAAGGCCAAGATACAAGACCTGGTAGGTGGGCCCACCCGCCTACCACACGAGGAATCCGGCAAGCACGACATCGACTCAGGAACGGCTAAGGACTCAAGGCCAAGAGATCTTCCGGGGTCTCCCACCCGGCGAGCAAGACCAGGACCCGCAAGGCAGGATACCCGGCAGGAGCATCTCGAGTTCTCCTTCCTTCTGTGTGTCCCTCCGTACACCGTCAGAGGATAAGCATGGCAGCCTAAGCACGTAGGAAAGGATCAAGAAGACTTGGCCGCCAAGAAGATGAAGGCGCCAAGTGGTGACGTCGTTAGTTTCAAAAAAAGCGGTGACGTCGTTAGTTTCAAAAAAAAGTGGTGACGTCGTTAGGGAACAGCGCTGGTGGGACTGTCAACCTCTGTCCGCCGTGTTTTCCCTAAAGGTGGACGTCCTCACCAAACCATCTAGGAACGAAAGGACCAGAGGAGGCCACGTCGCCCCTAATAGGACACCACCACCACCGAGCGATTTTCCGCCTAAAACCCCTCACGTCCCTTGCGTGACCACCTGTGGCGTGCCCCTGGCCTATAAAGGGAGGGCCGAGTTCACCAAGGAGAAGGATCAGAATTTGGAGCAAGGCAAGACTAGTCTAGCTTATCTCCTCCGGGTAAGGATCTGCTCGTCGCCTACCTCCAGCCGACCACCACCCGACAACCACCTTGTAAGCTACGTCATGGTGAACTAATCAATCCAGACATGCAAGAATAGGGATGTTAGTCTGCGGGTGGTCTGAACCTGGGTAACTCACTGTGTCTCTGGTTTGCTCGTGTGGATCCTCTTAGAGGAGAAGTTTTCTCTCACCCTCCCAGAAGTAACGTTCCATTTCCAAGGCTCGTCCGCGCCCCGTGCCGAACTTAAAAAAAGGTAATCCTTACTTCCGGTGTCCGTGCGACGAGACATGACAACCAGTATAAACAAGGTTTAACTAGTAAGTATATTCTGTAGCACTGAAGCGGCAGGACACGCACTGACGCACGTGTATGTACAACCGCCGTTCTACCAACAAAACCTAAACATTTCTACTGCTCAGTCCCACTAAACTCTGAAGTCTAGAGGTCTTCACCTTCCTGCAGAATCATCATACCTAACCTCACACGCGCTGAGCCCTACTGCTGACACCTGACAGATTACCATTGCTAAGTACGACTGCTCGCGGCCGGGCTTGCCCGACAACGAGTCGTTCCTGCCGGGGCTTGCCTCGGGACACAACGAGCTGCTTGCTACGCGGTGAGTGCGATCGGGGCGTGGGAAGGAGGAGACGAGGTCGCGTCGTTCACCGCCTTGGTCATCGCCTCGTGGAACGACGCCTCGTTCCAGTTGCCGTCGACGACCCGGAGCTTGATGCTGGCGATGGCCTTGAGCAGCACCTGCGGGGAGTAGGTGTCGGCGTCGACTGACAGCACGCTGACCTGCTCCATCCACCGGAGGCACTCCAGGATGCGCAGCACCAGCTCCACCACGTCGCACTCCACCATTACCATCACCGTCAGGTTCACCACCTCCTCCGACGCCTCCCCTCCTTGCTGATCTGAACCTTGGCCCTCTGTCGCCTTGGCTGGTGCGTAGCGCCGTCCTCCTCGCAGGCCGGGATGTGCTTCTCCAGCTTGCTGTTCT